>OZ057414.1:80512579-80708429 GCA_964056705.1 Troilus luridus | reverse complement strand
ATTGTATGGATAATGGGTTTGAATCACATTTTAATTCATTAAATAAATTAGTGATTGGCTTTACATGACTAAAGGAGAAATACTATGAGGTCACGAATTCGTATTGCTGCCATTACAAACCCATCGTATTTTGGAAAACTCTAAAGATACTTATTCAAATGTAACTCTCAACAACAACCAAAGTTTCCACTGAAGTCTCGTATTAATAGTCCCACAAAAAAAATTGCGTTACTCCATACTAAATTTGTACTGGTAACGTCAAACCCAGAGATTAAAAAGCTAATCAGGTACTTCAGTAAATAAAATTTCTATTTGAATATTTCTATCTAGTTGTTGTTTCACCAAGAACTATGACTGGGTTTGGTATTCTAGTTGACAACCAGCTCGGAATCCTCCTGGTGCAAGAAGTACAGCTCGGTGTTGTTGGTCACCAGCTCAGAGTTATAGAGGCACAAGAAATAAGGCCCTATCTTGTCGACCACCATCTCAAGAAATAAGAACTATGATTCTGTACGGTTGACCACCAGCTCAGAATTCTAGAACCATAAGAACCATGACTCTATATGCTCAGAGTTATAGAGGCACAAGACTATGACTCTATATGGTTGACAACCATCTCGGAATCCTCGAGGTACGAGAAATACAGCCCGGTATTGTTGACTACCAGATCAGAGTCCAGGGACGCAAGGAGTCCTCAAGATACATGAACTATGACCCTATATGGTTGACCACCAGCTCAGAGTTTTCAAATTGTAAGAACTATGACTCTGTATGATTGAGCACCAGATTGGAGTTCTATTGGACAAGAACTGTGACCCTTTATGGTTGACAAACAGATCTTAGCCCTTAAGGTAGAAGAAACCTGACCCGGTATGGTTGACCACCCGCTCAAAGTCCTTAAGTTACAGGAATCGATGAAGGTAACAAGGTCAGGCACTAGGCCGCCCTGACTAATGCAGTTCTTATCTCGAGGAGCCACGCAAAGTTCAACCCGCAGCCTCAATTCTAGTATTTTTCCTTAGTCATGATATTAGCCTGTCCGGGGGTGGTGGTTAGCGATCCATCTAGGCAACGCCAAAGAGGTCATCGGAGGTTAACGACGTCCATGGAATTCCAAACACCTTCTATTACTAAATAGCCAAAAACTGGGTCTTCAGGGAACATTCCGTGTGTCAGTGCAATAAAATTTAAAAAGTAGGCCATGCCAAGATGAAGCCATCTAAATAAAATAATATATAAAGAATACTTCTCTACAATCATAGAAAATGCTTATTCTTAGGTATTGGCAGTTATAGCTCCAAAATCAGAGATTGACTTCGTAAAGAATATACTTTCTTAGAATAGAAATCCTATCTGTCATAAAATAAGAGAATTTTCTTAGGATGTGCATTCTAAAAGATCACTGATGGGCATTTAATAAATACTACGAAATTATTAAATTCTAATTTTGTATCAATCTCTGAATAAATGCATAGCTATGAATAAATAAATACAACAAAACTATAATAAACTATAAATTCGGTCGCATCAAAGGAGAGCATTTTTTCGTCTATTTACTGTAGTGCAGGAAAATCTCCGAATTATAATGACTGGAAATGAACATAAGTAATACAGGATATAGGGGCATTAGGAGAAAAAAGGACGACAATGAAGAAATTGGCAGGGATAGGGACTGGCGGGAGCTTATCAAGGTGGACAAGGCTCGATGATGAGCTGTAAAGCAACGAAAGAAGAAGAAGAAGGATCGTTTTCAATATTGATTCCTGATTAAATAAACTAATTGTTATTAGTAATCATTAACTAATAGTTCTAAAAAAATATTGTGATCAGCTTCTTACAGGCAGCCTTTCATATAATTCCACGGCTAAAATATAATATCTAAAGCTATTAAAAAATAGTAATAAACCAATTTATGATTTGAAAAAGTTAGAGCTGGCCATTAACCTTACAAAGATGGGACGATAAGAAACGACCAGGTCGCGTGCTCGTACACTTCAAAGAAACCACCAAGTCTTAGTGAAGAATAAATGATAAGCTATTCGGGTCTGTTGATGGATGTTATCGTGCACTGAGAGGAATCATATATCTACTTGAAGCCTCAGATAAAGAAAATTAAGGCCCGCCTTGCAAAGATACAGATACCAATAAAAATACTAAAAAAAGTAAAAGCAAAGCGAAGAGTACTATTCAAAATAATGTGAATGATCAGGTTGGTACACATTTCCTGCAAATGCTAAAAGGAAGTAATACTACAAATTAATACAAAAACTATCATAATTTTAATTAATTAATAGTTGATAGTTGCCTGGAAGAAGGGCGCATGTTACATTTATCAAAGTTTACGGGAGAGCCCAGTTAAGAGAACGGGTCATTTAATTAGGTGACTGTCATATACGCCCTTCTTCCATCTTATAGATTTTGCACTTACGCTCAAGGTTAGGTAAGGTTAGGTCAACAATCTCTTGAGGGACCGATCACCCTCCGATATAGACAACGATTGTCCTATCCCTGACCTCTATTGATTGTTCAGCAACTAAAAACTAACGTTAACGGTAGGGGCCATCACATGGACGTTGTTCCACACAAAAAAACGAAAACTGGAAAATGTAACATACGCCCTTCTTCTAGGTAACTATTCAGTTAATGACTAGACCATATTGAAATTCATAATTACCAGGATCATATTCAAAGGAGAGAAGGGAAATGTTCCCACCAAAACATGAGAAAAACAAAATAATTAAATACGGCTAATCTATTACCATTTTATACAAAATAAGAATAAATTATTCTAATGTTTCTACGTAGATAGCTGTTCCGGTTGGATTCTGCATATCTCTACCCTGAAGATGTCGTAAATTTGAGGTCAAGACGTAGGCACGAGGATTGTATACACGAGGAAGAATGTTCATTGAACATTCATTTTAATTTTAGGATCTTTTTCACATTCGTCATTATATTATTTATAATTTTATATAATTTTTTAATCATTGATTTAATTTTTAAATATTTTTATTTTGAAGAGAAAAGATTTTCCCCCAGCCGGGATTCGAACCATCGCAAAATTGCGAGAACACGGGAGATATGGGATCGGTGAAGATAACAGATTTGTCCTAGGTAGGGAGCGACCCCCGTGGCTCAAATGGTTAGAGCGTTGCCACGGTGAGGCAGATATCCGGGTTCGAATCCCGGCAGGGGGAAAATCTTTTCTTTTCAAAATAAAAATATTTAAAAATTAAATCAATGATTAAAAAATTGTAAATAATATGATGACGTATGTCAAAAAGGTCCTGAAATTAAAAGTAATGTTCAATGAATCAATTAATATTAATATTTTAGTGATCTTGGAGTTAAGGTAATGTTTTTGTAAATTTTAATATTTGTGAATAGATGGTACTTATTAAGTTTAGTTTTCTATTCCCTTAAGTTTGCTAAAAAAAAATCTGGTAGAATATCACGAACGTTTTCTTAGCTAAAATACTGTCCCTTGTATGAATTGAACCCAAGACCCTTCAGGGATTATAGTTGCGCATTTTTTACATTTATTTTTTTTGAAAGGTCTTTTTAATCTGTGGATATGACATGTATGTATTTTATTTTTATTTATGTGACGTTCTCACATTGTCTGAATTTGTGCAACTTTGACAAGTAATTTTATAGATTCTTCAGGCTTTGTTTTTAGAGTTTTCAATTGGGTTCTAATTATTATTTCATGTGCGTTATTATTCATTGTGTTATGGTCATTTTTATCGAGGATGTATAAACTATTGGTTTAAACATCGAAATTCACAGATAAATATATTCTCCTGGGAATGTAGAATCCGGTAAAATTGTCCCTTGAATTATTCCTCTTCAGTGCTCCCAGTCAATATTTCGTTCTCTGGTCATTTTAACCAACCAATCTCCAAAGACTACCAAGATATTGGCCATATAGGCGGAGTTAGAACTCGATAATACGAGCGTAAAGTTTCAAAGAAGTGAATATTATCTGGTCCAATCGGAAACCTTGCACCCACTTTAGAATCCAACTTTCGCGGCCATTTTTAAGTCCTCGTAAATTTTAAATTAATTTTAAAAAGCCATTTATGATCTTTAAACTTAAAAATCTTAAGATTCGCAATATTGCCCTCATTTTTAGTAGATAAATCCCTTTCTTTAAAATTGTGTCTTCATAATGTATTTTAAGCTGGTTTTAATTCAAGAATGGTGGTGCAACCTTAAATGGATAATGAGGTTTTAAATTAATTTTTGCATAAAGTGTTCACTGTAGCAGGCTATAGGATAATTATTATATAAGACTTTTCTGTAGTTTCTACGAAAGGATCGTGTATTTATAAATTTTATTAGTAGGGATGGAATATATTCGCCAATACGATCGGTATTTTTCGAAACTATCTAACGTTCTCCTAAGGGACAAATTGTATTTTTAGTAAGGCATTAATAAAGGTAGGGAGCGGAGTGGCTCAGTGGTAGAGCACTGAGTTGCCATGCCGGAAGTTCTGGTTCAAATCCCGCTGCAGGGAGTTACTTTTATTTAGTCTGTTAGCAGCGGGAGATGGACATATGGGGCTCACCCAGCCTCTATAAAATATTATAAAAATAGGGTACCCAAAAGAAGGGGGAAACATCTAACGGTTGAGCGCGATCTAGGACAAGTCACCTTGAGGAACCGCTGTCAATGAAACAGTACAGTCTCTACCATGTACTGAACCTCAGACCCGTTCGCGGCTTGTAAGGGTACAGGTTTTTTTTATTTATTTTTTTATTAATATAAATATTTGGGTCGATGAAAATACGCCACAGGAACGCCATGTGACTGCCTTATTCCACATGTATAACGTTCTATCTCATATATTCGTAATCCATCCTGTAGCAAGGGCCGGGAATAAATGATATTTTTTAATACATTAGTAAATAAATACAAATAAATGAAAATAAACGATGACATTATGTCTTATTTCTTTTAAAAACAATGTAAAAGAAGCATTTCCTCATATAGAATGCTGGGTTACTGAACTGTAGATCCTGGATTCGAGATAGGCTAGGTAATATACATTTTTATGGCTCACTCAGTCTCTAAGAGGCGTTCAGGTACAAAAGCGGATAACTCCGACTAGTAAAGAATTTACTCTTACATTTTCGCTAGTTTAGTCGACCAATTTTGTCTAAACTTTGACACGACATTTGCCACCTTATTTCTCACGGTTTTAGTCCGTTTCTGAACCTGAAGTGGGTATCTATCACTAATAGATCATTGCCTGACAAAACTTGAGGAAATGTAAAAAAATCTATTTTTGAAATTTGGAGTTATCCGATTTCGATCATGAACGGCTTACATTTCATACCATCTATATAGTTAAAATTATAAAAATATGGGCATTCACAAAAATACCCAGAGTCGGTTAAAAAATAAAAGATGACTGAATGAAGATATAAAAATTTAAATCACCACAAACTAATGGACCATGTACCCGGTTATTATTATTAAACTAATAGTGTCGCTTGGTAACGAACGAATTACTAATAAGTTTATAAGCGTTGTGCCGACTAGTAAACGCCTGAGGGGTAGACCGAAGCGTAGATGGGGTGATAGTCGGGAGTTTCCCCATCTTCGGTTACCACCTCCGATCCTCCTTCCTAAAGTCCACCTTCTTCGTCCGGATCTTTTTAGAAAGTGTCTTTCCAATGGAGTCTTGGACCCCCCCCCCCTCTTTGGTATCTCTTGATCCTCTTGACCACGGGCCGTCAACCATTCTACCTAAGTGATCTATTTCTTGCAAACTGTCATTTTCTCATTGTGCAAATTCATATTTATTTTTATTATAACGCCCGGTACGATACATATTATTAAAAAAATAAAGCGATCTTGCGCCATGACGTTCCAAAAACAGTAGTATTTTGGAGACTTTAGGCTTTGTATATTGGGATTTTTCCAATTGCAAACTATATATAGTGATTTTTTATTTTTTATTTATTCAGGGATTGTTGTGGTAGAAGTACATAGGACTAGAAAGAGAGGAGTAAACTCCTGATACATTATGAAAGGGATTTTCCCCCTTGTTTGTGGTTCTTGTTTGCCTCCTCTGGATCCCCATACCTCAAATAATTGAAAACTCCACTTCTTTTCCCGTTTTTAATAGAAGGGCTTCTTTTTTTTTTTTTGCGCTAAAAATAACATTATTCTAGTTTTTGTTATGGGTTTCAATCCCACGGATGAATAAATTTCGGAAAAATAAAATAAAATGAAGAAGAGAGGATACCTAACTTAATTATCGTCATTTCTTTTGTACTTTTTCAAACTTTCTAATCATGGAATCACTTTTCCAAGGAAAACTGTTGTAACCGGAAGTGATTTGTGCGGGATGACGCTCAATCACTAGGTTTTCCCCTCAGGCTGGATGAGCTCTAGGAGATTCACAGAATCCATGATCCGTCCTATCCGTCCGATCCGACCTATGATGCAGGATCCATCCATGGCTTTTAATAGATTATTTTACGACTTTAAAATCGAAACAATTTTGAAATATATGAAATATGAAAACGGATGACATTTATGGTAATGGCTTTATTGTAATTAAAATAGAAAATAATTTTGTTAATATATTTTGTGTACATAAAATTAATTCTCATGTGTTTATAAAAAAAAAAGTTTGTCCGCTTTTTGAGGTTCAGTCAATACTATCTGTACTGATAGTACATTATACTGTTCTGATATTTTACTGTGTTTCAGTAAAAAAAAAAAAATTAACAGTACGCGACAGGGCTATATGGGGAGGAATGTATAGAGTCTTTGCTTCGTACAGTGAATTAAATATATTTTCTTTGAGGTTGATGGCTGGTGAACTGCTCCCTCTTATTAATTGAAAAAAAAAAGTGACTTACACTTGAAGCGAAGGATTCGTTTCCTGAGCTCTGATAGTCTTTGGTTGGCAGGCGATCTGGTGGTATCAAGAGCGTACTTCTTGTATCTGGTGCTAGCCGATCTAGGGCTTTTGGCGAATATCATGCGGTGAACGGCGAGGTTAGCTTTTTGTCGAGCAGGCGATCTGGTGGTTTGCTTGGAGTCTGGATGCGAAGAGTCAAGTGAAGTGCGAGAGACGGAGGGGGGAAACAAAGTAATCTTTTTTTTGTCGCCATGGAAACAACATGTGAACTAGATCTGGGAGATTCTAATTTTAATTTATGAGATGATTCGCGACTGAACACTATCTTTTAGCGACGTTTCGATTTTTGACGCATTTTTTAATTATAAGTTATCATTTATATTTATATTAAATTTCTTTTTTAATAAAAGCGTCTTTTTTCATTGTTTGGGCTTGAAAATGAAATTAATAAATGAGTTTTCAAGTTCTCAAATATTACTTCAAGTAGAAATCATCTAAAATCATAAGATAGGTTAACAGGTGTGCAGTAGTAAAGGGAATTGATTACTCCGGAGATAAAACTCCAACTTAGCCCAAATCGAAACTTAGAGAATAAGCTCGTAATTTGCCGAGCTTAGTAAATAAAGTTAACCCTTGGAAGGGCTGTATAGGATCCGCTTGTATAAGTCTTTAACAGGCTAGGGCAGCGGATAAACTGGCTGTGTGTGGAACGAAGTCCAACCCAGCTAATAAATAATAGAGTAGCTCCTTCATCCTCCAATCTCCTAAGACCTTTTTATTATCATCTCATTTTACACTTGAGCTACCATTCTGAGGAGGCGTAACATAGATTACATATCCTTAAGTAATCTTACATTTCGGTTAAAAATGAAAAAGATGAGCACTCGGTGAGTATAAATTTCCAAAAAATTTCTACGACTTAATTCTTTGCCTTGTTGTTAGCAAAAATACGGGATGTTCCATGAAAAATTGTTCCAAACTTGGCCCTGATAATTATCCTATGCCCAAGAAAGTTATAAAATTTATTATAAAAAAAAAAAATGTTCTCAAAAAAAATCTTTTCCATGATTCGATCAAACATGAGGTAATTACATCGATAACTGACAATTAAAATTATGTACTATAATAGGTTTCAACTTGTTGCTTATTGTACAGCGACACTTCACCCTAACACACAGGCCATCTTCGGAGTGGAGTAAACAAAGTACCGACACCAATAGGACATTTAACAAATACACAATGAAATATATACAATTTTCTGGGTATCAATAAAGTTTGATAAGTCAATATGTAAAGCGCTTAGTTGTTGTACTGAGGGCCAGGATACAAATAAGGCTATGGCAGATAAATTATTGAATCTACAACAGGCTCAAATAGAGCCTGATCTGTAGACACTATTGGGGCTCTCCCAGCCTCAATAAAGGTTTAATAGGAGGAATCTTGGTGGGGGTATGGGAAAAATCACCTCGCTGCACAGCCGAGAAATAATAAACTGAAAAATAATAAAACCTCTACAATGTAGTGAGCCCGAGACATTTCGTGGGTTGTAGTGGTGCAGATTAACAAAAATATCAATATCAATCAATTACAGGAAAAAGTAAACTAACGAAAATTCATTACTAGGTTCGCGTGAAAAGCGGAAAACTAATGAATAAAAATAAATTTAAAATTAGAATTTATAAAAATATACAGGAGATGGGGATTACCTGCGAGGATGTTTTGGAAAGCAACCGCCTCAGGTTAAAACTAGATACCCTTGTGGGTTTTAAAGAAAAACCAAACCTGAAGACGAGAAAGAGGTGGACAGAAGAAAGACGGGGCCAGCACTGGCGAAGAATGAAGGAGTACTGGGGCAATGTTAAAAAGATTGCTACTGTGAAACAATAAAATTTTGTTTTAGAGGACATTGGACTAAATGGGCAATACACCATAAGAAATTGATCAGCGTTGTGCAAATAACAGTTCAGTGAGGAGTATATTACAATTACAAACTTTGTTTCATAAACAAAATCAATTGATTTCATTGTTTTAAACTACACATGATCTTTTGCCATCTGGTAATGATAAAATTGTAATCAGAGCTGATGAAACTCCTGTAGGAAAATATGCGATATAAAAATACGTTTTAATAAACCAACAATCCATGAAGTTGCCATTCAAATGGTTGGATAACATTTGGAAGCCCTTTGTTTTAGGGTAATATGGCAGAACAACGTCTGCCGGGACAGCTAGTATTATATAGATAAGATTCCAGTTATTTGTTGTATGATATATACTGAACTCGGAATCTATTAGAACAACAGAGCTGGAATATGGCTCAAATTGTAGCAAATTCCATCTAATTTTAAAATAGGTACTTATTTGCTTTCTTAAAAACCCACCGATTAGGAGATACAGGCCAAAAACTGAAATAACTCTGATAATTTCGCGGTTATTCGGCCACCAAAAAAATCACCATCCGTTTTTTCAGATGCAAATTTGGATTTACACTAAGATTTACGCTAAGACATGCCCTTACAACATATAAAAAATGCAGAAGGTTAAAACCAAAAAATAATTTTTCAAACAAATATCACGGTCATTAATCGAAATAAAACATAGCCTGTATTTTAAGTCGGACAATGTTACATATCTGTGCGAAATTTCATTAAAATCGGCCCAATAGTTTCGGAGATTAGCCCGGACAAACATCGTGACAGGAGATTTTTATATATATAGACAACATGATATAGTTTCCCATATTTTACACTTTTAGGGGGTCGATTTTCAAAAAATAAATAACACGTATTTCTTTATTTTTAATGTAGAAGCTTAATATAAAACTTCATGGTGCTTGCTGTAAAAATGAAGTTTTTTTTGTCTTATTACTAACGTTTTTCACCCTTTTCAGTCAGGACGAACTCTGTTATATATATATATATATATATATATATATATATATATATATATATATATATATATATATATATATATATATATAACATTTTTTTAAAGCTAAATTATTCCTTATTAGTTTATCATATTCTGCTAAGCAACATAGATTTTATATATTAATTTAACTTCCGCAAATGTTTATTTACATCAAGCTCTTAAATTGGGAATTTTGAGGCTTAATCCACATTGTACATCGTACAGTACAAGAGATACCTCTCCGTCCTATCTTCAATTCTACTTAGCAATCTTCAAACCCAAAGGGGCTAAGAAAAAAAAAAAAAAAAAGAGAAAAAAAATTAATCCACATGCTTCCATTTTTTTCGTTTCGAAAAAAAAAATCCACACTTAAATACCGATGCCTTAGTTCACAAATGTGTTAAGTAATTTTTTTAAAATGGGTTTAGTTATATAAATAATATTGTAAAGTTTTTACCAGGAAGTCTTAGATAATTTGTTTAAATAAAATGTATAGAGAAGCTTTAAAGTTTGCAGAAATATATTGTGTGCTTAAACTTGAACTGTATTTCTTGTGTTAAATTATTATCAATGTTGAATCATGTAAAATCTTGTTTTCGGCACTTACTTTTACACATGTGTAAACTAAGGAATCGATATATATGGGTGTTTCTCAGATATTTGGAAACTCTTCAATCAGAGAGAACTAGTGAGCCCCATCACTAGACCCCCCCCCCACCCACTCCTACCATCTAATTAATCTCAAGATAATTGAATGCACAATCCTCTCTTAAAATGCACCTGGTGCAGTACAAGAGATGCCATATATCATATTAATATGTTATTGTCAAAAATCATTAAAATCCAAGAGGCTAAGAATAAAATAAAAAAAAATTGGAAGCTTGCCCATACAAGACTGTCCTAACCCGTAACCCGGATATTTTTTTTGTTTTTAAAATTTGATTGCGCTCGAAATTTCATGGTCCTCTATTGGTAAGTCCTCAGTTGTATCCGGAGGTATCATAACATTAGATCTGATTATAGTATGTCTGCTATCATCTGATTCAGGAGTATCTACATCAGTGCGGTCATTACCTGATTCAAAATTTCCTTTAGGTTATTGGTATACTGTTAAATAGAATACAGTTGTGGTCCGTAAGATTAATCTAGTTTGAAATGGTCCAGTTTTTTATTCGTCCTGTAGCTTGTATATTAGAAAGTTAAATCAATATTACTCTGCCCTTGATGCCCTTCAAAAGTAGGGATATTTGACTTCATGTTCATAATTAGTAACTCATTAGTCACGATAAACTCTTCCAAAAGTTAATCCTCGTGAGTTAGATATCTTATCATGCCACACTTTGGATCTACTCTTCGAGTCAACGCCTATCACTATATTATAACCTCTATAATGTTTGATAAATTTATGAAGCTAATTTAACTCGATATTGATATCCCTAGTAATATCGAAATAACAGGTGGCAAGAATAAATGTATCTCTCCCGGTAATAACCTCCTGGGATACTTGTGAGGGTGGCCGCGCCACCAGCCACTCTCCCACACCCCGGTAGCGCTGCTGTTCTTGGTTCGGGGCTGCTTATTCAATATATTCACAGCTGACCTGCCGAGCTGGTAGGCCGTCCCGCTATCCACCACCCAAGGAGCCGCCCGGTAGCTTGAACTTAGCCCCGATTTAAATTTTTATAATAAGTATATAATTGTGATTTATAAAGATGCTGACTGTTTTTTTAAAGTGTTTTAATACATTTTATGTGGTATCAACAACAAAAACAATAACATTGGTCACAAGACTTGTAATTTTCGAAAAGGGACATACCAGGGGCCTGTGTTTTGAGGTGTTTGAGGTTGATTAAAATAAATATTACATTATTAAATTACTAAATAAACTGTGGCGGGTCAAGAATACCTAATACTTTGTCATTATGCATACAAAAAAACTGAGCATTATTAAAATATATTATATAAAATTTGCTTAGGACAACGATTTTCCATTTAGTAGAGAAATGCCCATATATTAAAATCATAATTTGTATAATTATAAATTGAAAAAACTTTCCAAAAATTTTCCCGAAATAAAAAGAAAGAGAGAGAGACCAGTAATATGAAATATCCGATTACACAGATATTACAATAATTGATTTAATTTGTAACGGGAATGAAATAAATAGAATAGAATCATAATTTTATTCTGAGAACAGGTCCCTTTACTATTACAATAATGTACAGAAATAAATAGAAGTATATCTGGCCAAAATAAGAATAATAAAGTAGGGAGGTGGTTTTAGTGGGTAAAAATCCCACACACGGATAGGTACGGGCCTATCCGCGTCTTTTGAAGATTTCCACCTGCCCTCGTAAAAAAAAAAAAAAAAAAGATATATATAATTATAATAAGTAAGGTGCATCATCATAATCAATCCTCTTTACCACCTAAGGAGTGTGAGGAGGAATTCGGCACAGCCTTCTCCAGCTCTGCCGGTCTACCTCCAACTCAGCTCTTCTGCTCTAATGGAGTCCCCTCTTCTCGAAGTCCTTCCTCACCTCTTCTTCCCTCTTCCACCTAGGTCGTCCTCTTCCTCGTTTTCCCTCCACTTTGGCTCGGTAGGTCTCGCTAGCTATTCTGCTAGGATTCATCAATTCATTCGTGTCCAAACTATCTCAGTCTTTTCCTCTATTAGCTCGTTGGCAGGTTTAGCATTCAGGTTCTTCGACCTTATAGTGGTGTTCCGGACTCGGTCTCTTTTTGTTTTGCCCTCTATCTTCCTGAGAAATCTCATTTCTGCTGCTTGTATTCTGGATTGGTTTTTCTTTGTAAGTGTCCATGATGCTGAAGAGTACGTGCGGATAGGGAGGAATATTGACTTAAATACAGCTACTTTCGTTCCCTTTTCTACTTTTCTTCGGTTAAGAAATCCTCTCTTGACCGCTTCAAACATCCTGCCCGCGGCACCGATTCTTTGTTCTCGCTTGTTTTTAAATTAAACTCTATTTCGTAAAATTTCATTTTTTACATAGATACTATTTCGATTTTTTTAATGGTATATATAGATTAATTTTTCGTCTCTTTATTCAATCATTTCTACAACTAATTACAACAATGTAGCGGGTTGGCTCAGAGGTAGAGAGGCGAGTTGCCGAATATTCCGGATTCAAATCCGGCTGTAGCAGATAATTTATTTAGCAGCACTATATTGATCATGTGAGATATGGAGACCATCCTGGGGCCCATCCAGCCTCTAAAAAATGGTTACCCTTAATAGGGGAAAAACATGACGGTTGGGTGTGTCTCTAACAAATCACCATTCTGCACAACCGTTGTCTAGAAACAGTACAGTTTCTACCACGTAGTTAACCTAAGACACTTCATGGGTTGCTGTGGTACAGGTTTTTTTTTAATGCAATATTAACAGCGAATCCATTGTTAAAAAGTCATTGTTGATTGCTGAACTGCGTAGTTATTCCCAATAAAACATCAATGAATACGGAATAAACCCAGCCTAAGTGATATAGGACTCAATCATGCCAGCCGGCCCTTGATGGCAAGAACTGTCCAAGGGCTGGCACATTACCGAGGGGTTGAAGACTCCTGGAGGTGTCGTACAATAGATTACCCTACCACCGCCGGGGTATCGATCAACGATGCCCTCACTTCCAACATCATATCACCTTTTTTTTATTCTATTATTTAAAAATAGGGAGAAGAGTGGCTCAGTGGTAGAGTACTGAGTTACCATGCCGGAAATCCTGGTTCAATTCCCGCTGCATGCCATGATTTTTATTTAGTCTGTTTGCAGCGGGAGATGGATCATATAGGATCTAGGACCCTCCTGGGGCCCACCCAGCCTCTATAAAATATTATAAAAATAGGATACCCAAAATAAGGGGGAAAAATCTGGCGGTCGAGCGTGACCTAGGACAAGTCACCTCCTTGCAGAACCGTTGTCCATGAAACAGTACAGTCTCTACCATATACTGAACCCCAGACCCTTCATGGGTTGTAGTGGTACAGGTTTTTATTTAAAAATAAATACCTTATAAACTTCAATGTTCTGGTGGGTCGTTTTATATGAAATGCACATTTTTATTATTTCTAAAGTTCAAAGTGGAATTAGGGGACTTCTTTTTATGTTTACTGATTGTAATGAGCAGTTATTAATCTTCTCTTTTTTTATAATATTTACCATCACTAAGACTTAACACTTAACAGAATTAACACTGTTAAGTATGCCACCCAAATATAACCATGAAAACACGCTAAGTAAAAAAAGAGTTAGTTTTTTATAAATTTAAACTTGGACAATTTCAAATGGCAGCTCAAGTTACCTCCGCGTTCGGGGAAGTTTGTTGTAACGAAAAACGAACGGACTATTCGCTGTTGCCATAACCAAATTTTCATCCAAGAGAATTATTGGTTTCTGTTTAGTGCTCAATGGCAGGAATAGTTCATTTCTTCTTTCTACCAAGAGGTGATACCATTACACGCACATACTACTACTATAAGAATATAGAAATAACCCAACAAAACTTTATTACAAAAAACTGTACTGGTTAATCGAAAGGGATCTATACTCTTTAAATGACAACGCCAGACCTCATGTTTCACGGCAGGCAGTGACAAAACTAAATGAGGTTACAAAGTTCTCCCACAACCACACCATTCGCAAGGGTTAAAATATTTAAAAATGATTCTCAAGTCAAAAACGCATTCAGATTTTATTTCGTCACAAAACCAAGAATTGTTCAGTTCTGGGTTTGAAAATCTGATAAGACGTTGAGAAAAAATGATGTAAAATGAGTGAAAATATTTTTAATAAAAATGTTTTGAGTTCAAAAAGTTGTTTTACTGGTTAAACTTTTCTTCGAAAATGAAGAATTTAAATGAAACTATCCAATATTATGAACGTTGCCCCCTACAGCTCAACTTTTTCCAACTAAAATCAATAATTTTCATCGCAACAACATTCAATAATAAAAAATATTCAGCACAGGATCCATCCGATATATTACAATATAATATAGTAAATAAACTTTTTCAGGTATGTTAAATTTCATAAGCTTGGAAAGGTATCTGGTTTAAATAAAATATGGTCTTATGATTAATTAAAAAAAAATTGGTTTCAAAACTCCATCTAATCCTTCGAGGGTGAGAGTAAAGATAAAAGATCATTTGACAAACTCGCTCTAACTTAACTTAAATTAGTTTTTGAAAGAATTCCAATCATTCCTCTGGCATGTTTTCACAAAATCGAAAACTATTGAAAAGTTAATCCATTAAAGAAGCTGAATTAAAGAAGCCTTTAATCGTAGCAAGACGAACGCCGTTCAATGACATTAAAAATCTTGAATTAAGAAAATCTATAAATTTTTTAAATCGAAGTCTCTCATCCACTTGAGATAGAACTTATTATCTGGAAATGATGTGTAATATTGGCACTGTTGTGCATTTATTAGATTTATGATATCTTTGTTACCGTAGTATCCTATTTATGAGGCCACGAATTGCACTTAACTAATTGAGTATAGTTTACGAAGGTCAACACTACACCCTTCGAATATTTCGCATAATGAAATGCAGCATAAACTACCATATATGATGAAAGATGATTAGTATCGACTTTGGGCACTATTGTTTGGCCCTCTGGTCAATCGATAGCTCAAAGCGTCGTGTGAACTAAGCCTTGTTACCTTCGGCGTCGGAGCTGTTCCTCCAGTCTGCGGGCGTCTTTATCAGGTGTCTTAACAGTTGGCGAGGCTGTTGGTTATTTGAATCAGGCAAAGCTGTTATGTTAAATAATCTATAACCTATCGTTGAAACATGGTTTAAGATATTGGAAATTTGTACGCAGTTGATTGATTTAGTTCACATTAATTGAACATCCTCATGTTTTTCAACTACCAGTAAAGTTTAGGGGCTAGAGACAGATTCATTCAATGAAAGCACTTACCTATAGAATCCTTTTTAGATTTTTAATTCTGATCTACCTTCATGTGATCAGCGGCTGGGTGAGCCCCATGAGGGTCCCACATCCCAAAGGATCCATCCCTGACTGATAACAGATTAAATAAACCTGCAGCCGGATTTTACCTCAAGATCTTCAGCACTACATCATAGTGTTGCACCACTGCTCCTCTGTTAATAGAAGTTGTTATAAATCTCCTTTACAAACTGTTGATTTCAGGCCAAAGTTGTTATATTAGCTGCTTATACGACGTAGAAAGTGATTTATACTCTTAAAATGATAAAGTTTTCGTAAGGAAGCAACATTGTGTATATAAGTTATAACAGTTTGTACATAATTTATAAAAATTAATATCGGCAAAAAATTCATCGCAACTTTTGGTTTTCGACTATTTTAGCTATACTTTTGGACCATACTTTTACAGTTAAGTCCTCTTGCATATTATTTTCATATTTTTCATTTAAAAAAATAAAAATGTACCACAAGAACCCATGGAGGCTCTTGGATTCAGTACATGGTAGATACTTTATTGCTTCTTAGACTGTGATTGTGGAGGAAGGTGGTTTATCCGAAATCCCACGTGGTTTTTTCCCTATTATGGGTAACCCCTTTAAGAGGCTGGGTGAGACCTTGGGTCAGATTCCAAAGGATTTATCCCCCAACTGTTAACAGATTAAATATATTATCCATAGCCGGATTTGAATCCAGAACCTTAGGCACGGCAACTCACCGCTCTACCACTGAGGCACTCCACTCCCTTTCTGTTATTTGTACACCCTATATACTAATAATTGTAATTCACTATTGTCATTCTTCGGTCTATCGCTATATATTCATCAGGAGGGTACCTAAAACATTGAGAATACTATGATGTACCCTTGAAATAATAAAAGTTCCTTGAAGAAGCAACATAAAAGTCCATGTAACTCTTGTCAAAACGGTCGACTCGACTTATAAACATAACCTTCAAAGTTAAGTGGTCATGCATATTGATTTTATCTTATTCAGCTCTCGAATTAATCATCTTGAACTTTCGAAATTAAATCTCGAATGAAGTTTCTTTGATAGTTGAATAATTTCTTAATGACCTAGAATCTGTTGACAGCCCTACCTATCCTATTCTTGTTTACGTCTCCTTCGTCGATGCTTTTGTCTCAGAGCAAATAATATTAATCTAGAGAGTTTGTTTCTCAAAGACCTCGGAAAAATACTGAGCAGTTGATATCCAACCGATCCTTCAAATCATTTTAAAATAAACAAAAAAGCCTTTACAGATTTTAATTTATATTTTACGCAAGTCTCATTAGTGTCTCTTTGGTTTTCACACGTTGCGAATTACCCGTTTTTAATTAACAACTGGTGGCATCAAAGTCACTATTTGGCCTGTGAAATAAAATTTTTTGGCGGAACTAAATGTTGGACCATTAGAAATTATTTTAAAATGAAAAAAATAGAGGTACTCTAATTTTACTTGGTACATGGCGTGAGCTAATTTTACAATAATTTTTGTTTTTTAAATCTGTTCAGCTATTGATTTTTAACTCCAATGTGTTTTTTCTTACCGAAAACGTTATTCCAGAGTCATGGAACTTTAATCCGAGATCACTTTCATTCCTATGCAACGAAAATGAGAGTATTTTAATTGAAGAAAAGTTAAGTAAGGTATCATTTCCGACTATATATCTTTATATTGCTGGGATACCCCTTCCGTTGAACCAAGACCGGAACCTATGCTTGATGACTTCCTCTCGCATTCTTTTAATTCTTGATAAATATAACAAACGCTTCAACTTAACAATGGCCAATTAATTCTTCAAAACCAACAATGAAGACGACTCCTGTAGGAACCTTCTGGCACGGCTGTTCCCACGGGCAATTGCTAGCGACCGCGCCTTTAATGCATGCCCCAACCTGAAAAACACGAGAGCTTCGACCTTGAGATGATGGAAATGCAAATGCACTACGTGCGGGGACCGAGCCGCCTATCTGCCATCTGGGAGCAAATGTATGGAAAGCCCTTTCCATGGAAATACAGCGATCGATCCTAGGGGAATTTTCGTGAAGATGGAGGCGGCGATAGAGGATGATTAACAAGTTGAATGTCCCCTTAAATGTTGTTCTGATTACAGGCTACCTTAATCGATTCATTTGTTTGCCCCAGGCTATTCTTAGTCCAATGAGGCGTACAAACAAAAACCCCTTCATTACAAGTGGCATTTTGTTCATATACATGGATTTTAAATAGTGCTCAAATAGAAAATGGTTTAGAACCACTGAAGACTAATCAATTTCATTAAGTATACTCCAAACGAACAAACTTATTAGGGATATCTTAAGGTTTGTAAAACTAAAGAAAAGTTGGTGCCTCTAACGACATCCAACATTATAATCGGAATGGTATGTATATTATAAAAGAGATAAATACACAGGGTGTTTCCAGGTTAAGTACCCAAACTGAAAATTTCAACTAAGGACCTCAATGAAGAAAACAATTTCCCATGGAGGTATGTCGCCAAAAGCTTTGTTTAGGACATTTTCACAACTGAAAATTTTCATTGTTAAGCATTTATTAATAATGATTACTATGATGTAGTTGATGTTATTCCACTACAACGGAGAAGGAACGTGTGGTTTCAATTACACGGTCGTCCAACATATTACGGAATAGGTCCAGGACAATGGCTGAATGTTAATTTTCCCAATCAGTGGATTGTCCGTGTAGGACCAGTGGTTGATAATTGAATCTTGTGAAATAATAACACATATCCAGCGCTGTTCTGCCACTGCTGCTGTTGAAGAAGGATGCCAAGCCTATCTTAATGCTCGAGGAAATCACTTTGAACAATATTTAATATGAATGTAAATGTTTACATTTAATGAATAAAGTAGTTGGAAGAAATACAATAAGTTTTAATGTAGGATGGAAATAGTTAGGGGTGCAGTCAAAAATTACACAACAAATTACGCCAGTTACCTTCTGCACCGAGTAGCCACTCCTATTGGCCCTGTAGATGACCTACACAGTAGGTCGAAACGTCGGCACACATAAAATATAATAGGTTTATACTTATTTGTTGTGTAATTTTTGACTGCACCCCCAACTATTTCCATCCTGCATTAGTACCTACCAGTCAACGAATTTCTTTCCTGCATACAATAAGTTTTATTAATTTACTATGTCTAAATACTGAGACGAATTATGAACAGCTCACTTCGGTTGGTCTTCGACGCCCCGAGGAAGTCTCAGGTGTCCCACCTCTATGATGAATTTAATGCCCATGCTCTTCTCTTCTATCCGTAGACTCTATTTCCTAGGTTCTTTCCTAAACCAAGCCATTAACACACATCCATCTTATAGTTTCCTTCAGTTCAAATCCTCTATCCAATACCAGGGCACAAGATCTCGCCTTTCCAACCCTTATTCCCGATCCCACAGAACCAAAACTTTGAGCGCTCCTTTCTCGCTAGCTCTACCTCTCTTTGGAACTCACTCCCATCATGCATCTTCTTTATCCACATTCAAATCCAAACTATTCCTACATCTCCTTAATTCCCAAACAGATGCTGCCTAATCAATAAAATAAATAGCTATATTTAACATAATAGATTGAGAAAATACTGTAAATATTTCACCCTCATTATGATACTATTATTCATATAATTAGATGTTCTTATCTATTTTTTTATTTTTCCATTAGCCAATTTCTGTTTATTGTAAATTTGTATTCTATTATTTTATTTTATATATTTTTTTTTTATATATGAAAATATATATTTTTCTCTATCAGAACATACGTTTTAGTTCATATTTAATTGTAGTGTTCCAATAATGTAGCCGTTTGGCCTGATATATTCCTATTAATTTCTGTAAAATATTGTTATTCTTAAGGGACTAGCAAAAACACTCACCGGTAATAAAAGTAACATTGATTCCGCGATTACTTTTAAAAACACAGCCACTGTGTCAAGACTATTTACTAAAACTAAGGATTCGGATAAATTAGAGTTAAAAACAAATGTCGTGTACGAAATAAAATGTGAAGATAAATGCGGCAAATCCTATTTCGGAACATCGGAACAATACTTAAAACGAAGAGTGTACCAACACAAATATAGTTGTGATTCAATAATAAAAAACCCCAATAAACCAGATCAAACAGCCCTCACTACACATTTTAGAAATACTCAACATAAATTTAAATTTGACACACCTAAAGTGATACACCAAGAGAAAAATAGCTTCAAACGAAATATAAAGGATATGATAACTATAGAGAAATATAAAAATCGCGCTGTAAACAAAAGATCGGATGTTCAAGGTCTAAGCTCGTGTTATGCAAATTTAATTAATTCTTTTTGATATAATAATAAATAGTCTAATATGATTCAACAATTAAATAAAACTGCTGTTCCTAAAAATCGATTACTTATTCGTTGATCATAGCTAATGCAATATAAACATTTTATGATATATTGCGAAGTAACTGATTGATGATAAATTGATCAATTCTTTGGAACTTGTAAGTACACCCTATCCTATTATACTTACACGTGACATTTTACATTAATTTTAGTTTGCTATTTAATGTTTTCACTAAAAGATCATTTTTTCACTGCCAGGGCATGAATATGAGACTAACCTAGTCTCGAAACGTCACCTAAGAAGTTGAAATAACTGACTGAAACTCGAGAACCATAAACAATATATAATATATATATATATATATATATATATATATATATATATATATACTTGTGTAAATGTATTTAAATTCATACATCCGTGCCTCTAATAATTAAAATAAATACGACGTTGAATATCTTGTAAGCGATGACCTACCGGTCCACGGTATAACCAAAAATGAGACTTCAATACGTCAATAAGTCAAAATCCTTTTATAGAATTACTGTGTCCATGGAGTCTAGTAATCAAAATAGCAAATACAAGGTCCCTACGGAGTTTCAGAGCAATTGATTGAATTTACTATACCTGCAGCCCCGTTGAATAAGAGGTTAAGTTGAATTTCGTCCAGAGAGAGTTGATTATATTGACGGAAGCGGAATCGTTTCATTCTTGTAGATTTTGTCTTAAAATGGAGTTGTAATATAAATAATACCTCCATTTCAAGCCATTGCCTGACTTAGCCCCTTATTCCTTCAATACAATCAACTCGATTTGGGGAAAATTCACCGGGGCTGTAGATGTAATACTGTAAGATACTTTCAAAGGATTTTGCAACCCCTAATTTTGTGATACATTCGTTTTAAATGAAGGAGTGTAAAGCCAAATAGAAAAAGCGACGTTGAAAAAGAAACAGATTTTAGTAGTTACAAAATTAACGAAATTCAACAAAAAATATTCCTTTTTTTAATATAATGTCAAACTGTAATTGAATAAATAATAAAAATTAAAATGTTAAAAATACTCCGAATTTAAAATAATAATAAAAAATTATTTTATTTTTTTATTGGTTTGTTATGACCTATGTCACACTACATGGTATTTCCTTTTATAATGTCTGTATCATACATTATTCGCTTGAAGAATGCCACATGGATAATTTTCTTTTTTTCTTTGTTTTGGTATTTTATTATTTTATTTTTTGTTAAGCTAACGTTTATGTATATTTGTTTATGTATATAGAAAAAAATGGCAGACTTTTTAGGTTGAGATTATTGGGCATAGAAATAACTTTAACCGATGGCGCAATGAAAACTAAAGCACTAACTAACTAAAATCATATGCCATTAAGGAAACGAATACTTTGATTCTGTAAGAACGAGCAGTAACGATATTAATGTTTAAAATATTATTTTACGCTGTTTAACATCCAACAAAATATTTTTAGTAGAGTTTCTTTTTAAAAATCATTTCAATATATTGTAAGGTAATTTTTCCCCACAGTGTGTCTTTAATAAACGTAAAACTGAAAGACCTTGTTTTGAATAAAAAACTGGAAAATAATTCATAATTCAGGTTTAAATAAAAACTGATGAATATTAGCTTTTATTAGTATAATTATTTGTTTATCCAAGACATGTAATATTGACTGGTAAAGTACCCGGCTTAATATTGCATTAGGAAGTTCTTCTAGTGCTTCTAGCAATATAACGATATAGTTGTACAGGAAGTGTAAGCTTCTAACCTAATACCGATGTAAACGGCACCTAATTGAGAATTATACAAATCGAAAGTATGTGGTGCACAAGTAGCTAATTACTGGGCAACAACACAAACCATAAAATAAATTTTAAAAACAAATTGAAATATTACATTATATTCGTTAACCTTTACAATTGTCCTTTGATAGATGAAATGTACCCGAGGATTTCAAAAATATTACATACTTGCAAAAAATAGCCACTCCATAAAATAAGTAAATAAGACATTAAAATTCATCTCAATTTTCTATCTTTAAAAGTAATGAAATGAAGTTATTTTGAAAATCCTGAAAGAGATTTTCTTAATTGGCTGAGATAGTTATTTTTAAAATCCTAAAAAGCAGATTTTCTGAATGGACTGAAAGAACGTTATTTGAAAATCCTGAAAAAAAAATTTAAATGGACTTAAAGAAACTGATTTGAAAATCCAAACAAAGGGATTTCCTTAATAGCTCTATAATATCTTATTATTTGGACAAATTGACGATACAAATGCAAAGTATCGAAAGTGAAAAACACTACATTTCAGGAGGGTGAAAAAACTATCTCAAGGTTCGTATCAAACGTGTTTTACGTACGTTGTTTTTGAGTCTCATACGTGAATCTATAAGAAGGCCCAGGGTTCGAATCCCGCTCCCTGGCAGACTTTTATTTAATCTGTAAGCGGCCGGAGAAGGATCCTATGGGATCTAGAAACCCTCCTGGGGCTCACACAGCCTCTACAAAGTAGGTACCCAAAATAAGGGGGGGGGAATTTGGTGGTTGAGCGTGATCCAGGACAAATCACCTCTCTGCAGTCTCTAGCATGTATTGAGCCCCAGATTCTTCATGGGTTGTAGTGGTAAAGTTTTATATGTGAATTTTATATCAACTACAAATCCAAAAGCAATCGCTAAAGATCAAAATCAAAAATGTGTTTTCTTCAAATTCGATACTTTCCATTAGTATCGACAATATCCAAGTTTTTGATCTTCAATACTCATTACACGCTTACCCAAATAGATACTTATCGATACCTTTCATCTTCTCGATGGCTTCATCCTTGACAGCCTTGACTTCCTGCGCAGCATCCTTGGCCTTCTGCTTCGCACCATCGATGGCACCCTGGACCATGGGAGCACTGCTGGCGCACCCCATCGCTCGACTGGCTCCCTCCCCTGTCTGTGCCCGGCCCTCTCCCCACCATTCCTCCACTTCTTGCGCCGGCGGGTCACCGAGGTACCCCGAGTCGATTAAAAGCAGATGAAAAAATTAAAATATAAAGGCAACTTTAAAACAATTGAAATGAACCACAACAACCAGCATATGTCATGGGCCCATCCATCTAAGGACAATCAGACTGTGTACCTTGTTATTTTCCATTTTAATATTTATGGAAGAGGAAAGGCTCAAAAGGGACATCAAATACTTGTTAATATGTTAGTAGAAAAATTCCATCAAAAAAGGCTTAAGTGTCCATTTTAATATTGTTTTTATCAGAATATTATATAATATTATAGGGTTTATTTAACTTTTTGTATTTGTGAGTATCTTTTGCACATATTTATAACTTGATTTTACTTATACTTGTTACTTTTTTTTTTATTATTATTGATTGTTTTAATTTTTAAATATTTTTATTTTATTTCTTATAATTATTTTAATATACTTATTACTTTATTTTATTATATTTTTCGATAAAACAAGCCTTTTAGAAGTTATAGGTTATAGAAGAACTGAGGATTTTCATATAAACAGCTTTATCTGACTGGTAGGCTCTTTCTTTTAAATTTCAATATTATAAGGATTCGAAAAAATTATATGAAACTTTTTTAAAGACATTTTTCGTACTATAAATACCTATAAGCAGTATAAAGAATTACATGGGATTATGTTTGGCTTGGGCAATATTTATTAAAATATTTTTTAATATAGAATCATCTGTTGTAAATATGACATTTTCATTACAGTTTTATCATTTTGAGTTAAGAAATATGTTGTGTAATTTATTGCAAAAATAATCATTGCACACATTATTAAATTTATTATAAAAAACGTGTTACCTCTTCGGACAATCTAACCTTGTTTCCTTTATTAAAACGCTTTAGGATATAAAATTACAACTTCACGGATTAAATTATAATTAATATGTTTCTTTAATGACCTATACATATGTCTCATATTATCATACACTATTTATTTTGAGCATGTGGTGAGGTAGGTAATCGCGGCTATTATTCCACTACATAGTAGCATCACTACAAAAAACGCTTAAAATAGAACTTAATTACTTATTAAATATAATGGATTAATATACAAATCTCTATAATCGTTTACTAGCTTTTTTAAAATAGTGTTATCAAATAACATTAATATTTTATGTTTTATCATTGGATAAAACTTTTAATTTTGTTTTTCTATGGGTTTCCTCAGATTTGTTTTCCTTCAACTAAAAATGTTCTTCCATTTTGTATATCTTCCTCCCTCAGACCATGACCGTGCATACTTTCCTCAATTCCTTCTATCCGTCTTTTCCGTGGTGTTTCTCGCCGTTTCCTCCCTTCAGTACTCCAATTGAAAATTAAATTGGGCAATCTTTCTTCCTTAATTCTTCTGAGATGACAACACCATTCCAATCTTTTTTTATCTATATTTTGGAGGACGTTTTGTTGAGTTTGCATTTGTCTTTTAATTTCGGCATTAGTTCTTCTTTCTAGTCTGGATACCCTGGCAGCTCTCCTCCAACAGTCCATCTCGGTAGCAAGTAGCTTTTTTCCTAGAGCAGCGCTTATCGTCCAGGTCTCAGCTCTACATAACAATATGCTTTCAATTATGGACTTATATTTGAGCTTCTTATTTTCTTTTATCACATTATTGCTCCAAAGGACCGATAATATAATAATGCTTAATTAAATACTTATGTACATACTTTTTTTTCCAATTAAGAAAGATTCATTCGAACTACATCATGTCTCTACAATATCCCCACTGCAGTTGCGCAGATGTGCTCAATAGTTTTCTGACTGCCTTTTGCATGTTATCTTCTGAATTAGTGTCTGTCTATTAAGTAAAATCTAATCTGTCAGGAGTACTCTCCTGTAGTTGTTTCAGATATGTCAGGTTCGCTTATATACAATGTCGTTGTGTCATGATGTGTCAATGATCGGATTGCAGTTATCTACCTTGCTTTAATCTAAATATTGTATCTCCATTTGAATTTGAGATTTTGTAGATATTTGCCTTTCATAAAATCTGTTACCTGTTAAGCTGCCTCAGTTGCAGAGTATATCTCGGAGTTGATATAATTAACAATGCACATATAATAAAGAATGTAAGGTTACACTGTGTTATCAAAATTAGTTTTGGTTGTTGTGATTTTATTTTTCAAAATAAAACATGAGACAGTCAGAAACATTGCTACAAGGAATCATAAAATCGAAGTCCAAATTATCTATTAATGATGCAGAGATGGCAACAGAACTTTTCAGTGACAACGGGACAAGACTAATCATCGTGCAAGGTAAAGTGAACTCACAAAAGGTGTATAGTGGAGTCTGAAGCGACTAAGTGACTAAGTTTTCAACTTACAAGGTTACCAAAGCATTGTGTGCTTTATATGAACTACAGGTTCCTTTAAAAATATTAAACGTATTTCCTGAGATATACGCAGTCGTAAAAGCGACAGAATTTCTTCTTGACCT
This sequence comes from Troilus luridus, assembly GCA_964056705.1. Taxonomy (NCBI): domain Eukaryota; kingdom Metazoa; phylum Arthropoda; class Insecta; order Hemiptera; family Pentatomidae; genus Troilus; species Troilus luridus. The sequence goes on along the minus strand of OZ057414.1, from coordinate 80,682,836 downwards.
TCCAACCGACATACATACAGACATAGTCATACACACAGATAACATGATCTTGATACAATCAGTTCTCAACACAGACATACATGACGAGCTTACAGAAAATATCAGAATGAACTTATGCACACTTGTATTCTGAATTTCTCTGTAAAAATATGGGTAAAAGGTCACTTTGGTATTCAGGGCAATGAGATAACGAATAAATTAGCAAAAGAGGCAGCACAAAGTGATTTGTCTTCTTCACACAAAATACCAATTTTGTTTATAAAATTCAAAATTAGGGAAGAATCAATTGTGAGATGGAATGAATGGTGGACTGTTTCAATTAAATTTCCAAGTTTGCATAGGTTTATTCCAAAGCTGACAACCAATAACTACAAATTAATGAAATCCACTATCTACAAACTAACTCAGGTTTTAACTGAACATGGGCATACCAAATCATACTTACACAGATTTCGCCTAATCAATGATAATACTTGCTCAATAGACAAAGAAGAACAGGCATTTAAACACATAATATATGACTGCGAAATGTATGAAGCACAAAGGTCGAAATTAATTATTTCCATAATATTAAGAGGGAAAGTTTGGCCAGTATCTGAATATGATCTATACAATACATTTCGACCTGAATTCACTAAATTTATTTATAGTATTGATTTCGAAAAGTTGACATCTAATGTAGAATAATCATACAGTGTAAAACAGATAATCGTTATATAAATAATGTATTCTTAATTTCGTTAATTTGTAACTGCATATAAGTAACGATGTCTTATGTATATAAGTTAGAAATATCACAATTGTTGTTAATCCTTATTGTAAAAATTAATTTAAATGGCATATAGTATACTCAAGTATGGAAAGTGCCAATAAATAAACGGTCCTTTCCGAAAAAATGAAAAAAAAAAAATATTAAACTCATAAAATAAATAAATGAATTGAATACCATATTTTTTGCATTAAAAATGATAGACTTATGCCCATTTTGTCTATTAATTTATGTATCTGCTGGAGAAACCTGCACATTCTCCTTAATTAACATATTAAACCTACACAAATGAAGAGCAGGATATCGAAATAAAATTTAATAATGGAATAGTTATATTTACGTAACCAAGCATTTTATCATGTTCAAATAATTAATTATAATAATTAATAATAATAATTAAGGCTGCTTAAGGCTTCGATGTTGATAAACTTCTCTCCTTAATAAAAATAAAGAAAAATTATCGATAAAACTATATTGGAACGAACACAATTGTGGTTTGCAAGTTGATAATGGCAATAAACGAACTATTTTTAAAAATAGCTTGACATTGTAACGTTGCCAATCAGTTGGAGGTGTGATAGTAAATCTGTCTTTAACTTCCATTAAGGTTGCATTAGTTGTTCTAAAATTGAAATGGGTTACTTCTCAATTTAGCCGATCGTTGAAATGTCCTATATTAGCGAGGAGTCTCTCTATGGAAGAATGGAACGTCGAACATGCCCACTTACCTGTGTGTGAGAATCTGTTTAAGTTTTGGTTCGTGAATACTATACCAAACAATGTTCAGTTCATATCACGAAATGGTAGTAAAATGTTTTATCTGAATCAGTTAGTTGTTTATTATTTAAAATCGTGAGGAACGACATATTGGACGTATATCAACTATAGTACATAAGTAACAGTCTTGCATCTTTAACTGTTATATACCGTAAGTAACCTATTATAAATCTTACCTTATACCAAATGCATTACGTGGATCTGAATAAAAAATAGCATCCAATTTTAATAAGTCATGCATAATGCTAAAAGTAATTTATTGTATTGTACATCAAAATAAATCTGCCGCTCAGGGTCACCTTGGAAGTGACATATGTAATTTTCTGTTCTCATTACATATGTTTCTTCTACCCGGTTTTTGTAGGGCTATTGTCTACAAGAAGAATGTTTTAATACTTGGGGTATATGGTAATTGGAAAAAATGAAATTCAAGAGGAAATTAAGGCACGGTTAAAGGCTAAAGTCTTTTGTCCCAAAACTTAACGATTAGAATTGCTACTGACTTTAAATTATGAACAATGGCTTTAGGTATTCGGAAATAAGATAATGCATAGAAATAATTGGCTCACTGGAGAAAATAGAAGGTTACACGACATGGAATAGCGTAACATGCATCCAGGTATTAAAATTAATAAGTTATTATAAATGATACCATCGCAAAGATTAAGATAGACTTGTAAAGTTGTTGGGCTTAGAAACGAATGAAATTCGAAAAAAAGTCTATTAGCGACAAGTGACTGGTAAACGTCCGAGAAGTACGTTTCCAAGTAGGCTTAAATAGGATGATTGCATTAAACGTAATCTTACGTGTTTGGGTTAAAGTGGTAATAAGTGTACGGGAGTTTTTAAGCAGCGATAGATCGAACTTTCGTGTTCGTCAAGCCATAAATAAATATATATACATATAAAGAAAGGAGTGTATAAACATAATATAAATGTATTTCTTTTGGTGTATTCTTTTATACAGCTCTTGTCGATCACCCAAGATCATAATGTTCCATAACTCGTGAAAAATCTTGAGAAAATTTGGTATGTGTAGGCGTGCATGTGTGAGTGTGCCTTTATCTGATTATCCCCGTCCAAACAGTGAAATGACAAAGCATCGATGATCTATAGTTAAAAATCTATTAAAAAATCAATAACATAAATATTTAGTTGATACCCCTACACTCGGCCATATTGTCCCCTTTCGCGAATGAATTCGAATCACTACTCAAACAGCAGTTGTAGCAGTTCGTGTAGACGCTGATAATTACCCAGTGAAGAACCTTCTTCAATGTCTAGTCATGTATAAAGCCCAATACTAAAAAAAATATTATTGCAAATAAATCGTAGTTTCACTAACTTAAGTGTGAACTGGCATGATCTTATATTAAGAATATTTGTTTAGTTTACAGTGATGGAGAGTATCTATGGTGTACTGAACAGTGGTAACCCATGGGAGGGGGAGGGGGGGTTATTCCCCAAGTAACTAACTTCATGGAACAATTACCTCTTGTGGTAATTTATAATCTCCTCACACTGTAAAGGCGGTTCAAGAGGACAAAATATGATACACATCACTTGATCATCAATGATCAAGTGATACACATCACTTGATCATCAATGATCAATCAATAAATATGATACATATCAATCAATAATTAAAATTATTGTTATTCTCATTTTTTTTACTTGAATACTGTCTCGACTTTGACAGCTTAGCCAATTAATTTACAAAAAATAGTTTACAGTATTTTGGTTTTTGTATATTTCTGTTCATTCTTTTTTTAATATTTAGTTTCAATCCAACTTCAAGTCACCTCAAGTTATGAAAGTTCCATTTACAGGAGCCTGGGAATCATACAGATACTAATTTGAAATGTTGAAATAACAAATGAGAATTCAACTTTTTTGCAGCAACACAATTGTTGTATGGCTAATAAGTGAAAGGAAGAAATTTAATAAAATCATTTCCCTGTAATAAAAAAAATAAAAAACACACACATGAGGACTGAAAAATCGCAAACACATTCTACAATTGAGGAAGATCACTCTTTTTTTGTTGAAGGTTATAAGCAGAATAAAATATGATGGAAGGGAAACAGCCAATGGGTAGGATGGATAAGGCAATAAAAGAGTAAGCAGGAGCATAAATCTCCAGAAACCAAAGAGTCTTATAATAGCGCATAGCTCTCAAAACATCTAAATTCAAAGATTTTGTAAATTACCAAATACCCCATAAAAACTAAACTCCACATAAAATATTAAATCTAATTAAAAAACTGAATTTGAGAGATCCGATGCTATCGGCATTCAAAAGTGTAGTCAAGTTTTTTTTTATTTTATAATAATTAATTATAAACTCTGTCAATTTTCTATGATATATTGTTATCAAACATTCACTGCCCTAGTTAGTGAGAAAAATCACAGTAAGTGCCTTCTTGACTAATAGTCTGGCAAGCAGAAAAAGATAGATGAGTAGTGCTTCTTGGATTTTTTTTAGAGCTCTGTCTGTCATTTATTTGTTTTTTTTTAACTAAATGGATAACAACAAAATCTGCACCAATCGTAATTTCGACTTGATGAAATTAATAATAAGGGAGATATATGCAATAGTACTAAATTAATTACAACTCAAATGATTAGTATATTTAGCCAAGATAGACAACAGGAAGTTTTTGAAGTAAGGTAGCTGCTTAAGGGAAGTGTTTGTAGCCCAATACAGACTTAACATAAAAATTCAAAAGCAATGACTGATTGAAATGAAGAGAAGAAATATATAAAGAACAAAGAAACAAATAAATTTCTGTTACAATTTGTCCTCCTTCTTATTATTATTTTTGTTTTTTCATACATTCCTATAAATCAAATAACTTATTTTTTAAGTATTAATATTCAGCTGGCAATCCGTAAGGTTGGGGAAAAGTGGTTGAGCAGGCTAAGGACTATTTCATGGTGTTATCATTCTCCTAAAAAAACCTTTCTTTTTTTTTATAGGTGGCAGATCTCAATTGAAGAGCTGAACCGAGAAGCTGGTGTTCCTGCACAAGCAGGAAAAAGTAATAACAGGAGTCTGGTAAATAATGATGATATAGTGTCACAGGATTCTCCACTTCTCATTGAACCAGTATCGTTCTTTTACTTTTATCAAGCACTAAACTGAAATGCCTGGTTATGAAGAAGATTCTAAAACTCTATCCCAATGGGAATATGCTTTAGCTGGTGGAGCTTCTGGAGCAATGACACGTTTTCTATGCCAACCATTCGATGTCTTAAAAATCAGGTTTCAGGTATTTGTATTGAAAAATGTTAAATTGATCAAGTGTTTAGCTATTGTCCTGAGTTCTTTATAAGTTTTAAAAATATTCTCATGTTTATGTATATACACATATATTATTCATCCTTTAATTGTTAAGAAAACTTAAGTTGTGAATGTATCATTTCTTGACAAAACTATGGTCATTGTAATAGTCATCCTAAGGCTATTACTCAACTAAGCAATACATGCAAATTTCAAAAAATTAAATTCCATATTTATGAATTGAATGAAGCTAACTGATATCAGCTATTAATTTATTTTTATATATTTCATATCTAACATTCTTAAGTATTCTTACCGATTCAAATATTTTATTTAAACAAACTGTATTATTTAAGTAATTGATACCACGCCTTAATTATTGTTGTACATTAAGAAGATTATTGTTGAACATCAAAACTACTGATTTTACGTCCCCTCTAAAGGATGGCTTACACGTGGATTTTTTACTCCCATTAGAAAGTCCCAAGATCACAGGCTGTGAATCCGCAATCTTGGGCATAGAAGTTTGTTATGCTAACCACTACGCCATAAGTGATCCTCACAACACGCATACAAGTTATATACAATTTATAGTAAATATAATTTAACTAACACTAGTTGCAACAGTTCTATGAGAATATTTTTTTTACATTTTATTTCAAACATATAAACCTCCTTATTGTATTATTTTCATTAAAAAACTAAAAAATAACTCAATTTTTAATATCCTTTTCAGCTGCAAGTTGAGCCAATCAGTAAAAGTTCACTTTCTTCAAAATATAATGCTGTTTACCAGGCTTTGAAAACAATTTTGATTGAAGAAGGCATTGTTGGGCTTTGGAAAGGGCACAATGCTGGGCAGCTGTTATCAATAACTTATGGGCTTGTTCAGGTATTTCTTTTTTCTTTTTTCATGGGACATTTATTTAATGTTATCTTTAGAAATTGTTAATCCCAATATCATTAGTTACATCTTTAAAACAAGAAAATTATTTATTTATACCTATTATAAAAATTATTTAAAGAATTTGGTCATTTTTAAATTATTGTAGCTAGCAAAAAGGATGACATATTTAATTTTTCGGCTATATTGTTTTGACATTGTGGTTAAAATAAACAGGTGACTGTTCTATCTAACTAATATTATATAGTCTTGTGTTGGTTAGGTCGATTATTGCCCTGCTTAGCAATTTATAACTATCTTCAATCCTCTCACATTTGGATTTGCTACTTTTCTCGTATTTCCTCAGTGAGGATCTTCTTGTGAATCTACATGTTCTAAATTCTTGCCATATGCCCTGCTTATCATAGCCACACAAGACATTATATAGTTCTTAGTTACTATTATATAAACTACTTTTGTATGTCCAAAGACCTTCTATAGGATTGTATTCTCAAATCTGACTTTTTCATCTCTCAGTCATACGTTAGCACAGGCCAAACAACTGAACATCACTTTTGTCTTCTTTGAGAGGAACTCTTGAACTGCTTTTGATCTAATTTGAAATGCAGTTTTTATTTCGATCTGGCGCCCAAACTTACTAAACTGTCAAAGTAATCAAGCCTAAACTTGCCAGCTTTGTAGCTTCTACATGTACATATATTCATAGTTTTCTGTACATTGACACTTAAGCCAATTTTCACGGCTACATCTTTAATGCAAGGAAGCTTCATTCAGTGAATTTTTAAATATCTGTGTAATTTTGAGGGCTGCTGCATAGCTTAGAATTTGCGCTAGTTGGGTGAACAGTGTCTCATCAACTTAGGTTGCTTAGTTCCTTATGGCTTTTTCTTCTGCGAGCTTGATCAAAAATTCGCTGATTAGGGCACATTGTCTCATTCCTGGACCTTCTCTCTGGGCAGAACTCAAATAATTAATTATTAATTTTTATGGAAAACTTTTATCTTTTCATGTTCATTTTTTTGTGACTGAGCTTGATCGATTTATTCATCTCTTTTAGGATTTGATACATTTAATTTAGATCTGCAATGTAGATTTTTTTTATACAATTTAGAATCCATAAAGTCCATAAAGAGGTGTTGCTCAGTTGTGTACTTCTTATAATTCTCCATTTTAGCTTAAGCTATAACATCTGTACTTAAGCAATAATGCCTGCCATATATCATCTCTTTACTGCATAGACACATTACTGTATTATTCCACTCAAAAGGCATCTGCTACTCCTAGCATAAGTCATGAAAATAACTAATGTTAAGTTTCATCTGAAATGATTCATCACTTTATGATAATGAGAGAGATTAACATCAATTAATTTTTACTATTTACTCCTTTTATTTTATTTTATTTATTTTACAGACATTATTTGGCCAAAAGTTTATCACTCGCTCTCAAATAGCCCCAAACTCTTTATATTCTTGAAAACTACTAATTGACTATAGAAAATGCTTGAATGTGATTAATTTCTTATTCTTTCTATCATTATTTATCCAGAATCATTTTTTTTTAATTATAAAAATATATTTTTTATAGCAATATTAACATGCCTATATTTTTATTTATTTCAGTTTCAAACTTTTGAATGGTTAACAAAATCTTCTACAATCATCAATTTAGATCCAACATCCTCAAATGTGCATTTTATCTGTGGATCATTATCAGGAGTGGCAGCAACAATGGCATCTTTTCCATTTGATGTTGCTAAGACACGATTTATAGCACAAGGCAATGACAGAGTAATATAAATTATAAATGTTATATTTTAAAATTAAAGTAAAATCAAATTGTTAGATATCTAATCATATTTTAGTAATTGAAGTGGTAGAATGATGAATAGAATCAAAAATAAATCATTTTTAGTAAAATAACTGTTTTTGTTTACAGTTATACAATTCAATGTACCATGCATTTAAAACCATGGTGAAAAATGAAGGAGTAGTTTCTTTATTCAGAGGTCTGACGCCAGGAATACTCCTTGTTGCACCACAGACAGGTGCTATGTTTACGGTTCACAACATAATAAAGAAATTGTTCAGAGATGCTAGTAGGTATTAATATTTCTATTACTATGCCTTTACCACAAATTAAAGAAACATTAGCTCCAATTCCAATTTTATAATGAGTTTTTTATTACAATATAAAATTTTATCCATATACAGTAGTAGTACATACTGATTCCATTATAACTGTCATAACATAGCAGTTATGGCAGCTATTATATACAGTGAGTTTATCAGCCAGCAAAATATGTCCTGGACTTGTCCGTTATTATTTTTTGTATTGGGTATTAGGTGTTTACCAAAAGTTTTCATTTTTCTTTTCTTTCTTTTTTTTTTTTTTTTTATCACTACCAGAAAACTACGAATGGAACATGTTATTATTACATCTAAGCAATATAAAGAATTATTTTCATATGGCTTAATTAACTGTCTGAATTGTTTTTTAAAATAAGAAATATACTAAAAATATGTAATATTTTCAATGAAATGAAGAGGTAAATGAATTCTATTCAATGATATTTTCCCTTCTTTAGAACTCATTCATGCAGCATGCCCTGCCAATCTGAGACATTCAAACTATATAAAATGCAAAAGGTCCTAGTCTTTATAGAGATGAATAAGCTCAGCATTTTTTCTCAATCTCAATACACTGTTGTCACACAGAGGCCCAAAAATCCTGCTTTCGTCATCGCCTAGCACTTACATAAAACTGTGAGAACAGACCTGATTAGAACTTTATATATTCGTATCTTTGTTTTCTTGGAAAGCGACTTGCTTCTTAGATGTCCGACACTGGTTGCTTATCATTGGTTGAGTACAGTTGTGTTCCAAGCTAAATAAATTCCTCAACAGAATCAAAGTAGGAATCTTTTATTTTTAATATTCTTACTAGATACACTCCTCTTTTGGGATTACAGAAGATATACTTTGTTTTTTTTCTCATTTACTTATAATCCAGGTTTAGTAGCTACTGTTTAAAGATTTATGAAGACATTCTTCATGCTCAAAAAAACGGTGTCCTATAATATATTGATCATTGACATAGACTAAGATTTGGCATGATTTTTTTAAAATCATTCCTCCTACCTGGATTCCTAACTTCCTGATGGCATATTCCAAATGTTGAAGAACATGCTAAAAATCACCTTTCCTGGGCCCCTGTGGCCATAGAAAAACTCGGATATGGTTCGGGACCCTCTCACTAAGCACTGACAAGGTGAACTAACTTTTCTCACACTGTTATAAGAGATAAAAGAATGTTCAATCTAGTTTAATAAAATGATTAACACAAGTTAACATAACATAAGTTGTAACTTGTAAAAGAAGGGTTTGTAGTTGAAAACCTTTGCCAGTTCATATCTCAAAATTCACTTTTTAGTATGTTCCCTCCTATCATCTACAGCTAAATTTCTTAAATTTTTTTATAAGTATATAGTTAAGGTATTCAGATTATTGTTCTATGCATCAACCATCAGTTAAATTGTAATATTGATAATTTCAGATTTAATGCCTAACAATGTGCCAACATTAGGGCAAAACTTATTTATTGGTTCAATGGCTGGATTGATATCCAAGACTTTAGTGTATCCATTGGATTTATCCAGGAAACGTCTACAACTGCAAGGCTTTGAAGGCAGAAAAGGTTTTGGAATTGTAAGTAATCTATTTTCTTTTTAATGATGGATTGATTGGTCAGGGGTTGCAGTCAGAGATAACACAAAATAAGTGAACATTATGCCAACATTTACAATGTAGGCCATCTTCAGGCCATTTTCTTTTTATTTCTTTTGCCACTAGTTTCTTATATAATAAGTAATTTAATGACTCCTAGATGCAATAGTGTCAAGGAATCATTTAGCGCTGCTAGTCAATGACTAACCAGCCTTATGGTCTTCATTTAACATACATCGTGGGGTGAAATTTACTTATAATCCAACGTATAGATGGATAATAATAGCAAAAAAATAAAAGTGAAATTGATCGAATACTGATATTTTACCTCTTATTAATTAATAATGAAATAGTTGTATTATTTTATATTCGATAAATAATTAATAGAATAATATTCCATTAATAGGAATATTAATCTTCAGAAAACATGTGGTTAATTATTTTTATTTAATCTGATCAATGTTTCAGAATTTCAACTGTCGAGGAATGACAAACTGTATAATACGCACTACGAAACATGAAGGCATCAGAGGACTTTACAAAGGACTTGTACCTAGTATTCTTAAAGCTGGTATAACAACTGCCTGCCATTTTACGGGATATGACATTGTTTGTCGTTTTTTTCTGCGTTTCCACAAACATGTGTGATCAAATAAAGCTTTTTATTCATTTACTTGTTCCTCGGTTGAGCCATATGAAATTTGCCCTAAGCATTTTAAAATAAACACCTTTGAAAGTGTGTTTTACTTCAATTTTTAAGGATTAATAGAATACATAATAGAATTTCCGCCAAGTAGAACAGTAAAAATCATTAAATTTAACATTTTAAACATAATTAAAGAATGATTATGATTCTAAATAATAAAATGAATTTCTGTTAAAATGTTATCATTAGAATTTTATTATTAATATTCTGGTTTTTCCCCTCAAACATCTAAATTTTTTAGAACTGATGCCTATTCAAATGCACTTATTTTAATAACTTTCTGCAAGCTACAAACTTGGTCATTTTTATGAGAACTTTAGTCTGTTGATTTTTATTCCATAAATAATGGTCTAATGTTTCCAAAATAAAAACAAATATAGCACATAAACTGAAAAATGCAATGGAGTGTTCATAAAACAAGACTGGCACTAATGTGGTAGTTATAAAATCTAAAATTCTGAATAATCTTTTTTCAATTGGGTGAATTGACATTTATTTGTTATCAATATGTGGTTCATACTAAATGGTTGTAATTTGAATTTTATCACACTATTTTCTAAAATTTGCTTTTTTTACTTGAAAAATATTAGAAAATGTTCGTCATTTATACTCTTTGTCAAATATTACATTGTGTAGATAGTTATAAAATTTGAGATTACAGAGAGTAGATACAATAACTGTTCTAGAAAGAAAATTATTTTGAAATGCAAGAAACTAACTGAAAATCAAAAATACTGAAATCTACAATGGTAAGAAGAAATACAATTGAGAAACATAATTTATGTCAATAGAGCCCCAAAGATTTTGGAGTTACTAAAGTTATTTCACTGGTTCAGTAATACATCTCCATTCACAAAATATGACAAGCACACTTTTGCAAACTACGCAATTCGAAATTAGAAAAATTGTAAATGATCCATGGTTTATTTTCAATCACACAACATGAGCGTTCCTAAATTAAAATTAAATATTCACAACAAAAACACCGCATTTCACCCTTCTTCTTCACCTCACTAGTTATTCTGCTTCTTGCTGCTTAGCCATGGAATAGGTGTAAAGCAAGGAGCCTGCTTCAGCTCCCACTATTCATTGCATATGGGTGAAGTCTTAATGGCATATAAACATGCCATGGACAGTGCAAATAATTGTATCGAGGTGGAGCACAAGAGCAATTCTAGCACAAGAGATGGACTTTGCAGATGATATTGTTCTCATACTAGACACAAAAGAAAATCTACAGCAATCAGTGATTAAAAGGGAGGCGGAGCTAAAGAAAAAAAGTATGGTATTTAAGATTGGACAGAGAAAAAAGTACATTACAAACAAGAGGAAGTTAAAATTCATAGCAAGAGAGATACTGGAAATAGTGATGGGCTACCCTCCAGGAGATCTCTAATAGAATTAAAAAGGCCAATGATTTTTTCTGCAGTCTTTGTAATACAATCATTAGGAAAAGGTAGATAGAGAAGAATAATAGATTGCATATTTTTACAGCTATAGACTTACCTACCCATATGTATAGCAGTGAAAGCTGAGTCCCATTAAACAAACACTTAAGCAGAGTTATAGCTGGTGAATTAATATATATTCGAAGAATAGTTGGCCAATCTAGGAGAGGCCGCATAAGAAACCAAAAGAGAGGACCTAGCCACTCTTCCTGAACTAGGCACCTCCATCCTGAATGGCACAAAGAAGGAAGAGAGAAAAGAAGAAGAGGCAGATCAAAGAGAGAACAAAATCATTGATATCAAATTTTCTGGATGTGATATATCCTTATTTATATAAAAAATATTCTGATATTCTTTTATAACATAAAAGAATAAAGAATTTCTTTCTCTCTATTATATAAAAAAGTTTATAGTGACAATCTAATATTTTATTTTATATAAGTAGTTAGAATGTAAAATAATAATGATGGAAATAAATGTAAAAATGGGATAAAGACCTGAAAAAAAAGGTTTTTTCCCTGCCTGCTCTATATTGAAAAAAATTAATACAACCTGAACTTAATTGAATATTAGTATAGTACAATTTTAATAACCAGTTGTACAACTAAATTATGAGATGTATAATTGTAAAATGTGGGTTGCTCTGTCATTATCCAGACAGAGAGTGCCCTCCTATTGAAATGTAACTTTTATTTTTATTTTTTCAGAACTCATTAATATTTAAATTCATAAAAAAATGTTGAAGTTAGGGTACACCAGGAGAAATGTGGGTAAAAACGTCCATTTCTAATATATATTTACACTATTTAAGGAGTAATTTTTTTACCTCCAATCGATCATTTCCTTCTCCTTATTTATAAAAAAAAAACTGCACCTCTACAACCCATGAACGGTCTGGGGTTCAGCACATGGTAGAGACTGTACTGTTTCAAGGACATTCCTTGTGCAGGGAGGTGACTTGTCCTAGATCACGCTCAACCACTTCACTTATTAGATCACTTAGTAGAGGCTGGGTGAGCCCTAGGAGGGTCCTAGATCCTATATGATCCATCTCCGGCTGCTAGCAGACTTAATAAAAGTCTTGGTGCTCTACCACTGTGCCGCTCTCCTCCCTCCTTATTTATACAGCCAACGACTTATAATAGATTTTTAAATATTTAAATTGAGATAAAATAAAATAAACATTGAATTTGAATGAAGAAGAAGAAAAAAGTGAAGAATATGTTTTGAAAAATAGAGCAATGTGGGTTGTTCTACTGCTAGGTATCCCCTTAATTAAATATTACTATTGTTACAGTTATACTATACAAAAGAAAAAAAGGTTTAGTTTCTTTTAATATTTTAAAATAATTTGTTTGTTTTTTCAGACCATTTATGATTTCTTAGTGATTTTTTTTCCTTTGATTTTCAACATGAAATTTTATTACATGGCCTAACAATTTAATTAGGTACTGGTTGAGTAACATTAATAAAAAAATTATTTTAATTAATCGGATTAGATTAATATTTATGTTGACCATTAAATTTGTCTTAATTTTCTTTAAACAAATTTTGAAATTTTAAAACAGCAATGCCGTTAAATTAAAAAAATATATTATTTTCTTCATAAGATATTTCTTATATACTGGACTAATCTTCTTGATCTATATAATTCAATAATGAAGAAAAAACCTTATTCCAGTCAAACATTGTTATTAAAAATTAACAAATGATTAAAAAACGTTTCGACACTTCCTTGTCATTTTCAATTTAAGTAGCAGAGATCAAAGTTTGGTTTTTAATGTAATACATATTATATTTGACCATGGAAGAAAGTTAAGTTCCAGGATTTATATATATTTGACTTTTAAATCGTTTGACCTCAAGGTATCTATGCTTATTGTTATTAGTTATTTTTGACAAGTTATTTATTATTGTATTTTAGTGTACTTTTATTGTTTTTACAGTAATGATTGGACTTGTAAATTTTAAAGGATAGTTAAATGAAGAACTACTTAAATTGAAAATGACAAGGAAGTGTCGAAACGTTTTTAATCATTTGTTAATTTTTATTAACAATTTTTGACTGGAATAAGGTTTTTTCTTCATTATTAAATAATATATTAATAAAATCAGACTGAATTAAAGAAATTAACATAACTAGTACTAAGCTCTTAATATGAACTTTATAGATTAACTTCTTTTCATTTTAATTAATATTTTAAAAAGGAATTTAGGTAAAAAATTAATATTCTAAAAAGACATAAATTATATAATGATTTGGAAATGAACTTAATTTCAATTAGATATGAAATTGAAGGATAGAAGGCAGAGCACTCTATTGGAGATGCTTTGAAATAAAGCCTTATCAGTCAGAAGGGGGGGTTGTTATCAGAGGCTATGCTGTGATGTGATTCCGAGTTTAGAAAAGCGGTAAAGGTGGCAGAGTGAACGGTGGCATTATTTAAAACATAAGGTATTAATAATTATTTGGATCCCATTAGTTTATTTCTGAAATTTTGTAATATCAAATGTTGTTTTTGTGTAAGATTTTATGTTTACTAAGGAAATAGAAAAACTTTATATGTAAATTTATTTTCTTCACAATCATATTCCCAACACTTGACATATAGTGTAATATTTTCTTTGAAGAAAAGCTGATTTACTGAGGCAGCCATATAAATCATTGACTTTGAGGCAATCTGTTTTGCTTAACATTCTTCTCTGACCCAACTTTGCTCCAGTATGTTTAGCAGTAATTGTCGGTTTTCCTTTCCCTTTGCTGAAATATATATGATTTTTAATTTAGTCATTTCAGGTTATTAATTTAACTGAAAAGATTGAATCAATTTACCTGAAAAAATTTCTTCCATAATGCATGATGCTGTCATAGTCGTATTCAAACTTGTATGTTGTATTTTTCAAGCTTTGTTTATCAAAATTTGACAGGTATTCTGTAAAAATTGTAACATTATAAATGAGCCAGTGGAGCTAAAACAAGTACCTATAATTTTAGTTTTAATTAAATAACATTTTTACATAGTTTTGTTATATTGAAATGAATAACTTGTAGTGATTTTACATTTTTTTAAAAATGAAATTTCTTTGTCATAAAAATGTAAAACAATAAATAAGCGAGCCTGTCAACAATTTTGGTATATTTTATTTATAAGTCTGGCAGAATTATTTAACCAACTTGAAAAATTTCATCAGATGTTGCATTTCCTTAAGTGAATCTAAATTGTATGGTTAAACATTAGTTTAGCACTACACTTATCTTTATTTATTTTAGTGTTATCAATGTTTATAACGCTGATATTAAAATTATGTCTTTTGTAATCATGTTAACATTTTCTTTGCATCACCTTTAAAAATTAAACTTTATTAAAATAAATATATCGGTTTAAATTGAGTGTATTGCCTTGATTCTTATTCAACTTGTGTTTTCTCTTAAATATTCAAAATTCCCATTCCCATCAACTACTGGTGCAGAGAACTGGTCTGGCAAGTGGGCTTTGTGGTCCTTTTTGTTATGTCGCTTCAGCATACTAACCAGAGTTGGAATGTCAAAATTAATTTCTCAGGACCATCCTGAAATAATATTTAACTGACCCAGGTAGGAATCAAACTCACAACATCTTAGACCAGACAATACACCGGGACCCTTGGCTGAAGGTTCTTGACCATCATGTCCTCTTATATCAACAAAGCTAGTTTGATATTTCAAGTTTTCATACAATACAAATATAATAAAAATTTATTCTATACAACAGAAATATAACAAAAGTTTTAATTAACAGTCTCAAGAGGAAGTTTAAGGAGTTTGAATGAATTCAATTAAATAATTAATGGAGGGAAAATATAATGTGATTTTTCTCTCTTGTTCCTACTCTAGTTTATAATTACTGTAAAAAAAAATTAAAATAGGAAAAATAACCAAACATTTTAGGTTTTTCTTAAAGACATAAAAATGTAATTCTATTTAACTGTTTAAAAAGTTTAAGCTGAAGCGGAATTAAAGTGAGTTAAGTAACACCAATTGGTTTAATGCTTTTATTTATTCCAAATGGTGTGTTTAGATTATTTATCAAATTTTACATTATTAGGAGCATCTTAAAACGTTTATAGCTTAAGCGTAAGAGTTCTGCTTGAACATTTATTTTTTGTTAAATATTATCTACTTTCGTAACTGTATTTCTTATTGACCATTGCATAAAGTATCTATGCCATCATTTTACTTACGAGGTATAATGTTGTCCTTGTGAATCGTTACGAATTTATCTCTATCGTATCGTGATTGTTCATGGAAAATACCAAGAGCATGTAAAATTTCATGCATCGCCCGACCTTCATTCCCTAAACAATTCGGTCCCTTTTCATCAGGTGCTTGCAGAGATAGTAGTTGTGGGCCTCCATACTTACCAACATAAGACCAACATCTGGAACAATATAGATACTATCAGTTTCAATTTAATTACATTGTTTAGCTTAATTTTGAATTAATATTGCAATTAAAATTAAATTTAATATTTATAACTCTATAAAGCTTCTAAAAATGTCTATTAATAATTTTCTAATACTATTAGATATAATTTACAAGTTAAAAAATATGTACATCATGTAGAATTGTAATTTTTCTGTTTAAAAATTAAAAACGTATTTATTAATTTATATTATTTTAATTTGAGTATGCCTTTCTTAAATTAGTATTAAAGATAATAAACTTGATTATTTTTTGTAAAACTAATTAATACATAATATTATTTAATATATCTTACCCTTTTGGAAATTTAATTGGCCAAATCAGCAAGTAGTCTTTCTTTTTCCCATCCCAAGGCACAAGTTTTACGCATGTCATAAAATTTAATGTGGAAATTGCTCGAGAAATAGTTATGAATTCTGCTGGCTCTACAAAATACAAATATAATATTAGTTTTAATTTCAAATTTTACATTAGGGTGAAATATAAATTTTCACCTTGGAGAAAAGATTTTCTATTTTAAAATAAGTGCATTGTATTTTTGTTATATCAAAAAATGTTGATAATTTTATGTGAAATATTTTTTTATAAATTAGGTAAAAAATAATGTATCTATTTAATGTTGCCTACCATATAAAGGACTGATTACATATGGCACTGTCCCATTGTCCCACTTTTTCTCGGGAAAAACATCCCATTTGAGACCGACTCTCCAGTAATTGTAAAGCTAATAAAAAATTAAAATTAAATTATATTTCTTCTTCCTGATCTCTATTCTACAGATAAAAATAATTTATTTTTATTCCAGTCAGTATTTATATTTAATTCAAACCTCATTGTTCATTGCCATATCTCCTTGGAAAAGTCCTGGGCTCACCTCTGGATCATTTTCCTCGTCATCAAAAATGTCTGACAAATCGTCTGATAATGTTGGTAGAGCAGCTGAAAATAGTAACTACTGAAATAATGCATAGTATTTAATTATAAAAGAAAAATGATTACCTATTTCGATTTCTGTAATTTAAATTGAAATAAATAATGTCTTGGCTAAAAGTTGTGAAAAATAAATTGGGTTTCAAAGTTTTGTTTATAATGTTTTAATGTTAAATAAGTAATTTATTTAGCTGTCAATGTTTATAATTATAAATTTTTGAGTTAATTATAGTATTTATGATATTCATCTCCAAGCTTCTCAATATTAACCAAGCCTATGACTGTTGATCTCAATATAACTGTTATTACATGAATAATTAAGCTTAGATTATTAGTGACTAAAATTACTGTATAATTTCTTTTGTATATCATTTTAGCTTTTAAAGTTCTTATTTTATTTTATTTAACTTTTATTGTTTTTTATTTACTTTTTACCATATCATATTATTTGATTTATATCATTCGTTACATATAAAAATCATATTATATCCATTCTTCTGTTGATAAAAATTAACCAATACTATATGTCTTATTTTATTTTTGAATAAATATTAATATATCAAAAGTGTTATTTTTCTCTAGTTTAATTTATTCTATTCACCAAATGAGTAGTAATGATTTTTATTTTCAACAAATCTTACATAAAAGTAATTTACAAAGTTTATTGTTAAAAAATACTATAATTGAATACTTTCACAAGATTAAAAAAATAATTCATAATTGAATATTTTCACTTTTATAAATAATCTAATTATTTAATATTGATTTATTTATAATAATATTATTTTAATTGTTTAACTTATAAAGTCTTATAAGCTTTAGAATTATTATTTAATTAAATAATCTTTTTGCCATATGATAAAGTACATTTAATCCTTAAGTATAACATGTCTGACTAATGGACATTAATAAATGAATTTATAAAGTCATAGCTCGCACTATATTTTATATTGTAATTTTTTTTTTATGATTTCTAAAATTTAATGGGTTTTTTTTTTAAATAAATATTTTTATATCTTATTTCATGCCTTTTGTTCGTCAGGTATAAGTCATTATAATTATGGTGTTGGTTTTTTTATGCATTGCAAAATTTATTTTTATTTATTTTGACTATTTTATTTTTATATTCTAATTCATAGTTCAATTATGAGCGACCCCGTTGATAATATAATTTTTATTTATTTATAGTGTTATTTTATTGTTTAGGGGTCTTTAGTTTACCGTCATTAGGTATAGGTGGATGAACCACATCTGGTACTGTCGGTAACTGAAGGTTGTAGCTCCTTAGCCACACGCTATGAGGAAGAAGAAGAACCAGAGGCACCAGGATGCCCTTCATCACTGACCACTGTCCAGTGGTACCAGAAGTGCTGGTTTATGGTAGTGGGGAGATCAGGTTCCCAACGGGGGGTCGATGACCTACTAACAAGCATCTTAAGCAGGTATTGTCCTGGAATCTTGGTCCTCTGCCCTGCCAAAATTACCCCTTCCACCTTCTTTATGTGTGCTTAACCCATTCTAGCTAGTTTCAATGAGCACACCTTTGTTTGCTTCTATCAAAAGACGTACTTTCCCTTCTTCAGAATATAATGAACATTTATGGAAGGAAAAAAAAAATATGATAATATTATATAATTTTGGAAAATTGAATCATTCTAACATCTCTTGCATACTTTTCATACATAATGTTAGCTGTTTACATATTTCCAAACAAACTTCATTATAATTGAAGTTGGCATAAATAAATTCTTTATTTATGTTTCATTTGAAATTTACCAAATATGCTGTTTATTCAGTTTTCCATGAATTTTTCCAAATGGCCAAAAAAATTCTGTTAAGGATTTAAAAATTCAATAAGTTTTTAGAAGTGTTATTATCATTTATAAGTTTTAATGTCATTCATCAAAAAATGGTCCATGCTGTATTTTTAATTAATTAATCCAATATTTCAATAATTAAATAAATGCTAGATTCGATTTATTTTCATTTATACTTGGATGCAGTCTTCTTTTAAATTAAAATTATTTAGGAAAGATCACTAAATTGTAATATTTGTATTTTTTTTCAATATTCCCATTATGTCAGTATTCCAAACGAATACATTTCTTTAATATAAATTTTTAGGGGTGTTACACCTTGATTAAGATTTAATAAGAATTTATACATTTCAATGAAGTATTTTTTTTTAAATAATAATAAACATGAATTCTTTTATAATGATTACTGTTAATATATTTTCATGCAGTAGGAGGTAAAAAGCTGTTTAGAGTTTCAAGTAAACTATCACCTCCACTATATCAACTATATTGAAATCTATAAGTATTCAATTTAAAAAAAAAAAAAAATTATTTATTTAAATATACTTTTGACCCGTTTGTTGTATAAAACAAGTTAAGTACCACATCCGGATTATTGATGCAGCCAAAATTTAGTTAGTATCCTGATAAGTTGAAATTTCCATTAGCATAAAAGTTTTAAATACCAAACATCACAAGGAACCTAGTCAAAATAAATGTTTTCATTAAATTGTAAAAGAATTTGTGATTGTAATACTTTCTTTATTGCTTACTAGAAAATAATATTGGATTTCCTAAACATGAAAATAAATTAGATTATTTTCAAAGTTATTTGTGTTTAATAAATATTTATTTTAGTTTATCTAAGTTCATTCTAAGAAAGAAAACATTATTTCATATGTTCATTGAGAAGATCATTACATTTTATCTTTACTATTATTTTTTTTTTATAAAATAGAAAGATTATGATGGACCTCTTAAACTATTAATTATTTTCTTCCTATTGGATCAATTATCTTTCTAGTGAAATTAAGGATCAGTATTAAAATTGAAAAAAATGCCCTCTGGGTTTCCCATCGCCTATAAAAAAATTTTATCAATACTTTGGTTCATATGGGAAATCCTGTTGTTTGAGATATGAAGTGGTCTTGATATACCAAGATATTGATAATTTATTTCTTATTTTAATATACTCAATTCAATTTATTAATTTTGTCTTATATAAATGCAGCTATATTTTTTTTATTATTAGTGTAAGGTGATTTTTCATGTTGTTAAGATTTATATTTAAAAAAATTAAGATATAGATATATTATATAAATCTCAAATTTAGTTGTGAGACTTTTGTGTTTTGTTTGATTTCTCCAAAATTAATATGTAACTTAATTATTATTTCTATCTCCAATATGAGTGTTTTATTATTATTTGTATTACATATATGGTTATATTTTTCTTTTCTGTTGCATTGTAGTCTCAGTAGCTAGTCATGCCGGGTTATGAAAAAGAAAAACCTAATCTGTCTACTTATCAGTATGCAATCGCAGGTGCAGCATCAGGTGCAATTACACGTTTTCTAACCCAGCCATTCGATGTTCTAAAAATAAGGTTCCAGGTATATCATTTCATCACTTTTTTGTAATATCAAATATTGATTTTATATATATTTTTTTTAAAGTACACAATAAGATTTATTCCATTAATTTGTAAAAAATATATATATATATATTTAATTAGTTAGCTTCAACGGAATGAAAAAAATATTTTATTATTTTTGCTTAAATTAACTTTTATTATAAACTAAAACTTTTTTATAAGTTTTTATATAAATGAAAAATTAAATGGCTTCTTCTTCTTTAAAAAAAACTGTACACAGAAAAGTAATAAAGTTAATAATTATAGCTATTGCATAAAGAACACTGCATAAAATAATCGGCACTGGTCTATATTCACTGCCTTCTTGATAATTATCTTTATTTATTTTAAATTCTTAGTTCCCAAAGTGGTCCAGGTGGACCCCAAGGGGTCCATGGGAGACTCAACAGGGGTCTACATTGGCATGACAAAAAAATGGTTTTAATAATTAGAATCAGTTTGCCGTTGGTACTTTGTTTATTTCATTGCAATAATTGATTAGGTAATCCTATTCTGTTTAAATAGCCGTATCTTGTTGAGTAAGACTGCCTTATGATTACTATCTTCGGTTTTTGGGAATATGGTAGAAATGTAGCTGCAGGGGGTCCACCGGAACCAGCTAAATTTTGAAAGTGGTCTATGAGAAAAAAAGTCTGGGAACCTTTGTTCTAAATCGTAATGTGGGAAACAAATATATATTTTTTTAACAATAACACTTATTCATTCCTTTTCAATAAACATCATAATAAACAGTATTATTTGTATGGACTGTATTGCATGATCTAAGAGGAAAGAGTTAAAACTTAAATAGTATAGGATTGTAAAAGTGAATAATATTTTTAAATATTGGATTTTGTTACTATTTTAGTATCGGGACACTTTTTTTAAATTGTACATTTATCAATTATACTTCAGTTAATTAGATAAACACACAAACACTGATTAGCTGTGAATTTTCAAGCCTTTATTTCCTTTCTTTTTTATCTAATATTTGCAGTAGAAAAATTATACTATTTAAAAGTTAATATTTTTAGAAAGAAAATTTATTTAGAAATAAATTTTGAAGAAATTGATAACATAAAACTATGATACCAGAGGGCAAGGTGAATGACTTAAAAAAATAACCAGTTTAACTTCTTATATAATATAAAATTTAAAGTTTTATAGTCTATCCTCCCCTTAAACTCCTTTAAAATATTTGCTATCAAATTACCTGCCAAGGATATTTTAAAAAATGACCAATATGGAAAATATTATGTAAGTTTTGTTTGACATATTTTAAATTAATAATTCATTTTTCACTTTTTCTTTTACTATTAGGCCTCAAACACCTGATGATTTCAATTGTTACATATAATACTTTTAACTTGTGTCAAAAACTGATGATAACATCATATTAAGCATATTTATTATGATATAATAATATACTTAAATTTATTATATTTTATTAAACTAAAATATATTTATTGTGTAAGATATTTATTTTATTATTATTATTACTTGAAATAACTAAATAAAATATGTGCCAATATTTCTGAAATAAAATAATTAAATGAAAACTGTTTAAACTGAATTTGTTTTAAACACTCATTTTGCTGATAATAAATTGTTTGCCATTTTTCATTTAATACTTTAAAAAATCTCAATGGCTGATAAGGGAAACCAAATAATTATTCAAAATTTCATTAAAATTTGTCATTTTTAATATGTGATGCATTGCTGAGCTCTCTGTAAATCTAACATATTTTACTGTAAATTATGACCATGGTATTTTTTAAAACTTAATCATTATTTGGGAGTCTGATGAATTTATATTGGTTTTACTTATATTTTTCATGTTCAAACTTCAAATATTAGGCGATGATTAATTCGAAATTGAAATTGTGCCTGAGTCATTTATTTCAAATAAATATTTTGATAGGTTTGACCAAAGGGAATGTAAATTTCCTTATTTTTAATAACTAAAACTCTATTACATAAGAATTAGGTTGCACACTATTGAAAACCAGTATATTATGATTATTTCAGTTACAAGTGGAGCCTATAAGTAAAAACGTCTTGGGATCAAAATATCAAGCCATTTACCAGGCTACTAAAACAATCTTAACTGAAGAAAGTTTGTTGGGACTGTGGAAAGGACATAATCCTGGGCAGTTATTGTCGATATCGTATGGTCTCGTTCAGGTATTTTCCTTAATACAATTTTATACTTTTTACTTGAATACTACTTTTAATTTTTTTTTTTTTAATCTATAGAATTCATAGTATGATCATCTCAATGATGTTATGAACGGAACTATTCTCTTGTTATAATTATATAGAATAAACAAAGTGATTTTATAGGATGTCCTGTAAGCAATTCTACAGAGCCAAAATAAAGTATCTGCAAATTTTCCTGCTTGTGATTATATTTTATTTTTGTGTTTAGTAATCGTAAAGCAAAAAACAACTAAAAACATACATGACATTAAGGATTCAAAATACGATTTTTGAATTAAGGAATTCGCTACCTTACTTCATTAAAATTCCTCAGCTCTACGAATTTTCATTAATGCAACTTTGTATTTGTACTAAAAGAATCCAATTGTTAATAAAAACTAATAGCAGTACAAAAGGAATCTTGAAGAATAGCCAAGCATAGTGCTCCAATTCAACTGTGGTTTAAACACAAAATTTTTTTATGATAAAAATATATTAGGTTTTGTCTATATGAGAATATGGTTAAGTCTGAACTTCTTAGACTTATTATTATTATTATTTGTGACTCTTATATGTTACCACGCACTTCGAACTGAAAAGGCCCATTGTGCTCGAGTCCTAACAATCCCTAGCCTAGGTCTAGACTTCTAAGAAATTTTAGATATTCTTTAAAGCTCAGTTCTTGAAATTCCTTGTGACCACCAGGGCCAGGGTCAAATGTTCTCTTTTGACTTAGTGCTTTGCATTCAAAGAGAACGTGCCAGGGGGTTTCATCCTCCTCTGTGCACCATCTGCACCAAGGTTCTCATTCAATGCCCAAGCGATGCATATGTTTCCTGAGTTTACAGTGCCCAGTAATGGTTTCAACCATACTTTTGAGGTCGTTCCCGGCATATGAGCGGCTTCTTTCTTGATTTTATCAGAAAGATTGTCATTGGGATCCTTTATAGAAAGTTTAATATGCCTTATATCGGCCCCATTCCAACGCGTTGTTATCTACCTCTTGGCTAATTTATTAATCGTAGCCTTAGCCAGGGAGAGAGGAACCCCGCACCATGGTTCTGGTCCTATAGGAGCAGTTATTGGTCCTTTCTTTGCCAGTTTGTCAGCCCTTTCATTACCTGGTATATTACTGTGTCCAGGGATCCAAAATATGTTTACTCTGTTATGTACAGCTAGTTCATCAAGTCTTATGCAGCATTCCTCCACTAGTCTGGATATTGTTACTGCATTTTGTAATGCATTGCATGCTGCCTGACTGTCAGTGAGAAAATTAATTACCTTATTCTTGTGGCCCTTCATAGCGAAGGCACCTGCAAGTATTCCCCATATTTCCGCTTGGAAAACAGTAGGTGTCGTTCCCAGGCCTGTGCCCAAGCAGCCTCTAAACCAGAATCCCGAGCCAGCACCATACTCCTCTTTGGATCCATCCGTGTACACATTTAGACCATTGGGTGGGTTGAAGCAGTCATTCTTGCTTTTACAAATTGCCTGTGTGTTTACGCAGAATCTTTTGTCAAAGTTGTATTTGTTTAGCATTAAGTCCGAGTGCTTTTTTAACTCTGCCTTTTGCCCAATCGTGTCAAAGACACTTCTGTATCCGAAATCGTTAGTGGGTTTCTCAACCGCTCCTATTTTCAGTAGCCTGTAGGCTGTCTTCAATGCCTCTGCTTCAATTAGAATGTCTAGAGGTGTTAGGTCGTCTCCAGTGAGACGGTAGAGGTGGTTCTCATGGCCCCAGTGATCATGATACACCCAAGCCGCTGCACCTTCTCTAACCTTGATTTATTTTGTTGGATGCCAGCTCTGTGCCACCAGGCTATTGAGCCATAGGTTAGCACGGGTCTGACTATTGCTGTGTACATCCTACGAGCCTCCTTGGGGTTAATCCCCCACCTGTTGCCGCAAAGGCTCTTACAAGTCCACGCAATTCTAGTGGCTTTCTTGGTAACATAATCTATATGTTCGTTCCAGTTTAGTTTACTGTCCAGTATAACTCCTAGGTATTTAACCTTGCTAAATTGAATGCTCATCCCTTTCATCCTAGGGGGTGAGCTCCCTGAGTGCCCTTTTGTTGGTAAAAGTACTATGACCATTTTATTAGGATTGATGTTCAATCCTACTTTCGAGAACCATACCCAGTGCCGTTGTCATCAGTTCTGAAATAGTTTGCTGAATAGAACCCTTGATGATAATTGCTATGTCATCTGCATAGCCTATCGCTTGGAAACCTCCCTCATTCAGGAGGTGTAGTAGTTCGTTCACTACCAGGTTCCAGAGAAGCGGGGAAAGAGCCCCTCCTTGGGGGCAGCTTTAGGTGATAATTGCCCATATTGGCTTGAATAACCCTGTTCTTTAGCAAGGCAATAACCCATCTGGTGACGTTTGGTTTAGTGTCATGCCTTTGTAGGGCATTGGTTAATACATGGGTAGGGGTATTCCCCAAATGCCCCTTCTATATCTAGATATGCTCCGAGCGCAATTTGTTTCCATTGCAGAGGATCTTCTATTTGGTTCCCACTGCATGCAGCGCAGTGTCACAGGATTTGCCCTCTCTGTATGCATGTTGATGCAACAGTACTGATCCATCTTAGAGATGTTTGTCCCTGATGTATCTATCTAGGATTTTCTCCATTGTCTTAACTTCTAAGACTTACTAGTCCCAAAACAAAACGAGTACCTGACAGTAATCAGGAAATATAATAGGTTAGAGCACTGCTTCAAAAACACTTTAAAGCTGGAATGTACAAAACAAACAAACAAAATTTTGTAGAAAGTTTCATCTCAAATATAATAATGTTTTATTCCTTGCAGTTTCAGGTATTCGAATGTTTAACAAAGGCCACTGACAAATATCTTAACATAAATGCTAAATCGTCAGGCGTGCATTTCATATGTGGCTCTATTGCTGGGGTAGCTGGTACGATTGCCTCTTTTCCATTTGATGTAGTCAGGACCAGGTTTATTGCACAAGGAAACGACAAAGTAATGTGTTTTAGAAAAAAATATATATATTTCTTATATAACATAACATCTTGATATGAATATAACTTCTCTTTGCAGATGTACCGAACAATGTATCATGCTTATAAAATTATGCTGTTAAAAGAAGGACCTATTGCATACTTTAGAGGGTTGACACCATCACTGATTCTTGTAGCACCTCAAGCTGGAGCAACATTCACTTCTCATAATATTCTAACATCATTATTTGTTCATTTTAGTACGTTACTTATCCAATTTTTGCTTAATATATTAACTTAAAAAGATAAACTCTTTTATGTTGACATATTTTTTTCTTAATATTGAAGAAATTAGATGAAACAAATAGATTACATAATCATTATAATTTCCAAGTTTTGCTTGCTATGGTCATAAAATAATTTTAATTCCATAAATCCAGTTGTTTCATCTTATTTTTTAGACAATCAGTTTGTTGTTTAATCTAATAATTGTAGAGATGGAATAGAATATAAAAGTAACTTTATTCTGGGACTAAGTGCCTTTTAGAATAACAAACATGAACAGAAAAAAAAATATAATATATATTTGGCCAGAAGGCCATCTAATAGAAATCATAAAGTACCTTAAATTGCCAAAAAAGTAAATAAATAGTACAAATCGTGACAGAATATTTAGCAATTTTTGAGAATAAATAAATTAATAACAACAGTTAAATGCATGAGCTAGGACGCAATAATTTCTTTACATAATGTATATCTTCTTTACAAAAAAAAAAAAAACGACTAAGCAACAAAATGAATCATTCAGTACTGATTCATTCAAACAAATGACTGACCTGCTTAGAGAGAATCTTTTTGGGAAGCTAAAAGATTTCAAAAAGCAAGATTTAAATGAGGATAGTGAAGAAATATGACGGATGATAGGAGGGATTGGTTCCACACTGTGGTGTGGATGTGAATTGGAGGAGACTGTAGATATATGAAGGCTATTGAGAGTAAATGGATTGGTATGAGAATTAACATAGGAAATATTGTCTTCGGAAGGGAGGAAAGAGCCATTTTAACTCATCATAAAAGTGGGACACGCGCGATCGCCTCGGAGTACCAAGCACAAATCTTAGAGAGCAATTCATTATTTCCTTAGTGGTTTATTCATCTTGAAAAGAAAACAGGTTATACTACGAATAATTCATTGTTGATAAATTGATACTAAATTACAATTCATCAAGAAACATGAAGTATTCTTCCTTAATAAAGCACAACAAATTTATATATATATACTACTAAAAAAATTATTAATTTCCTTTTTTACTCTTATTAGTGCAAACACTCCTAGGTAAAATTCAAACCAGCACCATAGCAGACTTAAGCATTAGCCATTGCACTTTCAGCTACTATACCCTTTCATACTTAACCGAAGAGATCACTCTTAGATTACACCCAAATAGGCCTATATTCGATTATCTTGGAAAAGTCACACCTATTTTTTTTATTATTAATCCTTCTCTCCTTAAAATGCTCCATTGGGAATTAACAATACAGCAGAGCATTAATTATCAGAGCTGACTTCATGGAAATGACACAAGGAAGGATCGATATTGTCATTCCTAAAAATAATTTTGAAGAGTATTTTATTTAAAATCAGATTTTTTAGAACTATAATAGTATATTTAATCTAGAACTATTATATTGAAACTAGTTTTGTTATTTCTTAATAATTATGGAGTATGAGATATAGTTTTTCTATGAATTTGACAATTCTATTTTAACAGTTAATGAATTTTGTTTATCCAAACCACAGTCAACTTTAGTTCGGATTTTTGACGCTCTTGTATATTTAATATTTCTCATAAACACTAATCAGGCTTTAGAAAACGGTTACCGTAAATTGAATTGGATGTATGATATGATGCAATAAATAATCAGGGTACGATCAATAGAAATTTTTATTCTGAAAGCAATCATCAGGGCTGAAATTAGCATTGGCATTTAATAAACATTAATAGATAAAAAATAAATTTGGTATTAATATAAATAATAATTAGTTATGAAAAACAGATAAATAATGAAAATTAAGTAAATATAACCATGATAATGTTATAAATAACATTATAATTCAAGTTAAAATAATGTAAAAATAGCAGAAAACTCTGGAATTGTTTTTATTAAACTTTAGATTCTTGATAATTTAATTCTTTCTATTATTTCTCTTATAGAGTTGATTGAGCCTGGCAAAAAACCAAGCGTTGTTCAAAATCTTATCATCGGTTCTCTTGCTGGAACAATTGCTAAGACTTTGGTCTACCCATTGGATTTATCAAGAAAGAGACTGCAGATTCAAGGTTTTCAGGAAGGAAGGAAAGGTTTTGGAAAGGTAATTATTTATAAGGAAGAAAATGGTGCAGGTCATTATTAAGAGATTGTAAAATTTTGGATTTAAACAATGCATATTTGCAACTGGAAGTTGATGAAGATAGTAGGGAGTTGCTAACGGCAAATACATTCTGTAGGTTGTATTGGTATAGAAGACTGGTCTGTGGTCTGGCATCAAGCCCAGCAATTTTTCAGATAGTATTGGATAGTATCCTTGAAGTCATTCCGAATTGTTCAGCTTACTTGGAGGATAGTTTAATAGGGGGAATTTTATGGGAAGATTGCAAAAAAAATTTAAATTTAGTGTTTAAAGAACTGGAACAATACAAGGTAAAAATAAATTTGGAAAAGAGTCTTTTTGGGGTCGAATCCCTGGAATTTTTGGGGTTTAATATATCTGCGCCGGGCAAGCAGCCGTCAATGGAGAAAATGAAAAAAATTATAAATACTCCAGTACCGACAAATGTCACCCAGGTCAAGTCATTTTTATCCATGCTATCGCTTTATAGGAATTTTATAAAAATGTGTCCAGATATTCTGGAACCTTTGTATAAGCCGTTAAGAAAAGATGAAGAGTTTAATTGGACGGCGGAATGTGAGGTTGCATTTAGAAAAAGTAAAAATAGTCTGTCAGAAAAGTCATTACTTGCATTTTATGACCCAGGTAAACAGTTAAATTTGCATGTTGGAGCGGTATTAAGTCACGTGGTAGAAGGGGAATATTATCCCATTGCATTCGAGTGGGCTAATTTAAATGCAGCACAAAAAAATTAGTCAGCTGCATAAGGAAGCCTTGGCAGTCATTTTTGGGGTTAAAAAGTTTCATCATATTTTGTACGGTCATCATTTTAAAATTTGTACTGATCATGAACCATTAAAGTCCTTCTCAGAATCTAAAAATATACCAGTTAATGCACCGTCTCGTTTAATAACATGGGCAATAATTCTATCTAGTTACGATTATGAAATTATTTATAAAAAAGGGTTGTCCATTCTGCAAGCGGTTATGTTATCTCTCTTGCCAAGTCCGAATGTTTTACAGGATCAGGAATGTAATTTTTTATTTCATACAACCCCTATAATACCGACACGATACAGTAGCAGAAGTCACTTAGTCAGATAAAGTCCTGTAAAAAATAATTGAAAGATTCGAGTCAAAAATGGAATTTTTAAAAAAATTCTGAATTAAAATTTTTCTTTAAGCTCAGACAAGCATGGTCGGTTCGCAAAGGCTGTCTATTGTATGGGGACAACATTGTAGTACCGGAGTGATTAAAAAAATAAAGTATTAAGTTTAATTCATAAAGGGCATCCGGGAATAGTCAGATCAAAAATGTTCGCTAGATCGTATATCTGGTGGAAGGTTATGGATTCGGACGTAGAAAGGAAAATACAGTTGTGTTAAGAATGTCAACGTTCCGTTAATGATAATAATAAAAACTGAGAATGCCCTGACCTTCAGCAATGGGGCCATGGGAATGTGTGCATTTGGATCTGTTTAATTCTCAAGGAAAATGATTTTTTGATTTTGGTGGATTTGTTTTCAAAATGGGTAGAATGTTTTCAGATGAAGTCGACAAGGGCAGGAGATCATTGCAATATTGGATGATTTATTAGCCAGGTTTTCGTTACCACAAGTTAAGGGATGTGATAATGGCCAACCTCTTGATTCCGAAGAACTGGGGAATTACTGTAAGTTAAGTTATAACCCAGAGTCAAATGGTTTAGCTGAAAGGGCGGTCCAAACTTTCAAAAATTTATTAATAAAAAATTGTTCACAATCACATCAATTAGGGCAAGAATTTTTATCTTCCATTTTGTATGCTTACAGGTCTACACCCTCCTCAGTCTTGGGAGTTTCTCCCATGTCAGTGATGTTAGGGTATAAACCCAGAATCCCATTATCCATAATAAACCCAAAAAGAGATAATTTTCAACAAAATAAATTAGTTGAGTCTAGAGTCGCTAGGTTTAGGGAGTTTCAAGTAAACGATGCGGCCATGGTAATTTTAAGAAATCAAAGCGGAAATAAGTTGTGGATGCCTGGTAGAATCTGTCTAAAATCAAGCCAATATATATATTTGGTAAAAGTTGCATCTGGAAGAGTTCATTAAGTTCATAAAAATCAGATCCGAAGTAGTAGATTAGAGGAAAAATGTAATCCAAATAAAATCTCGGTGGACGAGGATATTGATCTAGTTCCGCATATCAATGAAAGGGGACGAAGAGAGGAAAATCTAGAAGTAAACCAAGAGTTAACTCAAGGTATTGAAACTATTCCCCATAATCCGATCCTCTTTCTAAACAATAATTCTATAAAATTCTACCCAACCGTAAAAAACCTTGGAATTATCTTTGACCAAACCCTCTCCTGGAAAAACCTTACCTCTGAAATTTCCCGTTGCACCTTCTCCACCTTAAAGCGTCTGAATTACCTTCGTCTCCTGTTCCCTTTTGAAATCCATAGACTTCTAGTTTCTTCCTTATTTTTCCCTCATTTGGACTATTGCTGTACAGTGTATGGGGTGTATCTCTGGGGATTTGGGGATAAATTAAAGCAGTTGCTTAATTGCTTTGTTCGATTCATCTTTGGGATCCCGAGAGATGCCCCGATTACCTAATATTACGAAGAGTTGAAGTGGCTTTACCCTTCCTATCCCCATAAGTACTTCCCAGCATCCTTTCTTTACCAAGTTATCCAATCCCGCAACACCCGTTCTCGGCTCTCTGATCTAAATACAGCATCCCACTGAACAGCAGCTTTTGACAGAGCTTTCCTTATCCGATCCTCCTCCCTTTTTGAACTTTATACCTTCTTCCATTCATCGTTCCAATAATCTTCCAACCTTCAAATACCGCTTATTCCCTCACCTAACATCTCTACAATTCCCAAAAATCGGAAATAGTAGGGGATCAGTTTTGAGTTAAAATTCTCTTCATTCGATGAATGAATGATGTTTTTTAATGTACACTTGTGTGTGTGATTGAGTTCCTTTATATATATATATATGAGTGTGTCGAATTTAAACCACATAGATATGTATTAATACCATCTTGTTAGATATAAAAAAATAAAATAAAAAGAAGACATAAAGGGATTAAATGAAAATCTCTGGCATTATTGTTTAATTTTTCTTCATTATTTTTTTGTGTTTTTCTTGGCATAAATTTGATATTTATGTAACCATAAATTGTTTCTCTTATATAATTATTGTTAACTTATTTTAATTTTTTTTTCTCTTCTTCTAATCTGTTTTTAAAATATTGTTATTGGAGGTAATTCGCATTTTTTTCTTTTTGTTCATTATTTTTTTTATATTCTTGCTCACTTACTAAATTACTTGTAATAATTAATTAAATGTAATTATTTTACACTCTGAGGCATAATAGCTTACAATACCTGTATTGTTATTCTAAAGGGACTTGTCCCAGAATAAATAAAGACATTATTATTATATTATGTAATATTGAACCGATCGTAACGTACTACTAAGTTACCTGCCTTCTTGTGTAATAATGAAGTAGGTGCATTTAAGGAAGTGGTTTTGAAAAAAATATATAAGTTTTTAATTTCATTTTAGATTAGTTGTTATTAATATTTTTTTATTTTTTAGCACTTCCATTGTAGAGGGATGATAAACTCTATTAATTTGACTGTTCAAAATGAAGGATTCGCTGCCCTGTACAAAGGACTTGCGCCTAGCATCGTTAAGGCTGCAGTTACAACAGCTCTTTATTTCACTACTTATGATGTTGTATGTCAATTTTTTACTGTGAGAAACAGTAGTGCATAATTAATTACTCTTTAGTAATTAGTTTGCACATATATATTGGTATCAACTTTTCTTGACTGCTAATGAAATAAGTTTTAATTACAGTTCTTGAGTATATAAACTTTCTAATGGCAACGTTTCGAGACTATATTGATCTTTTAATCATGTCCTAACAGTGAAAAATTGGGCTTGATATTAAATAAGACACTATTCTAAGTATAAAATTGACACCCGTACTATATTAATACATAAATAGTACTTAAAAAATTGATGAAATGTTTACTTCCACATCTTCAATCAAAATCCCTTTTTAATATATACCACATTATAATTGTAAACATTTTGTCATCTATTTGTAAGTACAAATAATGTATTAACACCATACAAGTGTTAATTTTATATTTAGACTAGAATATAGCCTCAAATGTGGCCAAAAGAAAGTATAACCAATGTACGACTGAATCTCAAGAGCTGATGGTAAAACTTAAATGTGTAAATCTCTAAAAAAAAGTCAAGTAAAAAAATTGTTTCAGCTGAAAATTATCAGAATGTTCATATTTAATATCTAAACTTTCTGTATAGCGACTGAAAGCTTAAAATTTTAGGCTTTTCATTTAAAAATTTCAAACATTGAAACTTCTTTGCCAAGGGCTGTGATAAGTTTAGTGCATATTAAAATGTTTTAATATTGTTTCATGAGTAGGTGAGATAATTAATAACTTAAGTTTCTATAATAAGTGAGGAAGGAAATAGTTAGGGGTGGAGTCAAATTAAACACTAAATAAGTACCCACTTATTTCCTTACTTTCCTAAGTACCCTTCCTTACTCAGATCTTCCTGTCAACTATCTCCTCTCTAACATGAATCACATGAACCACAAAAAACGGGGCCATATACAGAAATTCTCTTCTAGATCTTTACGTCGCAGTACCAGAATTCAGCAGTCTAGCCTCAGCTTCCATTGGCCCTGAAGATGGCCTACAAAGTAGGTCGAAACGTAGGCACAAATAAAAAATAAGTACCCACTTATTTAGTGTTTAATTTGACTGCACCCCCAACTATTTCCTTCCTTACTCAGATCTTCCAGTCAACTATCTCCTCTCTAACTTAAGTTTCTATATATAGACTTTTGAGGTCAGACTAAAATCTAGTGTGCTATTAAAACTGTATTTAGTACAGTTGAGAAGTCAAGTTTTTACAAATGAGAAAAATCTTAACCAAATAGTCTTTAGTACTATCAGTAGAAACATGATTTCCTCTGACTTATTTGCCATCTCACTCTCAGCAATAATAACAATATAAATTTAGCCCTATTTTATGAAATTATTATATACAACAATATTCCGAAATGTTTACTTTGATAAGAATGGTGTTTTTTACCAACAATGTAATGGAATGATTTAGTTTTCTTTTTTTTTTAAAAGATAATAAATATCTTGTCAAAAAAAACATAATTTTTAAAAATATTACTAAACAAGAATATGTATTCTAGTAGTAAACCATGAACAATGCAGCCTGCGCTGTAGAAATATATCAAACAAAAATCATACTTTTAAGATTCATCAGATAAAAGAGTTGCCAAATTATAGAAACCTAAGAGGTTCGACTGCCTGATCATTATTATTTAGTAATTATATTAATTGTGTTTTATGTTGTTTGTCTTTGTTTATTGATACTGAATAGATTAAGTATTGTGATACTTTTTTTATTGAATCCTAAGCTAATATGTTTAAAAAAATATATATTCATTGTGTTCCATTTAAAGTATTTATTGGGTAATACCACAGGTTGTCGCTTGGAGTTGAGTCACAACAAGCTTTAACTTTTCATTTGTTTCCCTTTTAATATTTTCCAAAAACACGAGTTATCATGAGCTTTAGTATGAAAAAGATAATGTAACTATGGGAGATGTGTATACTTCAATAATTATTTCATCTAAAAATGAATGTTTCAACAAACACATATCATCTATACTTCGAAATGTTAGTTGAAACTTTTATTTCTTGATTAGCGAAATCTACTCTTTACCCATAATTACATTTTTTTCCATACTAAAGCTCACGATAACTTTCATTTTTGGAAAATAACAAAAGGGAAACGAATAAACAGTTAAAACTCGTAAATTAACAAAGTGGCCAAATACCAAACATCAAACCTGTGGAACAAATACCATTTTATTGTGCAAAGGTATCATCGTCAAAACTATCATTAAACTGGTCAGGAATATAATAATTCGGAAAGTTATTCTTTAATCCTCACTATAATAAATGCTTACACATATTATTTATACTTTGTGTGCAAGCATGACTTATTTTTATTGTTATTATATTGTGTAATCAGCAGTGAAAATGATTTAAAAATTATTCAGAGATCTGATTTTTTTTTTTTTTTTTTGAGCAATATAGAAAACTGAGTTTAATGTTTTTGGATTCATCCTAATCACATCACTTCAGTTTAAATTAATTTTAGAATGTTATTATATTTTTAGAAACAAAAAGTCATTTTTGATTTTGAAATATACTCTTTGACACTTATTTTTTTCACTTATAAATACAAAAAAAAAGTCTGTTTGGATTACATATATTGTATTCTTATTTTTGTATAAACATGTATTTGTTATGTATAAATAATTTCTATCTGTATAAGTATTTTTGTAAATCGAAATTAACAGTATTTACATTAGTCAAGTGTATAATTCTAGCCACTTGATCTTATTTGATCACTTTTATATTAATAGTGTTTAAATGATTGCTTTAATTATCTGTTGTTCTGTATAGTAATATGGAAATAAATACTTATCAAATTATTTTTTATTATTTGGTTTTAACATTTGTCTTTATATAATCATTCCTAATTTTTTGGCTTTGTAATTTGTTCTGGTTCTTGTATTTTTAATCTTTGTTAATCCTGAAAAAAAATATATTAGCTAAGATTATTGCAGAAGACAAGTAAATAATATTTGTAGTGTAGCCTGTTCCAATTTTAAGAAGACACAGACTGCTCAGAGAATTGGTATAATTTATTTCTTAATTTGGAAATTGCTTTAATCCCTCGCCTCCTTCCCCTCTTCCTCATTATTAATAATAATTATTATTATTATATTTTGATTTTTATTATCAATCAGTAAATCTTCAACATCTCATTCTTGCGTATCCAAAGGCTAAAATTTTCTTAAATTATTTAGATGTTAATAGTTGATTAAAGCTAAGAGATATTATGTAATCTGAACAAAGATATAACATAAAGTAAACAATTGTGTATTACTTATTGAGTTCTGATACATTAGCTTACTTCGCAAATCTAGAACAGTATAGTTAATGGGGTTTAACATCTTTATCTACTACTGTTAAGGTTATTCTTATACACCTTTTTAAATGGAGTGGGGAGGTTGAGATTCATTTCACGGCTCCACCAAGAATTAAATTTAACCCATCCACCCAGCGCATCTAGTCCTTCATCGTAACATCTTGCAATTTCTAATTGAATCATTTCTTTCTGCCTAAATGGGCTGCTTAGTCATATGTGTATGATTTTTTTTTCAACTAAAAAGGTATTTTCAGATCCAAGATAAGTTTAATGGTGCCCAGATTCATGTTCACATCAACTAAAAATTGGGTTTCCTTTTAACCTTGAACCCACAGTTTCAGTACATTGATTAGAAGATAAAGAATTATGATAAGTCTTCAATTTATACATATTAAATGATAAATATTCCTACCATAAATGCAAAAACAGTTCCCCAGAATTAGAAGGTTGGTGGAAGAAGGTCCAGAGGAAGACCCCGACATACCTGGGAAGAAGGTGTTAAGGAAAGCTTCGGAAAGAGAAACCCGGAATGGGATAAAAGAAGAGAAATGGAAGACGATCGGTATGTTCCAGGTTGTACAGAAGGAAGCTTCACACTGCATGAGCGGTAGAGAAGTAGACTATGATATGAAGAATTAGCTTACTTTGAATACTTTTTATTGATGTATGCTGTTGCAACCCAGCCCAAATAGCTCCGGCACATATAATATGGGCTGGGTTACGACTGCTTTTATATTTCTAGCAACTTGCTATCTGTTTTATAGATTTTACTAGTTGTTATGTTAAGCAAGAGAGTCTTTCATCGGGCCAAACTTAAAATTAATTTGTTCATTTCATACAATTATAAACAAAATTAAAGCTGAGCTCAGTTATCTAAATCATAACTGAGTATTTTCTCAAGTTTAATCACAATCACCTTAATAGGTTTCCTTCTTTTACATTACTATATTGTTACACTGAAAAAAGACAAGCACTACATGACTTTTTTTTCAGCAATGAGCCACAAAATATACTAGCTGTTTTTTTTTATGATGAAGAATGTCCCAACAATAATCATTTGAATGCTAGAGAGCACGTGAATTTTTAAACCAAACTATCACATAAAAAATAAGGGTTATTTTATATACCCTTCACAATACAAAAAAAGAAATGTGGTGTACAACTTCCAGCTTGTACTAGCCAATAATTTTAAGAATCTTATAAATTGTATAAACCCTTCAAGTTCCATTTAAAAAAGACATTATTTTGTGTGTATTCTTGTATAATATACCTCTGGCCAAACTACTTCAATGTATATCTCTACAGTTGAAAACTGTCACCATTAAGAGTCAATCTTCATCTTGTTTTTCACCTCTACAAATACAAAACATCAGTGATTCCCTCATGAAATATTGCACAACAAAAAGAAACTACAAACTCCATGTTGAATAAAAACTAAATTTTCAATAAAATTGATCCTACACCAATTAAACAAAAAAAATACTCATGTTTTGTTATATTTGAGAGGCAAGTCAATTAAAGATATAGTTTTAGGCTTGGCTATAATACAATATATTAAAAAAACAAATACTGTATTCATTGTTCTTAAAAAACTTACTAAGTACCAATAAGTGAAAGGTGGTGAATGGTATGCTTGTACTTCACAATATTGAAATCGTTCTTGCCATTGGAATATCATTCTGAAATTCAGAGAGAACTTATTTTTAACAAGATTCCAGTTTATTTTTGCAAAATGTAATAATGTAACATTTCATGAACGGTAAATAAGGCTTTATCACAGTAAACAAGGGTCTGTTCAGTTTCAGGTACTTGTTAAAGATCCCTATCCAAATTATCCCTTGATGTGCAAAATTTAGGATTTCCACTATAGCATCGTCCAATTACCCATGGTAGCATAAGGTGGCATTAAATAAATACAGTAAATTATGGCTTTAAATAATCATAAAGAGTTAATCAATTTAAATATCCCGCTCGTAAAGGGTCGTTTCAGCTGATTTAGACTTAATACTTACTTAACAAAAAATTAATAAACTTCCTGATTAAAACTAATTAAAAAAAAATTTTCAATGTGTCTTTATGTTTTTAAAAATTTAATAAAGTTAGGAAAATAAAATCGATTAAGGGATACAGCATTTTATAAAAGTGCTGCACTCTACGGGCACTAGCTGAACGGAGTAGTTTACTGCATTAACTCTCTCCCTCTTCTCTTTGTTGTGTCTTGTAAATTGAAATTGTTCCTTGTTGACTATTTTGTTTGTGTCTTGTGATTTAGTAATTTCAAAATGACTTCCGCAGTAAAGAAAAGGGTTTGCTACTATTATGACAGTAAGTGAATTAATTTCATAGGATATATTTTCTTTAAATTTAAATTAAAAGATACCTGAGCGAAATAGTATGTCATGTTATACGATCAGAACTTGTTGTTATTGGCTTTTGCTGCTATTCAAAGTTCAATTTCGTATTATCAAAATAGTGATATTGCACTTTTTGTTAAAATTACTCGTTCAAATACTATGCGCTGTTGTGTTTGTATTGTTTTCGCTACTACTGGGCACAGATATCGTCGGCCATCATTCAGGCCACCGTACCTTGACATGTTATTTATGGGTTCTAAGTTTACGTTATTGTAATTGAATTTAGTCTTTTAAATTCTCGCTTTCATCAAATTTTTATTTTTCTTGACTCACCATTCTCGAAGCAGGTTACTTAATCCCTAATTCGTCTCCTGATGAATTTGAACTTAAATCCAGATTCATGTTCTACGGTGGCCTGTACTATCAAACATTGTGGTTGATGGTGGTCTCTCCCGATTTCGACCATAAAAGTATGTTTATTGATATCCTTTAAGGTTCTATGCTTTTAATTTAATTTTACTTATTTACAGGTGATATTGGTAATTACTACTATGGACAAGGTCATCCAATGAAACCCCATAGAATACGAATGACACATAATTTGCTTTTGAATTATGGGCTTTACAGGAAGATGGAAATTTATGTAAGTTGTAATAACCTTGTTTCCTCAGTGTGAAAAGTTAAACATTCCATCAAGATTTACTCATGTTCTATATCAACATTTTAGAGACCTCACAAGGCGACTGCTGAGGAAATGACTAAATTTCATAGTGATGAATATATTAGATTTTTACGAAGTATACGGCCTGACAATATGTCAGAATACAACAAGCAGATGCAAAGGTGTAAGTAATTTAATATAAAATTATGAATCTGGGAGTTAATTTCATCTTGTAAAACTATGATTAATGTAAATCTAGTGTACTTTTTTTAAATATATGTATGTTGATTATTGAGTTTTATGAGTCCCTTTACTGGTACATTTTTTTTAAATTTAAGAGTGTGATTAATTTATCGTTGGGTGTATGAATTCAATAGCAAAGTGGCTATTGCTGTAGTTCACAGAGATGAGTAGGTAGTTTTTTGTTTTTTTTTACTTTGTTTCCAGTTATAAATATTAAGAATATTATTTTGCCTTATTTTCATGCATACATTTATAAATAGAATGATTTAAATTTACCGTGTTGATATGAATTTAGCTAATTCTATCACGTGTAAGTAATTTAAGTGGCTAGTTTTGTTTGTTATATTTATAAGAAGGTTATTCATGAATTTCAATCAATACATGATAGTGATTAGAAATATTATTTTAGGATAATGTGCTCCTCATTTATGCTTATTCGATTTATGTAACATTTTTCTTGTTGAAAGAGTCATAACGCATCAACATTAATATTCGTATTGTATGCAATCATAATTAAAAAGAAACATTTGGGCATAATACTGTTTTTACTAGTCTGAAGTATCCATATCTAATAATTAAAAAATCCATACTTAATTTTTTTATAGAATGTTTCAGTTCATAGTTTCCATTAAGGAATTTTTTACTTAAACACAAATAGTCATTAAAAGAATACAATTCCTCCCTGGGGGATATCCCATTTGGTAACCTTATGCAATGAATGTGTTAAAAAAGTTTGCTTGAATATCACTACAAACTGAATTTTATTTGAAATCCATATCAAAATCAATTCTAAGTTAATGAATAATGTTAACCGTTTTAATTATGCTTCGAAAGTCGAGTCCATAACTAATTTGGCTGAGTTTTATAATTGCCCCACCAATAAAATTATTCCAACAGATAATATTTAGACACTAATAATCAAAGTATATTCTCTTTTTCTTTATAAGATCTTTCTTATGTACTGGACTAACTTCTCTATTCATATAATTCAATAATGAAGAAAAAAACCTTCAACCTTCTTCCATGGTCAAATGTAATGCATATTTGTACATTTGACCATGGAAGAAGGTTGACTTCCAGGATTCTATATAAAATTAATTTTAGATTTGTTTGACCTCAAGTGATGAATTTGACTTGTGAATTTTTAAAGGATGTTGTGAAGAACAAAAATTGAAAATGACAAATAAATTGTCGAAACATCTTTTTGTAATCCTTAGTTAATTTTTTGACAAAGATTGTCTGACTGGAAAAAGGTTTTTTTCTTCATTATTGAAGTATATTCTCTTTTAACTCTGCAGATTGCTCCTCTCTTATTATATATTTGAGTCTGATTGCCTTTTTAATCAGTGCAAACATTGTTTTGTATATATTAAAAACATGAGATAAGATTTAAAAAATAGACAGGTTAAGTTATGGAAGCCAATTTGTATTCATAAATATTTTTTTAATTAATAATTTTATTTTCGAACACCATCCGTAGCTCCAACTTTAAATTTTGTTTATGTCTAATCACTGATTGTCCAGCAATCTTGAATTCCTGGAAGACCAGGAATTCTGTTGGTATCTAGTGACTGGATAAAAATTGGAAATTATTCTTTACGGAAGTTTTCAATATAATAATTACAATTTTCAAGGAACAAGTCTATAAGCTATCAACAGAAGTGGTTATGTTTACTTAGTTGTTCTCCTTACTAATTCTAAGTCTATGGAAAACCTCCTTCCGCCAACTTTTGATCAAATCCTTCTTCTTCTGTGTTTTGTTTCTTCATACCTCCTTACTCCACCAGTTCCTATGTGAATTATGAATTTTAAAGAACAGTAAAATAATATATTGGTTTCATATTATGGTTTTGTGCTGTATTTTCTTCTTGATATGTTTTTTTTTTAATGTAAAGATAGGTAACATTTTTCCATTATCAATCAAAAATGCATTATTTATAGTTATTTGAATTTATTCTCAAGTCCAAATTGTACATTTTATTACTGGCTGACCATAAACAACATTGTAGAACTTTATTAATCCAATTTACAAATAACATATTAAATTTTACACAATTGAAATCCTAGCAATCTTATAAGTCTAAACCGTCAATCTCCAATAATTTCTGAAATCTCATAAATATATCCTCCTTCTCTTTCAAAAAATACTAATTGTTTTATTCCAACATTACTAGAAAATCATGATTTTGTAAAAAAAAAAAAAAAAAAAAAAAATGATAATAATAAATAAATAAAACTGAATATTTCACTGTGAGTTAAATAAATGTACGAATCTGACGTTTTGATGATAATTCTGAAAACGAATCAATGTGACGTGACAGCCCTTTCCTGTTTTCTTCACAAAAATTCTGCTTGCTGCAGCAATATGATTAGTAATAGTTAGATTTATTATTAGTTTCTTTGTTGAATTAATCAATGAGAAAGTTAACTATCAATAAAAACATTAAAGATAATCAAGTAATTTAATTCTTAACATCTAATTAATTAGCAACTATGTAATTTAAAAAAATCTGTATAAGATTAAGGTACTAAGTGAATTTTATTCGATTTTTAGAAATAAGAAGTTTATTTGGTTTTTACCATTCCACCTAGGCTATGTGTGGAATTTAAAAACTTCTGATGAACATTAAGCATCTATT
The DNA here is from genome assembly GCA_964056705.1 of Troilus luridus. Taxonomy (NCBI): domain Eukaryota; kingdom Metazoa; phylum Arthropoda; class Insecta; order Hemiptera; family Pentatomidae; genus Troilus; species Troilus luridus. The sequence goes on along the minus strand of OZ057414.1, from coordinate 80,641,893 downwards.
AAATATTTAAATGTATTCTATTGATTATTAAAAAAGAGAACTGGTAAAAGGTTTATTGTCCATTAAGGTTATAAATGTTCACACCCTGAATAATATCCTGAGAGCTTTAGAAGTCTCTTCTCGGAGTGTATTGAGAGTTCATTATAATTGTTTGTCATGCCAATTAATTTTATGAATCATCTAAAAAAAATTAATTTTAAATGATTAAAAAAACTATTTATTTTACTGTGATATAGAGAATGTAAGAATAATTAATTAACCCTTCTGTTTCAGTTAATGTTGGTGAGGATTGTCCTGTTTTCGATGGGTTATATGAATTCTGCCAACTGTCAGGAGGGGGTTCAGTTGCGGCAGCTGTCAAGTTAAATAAACAAGCTGCCGATATTTGTATAAATTGGGGCGGTGGCCTTCATCATGCCAAAAAATCCGAAGCTTCCGGCTTCTGCTATGTCAATGATATTGTTTTAGGTAACAAAATTGATTCATGCAATGTAAAAATCCTCATAGTTAATGTGTTTTTTTTTTTAATATTAGTTTTTGTTTTTATTATTTGCTTGCTTATATTTTCAAAATTGATAGGTATCCTTGAACTATTGAAGTATCACCAGCGTGTTCTTTACATTGATATCGATGTTCACCATGGAGATGGCGTTGAAGAAGCCTTTTATACGACTGATAGAGTTATGACTGTTTCCTTCCATAAATATGGTGAATACTTCCCAGGCACTGGAGATCTGAGAGTAAGTTGAACACTTAAAAGGAAAAAACATTTTTTTAATTGAAGTATTTCGATCTATTTCTCTTATTATTCCATCATTTTTAGGATATTGGTGCTGGAAAAGGCAAATACTATGCTGTAAATATTCCATTGCGTGATGGTATGGATGATGAAAGTTATGAATCTATTTTCGTTCCCATAATTACTAAAGTCATGGAGACATTTCAACCATCAGCAGTTGTCCTGCAGTGTGGTGCTGATTCCCTAACTGGTGACAGGCTTGGGTGCTTCAATCTCACTGTCAGGGGTTTGTTCTTTTTTTTTTACATTCTCTTTTGCATTTATTTTCTTATAATCCCTAACATTTAATGATTTGAATTTTTTTATTTACAGGGCATGGAAAATGTGTTGAGTTCGTCAAGAAGTACAATTTACCATTTTTGATGGTTGGTGGTGGTGGTTATACCATTCGTAATGTGTCACGTTGTTGGACTTACGAAACATCAGTCGCTCTTGGAACTGAAATAGCTAATGAATTACCTTACAATGATTACTTCGAATATTTTGGTCCAGATTTCAAGCTGCACATATCTCCTTCAAACATGGCAAACCAAAATACACCCGAGTACCTAGAAAAAATTAAGTAAGTTGGTAATCACATTCATGCTGTGAAATTTATGTCTAATGTAAAGATACTGAAAATATGTTTTTCAATAAATAGGCAAATGGTCGTGTTTGAACCTGGTACTCTATAACAATAAGTTTTTTTATTTAAAATTTTTATTCTGTGCTAATACATTAGATTTCTTTTTAGGACAAGGTTGTTTGAAAATTTAAGAATGCTTCCACATGCCCCAGGAGTTCAAGTTCAAAGTGAGTGCTATTGTTTAATTGATCTTTTTGAGCTTCTTTTCCGTTAAATGTTCTTTTAACTAAATAATTATTTTGTATCTTAGGTATACCTGAAGATGGTGTCGCCGAAGAATCGGAAGATGAAGAAAAACACAATCCAGATGAAAGAGTTCCTCAAGCCATAGCTGATAAGAGAGTCACAGGGGACAATGAGTTTTCTGAAAGTGACGATGAGGGTGGTCGTCGGGACCAAAGAAGTTTCAAGAGGAAGAGGCCTCGTTTAGAAGCAGGTGTCCCAATGGAAGCCGACACAGCCTCATCACCTCAACCTAAAGGTTTGTAATGTTTTTTATATTTTATTAATCCAGCGTGCAAGACCCTTTATTTCAAATTATTAACACTTTAAGTTAGAAGTTATTTCAATTTAAAGATGTATTTTAAAAAATATGAACAACTCTTGAAAATATGAAGAAGAAAAACAGATTGTACCCTGCTTTCTTCTTTGTTTTTGTAGCTTTACCTACAAAAGTCCTGAACTTGTCAATTTTATGATAATCATATGGGATGCCATATTCTCGAGTCTTCTTTTTAAGTCATTCATTCATTGGCAGTAACTTATATTGATACAACTTGCTAAGGTGACATTTCTTGGTTGCAGTCTAGTGCCTTCTATTATTAAATAGACTATTATTCTATTAAATATAACAAATTTGATCCGTCTCACTGATTAAGTATGAACAGATATAACTAAGGCTTTGCTTCGCTCATCTGTATTTAAGATAACTAAGGCTTTGCTTCGCTCATCTGTATTTAAGATAACTAAGGCTTTGCTTCGCTCATCTGTATTTAAGATAACTAAATTATGAGCATTCATATATCTCCATCTACAAGCGGCAGGGAGGTTCACTACTTAGGCCATAAAGAAGAATCTAAATTATAACGAATGTAAAAAAGATCCCGTTATCAATTTAGTCTTATGTATACCTATAATATAATTTACAGAGCATTATTTATAAAGTGCTTGACCTTTTCTGACATATAAGAATTTTATACTAGCAACTCCTCAATTCTAGAGCTTGTCCAAAGACTCCTATAGATGATTCTATCTTAGAGGCCCCTGGTGCTTACTTACTAACTCAAGTAGTACTATAGCCGGGGGTGGGCCTTGGCTTCCCTGACAAAATATTATGCCAGTCTTCTCCGCACAGTGTTCTGGTTCTCCAATTTGAACACCGAGTTCTGTAAGGTCTTTTTCCATGTCTTAGAGCCACCGTCTCCTAGGTCTACCCCCCTTCCTGGCCCCATTCATCTTACCAAGTAAGCTTTTTAGGAGCTCTGTAATCCTCCATTTTAAGTACGTGGCCCAACCATTATATTAGGTCTCTGTTATTAATATTTAATTTTAAGCCCTGGTGTTTTCCAAGTTTGTAGGATCTTTATTTTACAATACATATAAAAAATGTCTCATGGTGGACGAACCAATTTATTACAATATATGGTATCTGTTCTGCAAGTTGACGCTTCAAGTTGAGTTACAAGTTTTAACTGTTTATTCCTTTCATTTGTAATATTTTCCAAAAATGTAAGTTATCGCTTCAGCTTTAGTATCCAAAAGATAATTTAATCATGGGTAATGAGTAGATTATAGTTATCATTTAATCAAGAAATAAAAGCTTCAACTAACATTTCGAAGTATTGATGATACATATGTTTGTTGAAACGTTCATTTCTAGATCAAATGGTTACCTGATTACACATGTCCCACAATTACATTCACTGTTCCACACTATAGCTCATGAAAAATTGTATTTGTAGAAAATACTAAATAGGAAACGAATGTTATGAATAAACTAGGAAATAATTACCCAATGTATATTAAATATTGTACATACAATATTTAATTTCTTTATATTAAATTATTATTATTTTTATTAATTTTTTAGTAAAAGAAGAGGAAAAGATGGAAGAGGTAAAAAGTTCTGGAGCAACACCTTGATCAAACCCAAAGCCGCGGGGGTCAATCCCCTCAGAGACTTAAAAAGTTCTGTGATCACAATTAATTGAAGGATGAGAGCTCTTTCCATTCATATCTGTACCTATACTGACGTCATATCAGTCATAGTAGGCTTTATCGTTGATCTCTAGTTCGCAATATATCATCCATTAGCTCTCTGTTAATACTTTGACTGTATTACTCGCATTTGTCAGTATTAATACTTTTTTTTTTGTACAATTAATTTATATATATAATATATTTGATTGTAGATTGATTTCCAGATTGATAATTTTACATATACAGACTTGTGTGTGTGTGTTTTTGTATAAAATTTATATATATGTGTATAACATATGTTTATATACATGTATATAAAGAAACAAATAAAAAAAATAGCAATATGTATTTTTGACTCAAATTGATTTTGTATTTAGTCAGAATATATAATGGTTATTTGCCCCCATTTTATCGATTGACTTGGTTTTATTATCTTTTCTTTCTCATACCATACGTGACCAAAATTGATAAAGAAAAGCTCAAATCATTCCTTTCATTTAATACACCTCTATACAATGAAATGTAGTCGTTTTAAGTTAGGGAAGAGCTCAATTATTTTTATGTTTAGTTAATTTATTTATTATTCAACGTATATTTTCCTGTTTATTTGTCTGCCATTTATTACATTTTTAAATATAATGGGAAAATGAAAATAGAGATTAATTGAAATAATTCTCTATTTATCCTTCATTAATGTACATGTTTCTTTTTTTAATTATCGGTTCTTACTTGTTAGCTAGAAACTGTATAAAAGTAAGATATTTCCTATATTATATGTTCTGGTTAAATTTTAATCCTGTTAGAATATTGTAATTGAGTAAGTTAGTTTTTTATATAAATCTTCTTATAAATTGATTCTGATATATTTATATATTTATCATAACTGATATAAAATTGTAAAATAAGAAATAAAATCAATAACTGGGAAATAAATTAAATAGCTCCAATACAAAAAAAAAAAGTCTTTCATACTAATGTTTGTTTGAGCCACCTTGGTTGAAGACTTTTTTTCTAGCAATGTTGGTATTCTCAAGGTTGTTCTTTTATATATATCTATTTTTGTTTGTTTTATTTTATTTTATTTTATTTTTTATGATTTAAGACAACTTGATTGAAAACCTAACAAGTGTACAAAAACTACTGTTACCATTCATAAGTTGTCTGGGAACAGATCATTATTATTAAAAAATATTATTAAATAAATGACTGGAATTTTATTATATACCTAATTACTATTTACTTTTATAGAAAAATATTTGCTATTACAAAAAGTGTTTATATTTTGAGGTTGGTAATGAATTAATATTCATTCAGTTAACGATATCAATATTTGATAATCAACTTTAGAAGCTATCAATAATTATTGTACAAAATGATTGAATCAATATATAAAATATTTTACTTATGAAACATGTAATATTTAAGGACCAAAAATTTTCTCTGATTCAAATAAGTGAATTCATATAAAGTGAGACTAAACAGCTAGTTTATTGAGGAGGAGTTGAAAATTAATCAATTTTTTAAAATTAAAAAAAAAATTTCTCTCTATTATTTAAATTTTTGTAGGAAAGAAATTCGTTGACTGGTAGATACTATAATAGGATGTAAATCGTTGGGGGTGCAGTCAAGAAAACACAGCAAATAAGTGAAACTTATTGTATTTTATATGTGCCGACGTTTCGACCACTCACCAGGGTCAGTTACCTTCTGCACCGAGCAGCCACTCTTATTGGCCCTGAAGATGACCTACACAGTAGGTCGAAACGTCGGCACATATAAAATACAATAAGTTTCACTTATTTGCTGTGTTTTCTTGACTGCACCCACAACGTTTTACATCCTATTATTATTTAAATTATTAGTGGCCACTGACAACCAGTGAATATGATCACACAAAGACATGACTGGTGCAAGCACTTAAAATATGATCAATAAAGTGAATGGTTAATTCGTAACCTGTATAAAGTTAATTTATAACTGGCAATGCAGGATAAGGATAATCTGAGCTGGATCAGACCTATCCGAATAATCTGTATTTCAGTTAGTTTAAAATTATAGTTTTTTTAATTATGGAGTTTTTGTAAATTTTTAAACTTTCTACCTTCATTTCACGGAGCTTCTTTCTCTAAAAAATATATGAAGGACTGGTATATGATCTATATCTCTCTCTTCTCTCTCTCCCTCTTTTCCACCTACTAGTCAAGTAATTAGTTGAAGTAGTTCATAGTCACAGAATAAGTTTTTTTGTTTAACTTAACATAAAATAGACAAAAGTAATTAAAATCAATGTTCATTAACACTAATCATACCAAGACTTAATATATACCTATTTCTACCATAGCGGGTCAAATGACCCGACTTTATGTTTCATGCTTGAATGTATGAAATATGGATGTTAGGAAGGAAATAAAAATATAAATTAAATTTATTATAATTAAACAAAATAGTATGTTGAGCATTTCTATTACAAAAGCAAAAAATAAAAACTTTTAATTCATAGTTCATCGCATTTTTTACATATAAGTGTTTCCATTGTACATTTTCCGCAAACATATTTTTTACATTTAGAGCAAATTTTGTTGGTTTTATTTTCTTTACAGTATCCTATTTGACATCTCATACGTTTATAAGCATCTGTAGTAGACTTAGGCAACGATCCTTTCGTATTTGTTTCTTGTTTTGGTTGTTCACGGGCTTCTCGAAAATCGGCGCCAAGTTCTTCTGCTAGCTTGAGTAAAAAATCTTGTCTCGAGATATTTTCTCCTGTCGTTTGCTTGTACAAAATCCAGGCATTTATGCCAGCTAAATCAAGGATATTGAAAAAAACTTGGAGAGGCCATCTGCAAGACTTAGATTTTGTAGTAAATTTCCTCGCCATTTGATCAGTCATGTCTACACCAAATTTGGTTTTATTGTAATATGAAACAGTTTCAGGTAAACGTTTATCATTGTTTTCTGTAGAATCAAACTCATTTTTATTTGCAACCAATATATCTTCATTTTCAGAAAATTCATCTTCACTAATTTCTGAAAACTCTTCGCCAATATTATTTATATCTTCTAAGAACTTGTACTGTCTTGTTTGCTACGACATTTTTCTGGGTAAAAAATGATCTGTATTACTATAGCTATCAAAATAAAATATAAGCTAGGTACTTACCAAGACTTTCAATTTTTGCCACTTTTTCTTACACTAAAAAGCTATTTTCAATCTAAAATTTGACATTTTCTTGAAATTATTCTGAGCTATTTTCGTTGAACTACTTTAAGCAACAGTCTTTGGAAGAATGTGCAACTTACTGACTACAAATATGACTAGATAATCTCATAAAACAAAAAAATTCTCTCCGGGTCAAATGACCTGTTGTGGTAGATATCGGTATACAACAAGGATTACTCAGAATAAACAAAACAAAAATATTTTTATAACTGTACATTGATTACTTAGAAAAAGTCATGAAGTCAAATGTGCAAACGCAATAAAATTATACGTGCATTTTCAATGGAAAAGTTAAAAATGGGTCATTTGACCCGTTATGGTATGTTTAGTGTTAAATTTAATCTTTGATATCCATGTATTTATTAGATTAGTATAGATTGTTAGTATCACAAAATTGACCCTTTTAAATAATTTAGTTCTAATAACTCCTCCGAATGAAAACCTTTCTCTATGATATACAACTTTATTATATGAAACGTTTCAACAACTACATGTCATTTTCGATCCACCTAAGAACTTTTTGTATCATTTTATCTTTTTCATCTTGAAAAGAGTTACAAGTCACATTTCTCTGTAAATTATTAAACAATATAACATATTTATATTTTAGTGCTTTATAATTTTAAAATTTATATAGAAAAATTATCCTCTTATTTCACTATAATTCTTACTAGATCTGCACATCTGCTGATTTTTTAGAAAAATGGAGGCTAATCTTAGATATACCCTGCCTTTAAAGTGAACACCACTTCTGGAAAAATCCTAGATGTGGGAATACTCTTGACTAGATCACCTGCAATCCATCTGCAGAACTGTTGGCTAAGAAAAATTAGTCATTTTTACTAAGAACTGAACCCTTCATGAGTTGAAGTGTTACATTTTTTTTTTCACTTTTGTCACTTGCAAGCCACTATTGTGAGTACTTTAACTTGTCTAAAAAAAAAAGAAATGTGTACCTCTACAATCCAGGAAGGGTCTGGGGCTAAGTACATTATTAGGAAATAAAAACCTTTGAGACTTACTATTACTAAGGCAAAAAATGTACGGCGAGGTGATTTGGCCTATAAAATGGTCAACTGCCAAGTTTTTCTTACAATTAAGAGTACCCACCCACTTTACAAACCCCATGGTGGTCTAAAGATCTCATAGGGTTCATTTATGGCTGTTATTAAAGTTAATTTCAATAATTTATTTGCCACAGCTGGATTTTAACCCAGGATCTTCAACTCAGCTCTGTACAGACTGATCTACCTCAACCGCATGTGCTCACTAAATCTTAACTATATTCATTATTAATATCAACTCAAGGATTTTCATTGTCTTGTGATGTCTCCTCTTTTATGACATTCAATTTTAAAATTTTCTTTTATACATTCCTAGTAATTAAAGGTAAGCTCACTTACTAATTATTTCTTAAAGGTGGCACAACTTATACTCAATTTGACTAGTTTCCTATTAATTTTTATTATAAAAATACATATATCATTGAATAATATTCGGTTTTAAATATATGTTCCACCTTTGATGATTAAGAATAAATTTGAAAAATGCTAATAAATAAAAATGTTTGCAACTTTTTTTTAACAAATGAACAGACCACCATATTTTGTTTAATTTAATTCAGTTTTATTGGTTCCTTGTAATATAAACACAATTAATATTTAATAAAACTGTTTTAATAACTTAAATAATAGTTCAACATTTTTAACTAACCTCAAAGTTTATTTAAAATAAAACTATGTGATGTTAGAAATTAGTATGTTCACAATAATTGTTCATTAAGTAAAATTTACGATACTTAAGTTGAATATACAGTGGCTCACTCAAAAGAAATGAAATCAATAATAAGAATTCAATAGGAAAACTCAAAAAACCCTTAAATCCCTTTTTAATCTTGCAAGTCCTATTGATGGGTCTGTACTTTAGATGTGAGATTTTGGTGTATGCCTTGATGTTGCCTGAAATGATTAGTTTTTCCCAGTATTTTAAAGACTTCAGGTTGTCTTTTGGATTTTACTTATTGCAATCTAAGAAATACTTAATAACTCTTTTTCCACATTTCTATTGAAATAAAATGAAACTTTTAAAATGTATATAATTTATTGATTATCATGGTATCTTTAGTTTAAAGTTTCTTGGCAGAAACTAAAGAATTTTGATTGAACACTTACACTAGAACTTGGACTTATGTAATTAAAAAAAAATCTCTTATATAGGGAGAACTGTTTATTGGAAAGCCGACGTTTCGACCCACATTGCAGGTCTTCTTCAGGGCTAGTATGATCAAACTTGACACTAGACTGAACACTTGACACTTAGTCTAGTGTCAAGTGTGATAGTACTAGCCCTGAAGAACTGCAAGGTGCGTCAAAACGTCGGCTTTCCAATAAACAGTTCTCCCTATATAAGAGAATTTTTTTTTACCTCCACCGGAACCATTTTCTTCCTCATATATATAAGGTCAGCCAATATTATTCCACAAATAAATATATATACTTCCAAAACTTATTCAACATAACCAGTCAGTTTAATAATGGAATGGTAAAAAACAGATGATATGGTGAGAATGGTTGGAAAATATTACCAGGAAATATTTATCTACAAGTTTATAGGACAATTTTCCTACACACTCCATTATTTTGTCAGAATAAGTAGCGAATTCTTTATGACAGTTTCACGGCGATTTATTTCTTTCAGTAAAACGAATCAGTTTACCCTTTCTAAATATATATATAAATGATAATAGAAACTTATTACTCTTTAGAATATAAAGTGTTGTATTGTATTTGTAATGTCCTTGGAGATTTACTAGGTACTATCAAAGTTTGGTACTGGGAAGGCTTATTATTAATATTCTAAACAGGTCTAGGAGAATGGGGTTTTATTCATCTATTAGTTATGAGCTGACTGTGATAATGAAAGGTCTGAGACTATTACAGCGAGATATTTCACCAACTGCAAACAAATTAACATGTCAGTCTTAAGCTAAAGGGAATAATTTATTCCATAAATATTCCATACGATGGTTGCGGCGATTTGTTAATACCCCCTTTACTTAGTACTATCTCAATCCTAGGCAATGGTTTCCCCACTTTTACATTTCACTTTTTTGATTGACTATTTTTATTTAAACCACATTCATAATGTTAACTTAATGACCTGCCTTGAAGAAGGTATGTTCTTTAATACTAAAATATTGAGTTTATAGTAATAAGGAAAAGCCTAATACATATTTATTTATGCGCTATCTGCACAGAAAATGTTTCTAAAGGTATTCTCTATATTCAATTGTCAGATGCCCACAAATTTTTTTTTTACATAACTTACAATTAGGTTATACAGTCCCTAAACTACTGAACAGTTAGTTGTTAAAGTAGCGGGTTTAAAGGACAGAACCAGTCCTGCATACAATAGAATTTGGAAAATGAAAATTATTTTGAAATTTTAAATATAAATAAAAAAACAATAAGTTCTTGTTATTCACATAGCAAAAAATTTCGCTTTTTTTAAACACTTAATATGGGTTGCGGGGTAACTCTGTACATAGACGGGCGCTGATCTAAAGACCCTGCCAGGGCTCACCCAGCTTCGACAAAGTGGGCACCTTTGACCGTCAAGGAAGAAAGCCTGGTGGTTGTGTGTAATCTCGGCCAAAGAAAACACATGAAATACTCCTATTTTGCAGTGGAGTATGGCGGCGATGGTGCCTGTTATGTTACTGTTTATTTCTAGACTATTCACTTATACCCTACAACAAAAAATTGAATAACAAAATATTTAATATATTTACAGAAATGAAAATCAAGTTGTTAATATCGATGTCCTATAAGGGACTGTCGAGTTCATTCTCATATCCGTTTTCATTAGAAATGTCTGATAATCGAAGAGGTGTACTTCTCGACATCACTTGTGAAAACAGTCCATCGCTTCTAGCATCTGTGAGAACTAAAAATTATTTTTAAAATAAATTTATAATGCAATGTATATTTATTTATTTAATGTATATATTTCAGTTTAGCAAAGAAAAGGCTTTCGGAGCGCATACAGAATGGCTGCTGGTGAATACGGCTAACTCAAGCACAAGATTCCTTGACAACAAGGGAGTTCGGTTGTTATCAAATGCTTCCGCCTTGCCCAGCAGTTCTTTAGTTCTCGCTAACATCTTGGAAGACGAAGCTGTTGTTGAGTATTACGATGTTTATCGCACTTCTATGTTTACAGACATGAAGTTCTCCCTTCTCTCTCACCAACCCCTTTCGAGATTCACGTTGCTAACCAGACCAAAGAGAACAGATTTCGAAGGCGTTACCTTCAGAGCTGGGACTGCTGTGCGTAAACTTCGTCAAATATCCCTGTTTTAATCCTTTTTCAAGATGATGTTAGCAATAAAAATCTATTTGATGAATGAGATAGTATAATTGTTATTAATGTCAAATGTTATGAATAATCTATAACCATTTTTGAAAGAGTGCACACAGGTCCAAGAGTAACATATCTTAAGTTAATTATTCATCAACTAATTCAATGGCTATGATCTATGATTTTGGATAAACTTCTCAATCAAAATTTCCTGATGTGGATATAATTATATTTAGTTAATAGGGTTATTACAAATAATATCTGTGGCTTGGTTATAAAGATGGTCAATGGCAATGTTTTCAAATTTTGTGTTATTTATACCAAACGTTTCCAATTTAGTAAATCTTTAATTCTAAAAAGGCCAATGCCTGTTAACAAACTGAATAGGTTGTATTTCCATTATAATGTCAGCCAATGTCATTGCTAGTGTTTTCTGATTCATTTCTATAAAGGCCTATGTTGACATTGGCTCTTTTGGCATTTTTGACTTTGACCCTTTTAGAACCAAGCCACATATATAATTTTATATTGTTATATTGTTATTCCAAAACAAAGTTGCATAAAATTTGAAAATTTCCGAAACTCCGAACTTACAACTTACTCGAAGATAACCAAAATTCTCTTAACTGCTTTGTATTCAACTATTAGCTGTGTATTCATTGGAATTCCTGAAATAATTTATGTTTTCATTGGATATAACCGTTATCCATGAAACAGTGCAGTCTCAACCATGTACTGAACCCCCAGACTCGTTCACGGGTCGTAGTGGTACAGGTTTTTTTTCATTGGATATCATTTACAATTGATTTTGATATCGACTTCCGATTGTCTGAAGATGTACCCAAATCATTAATAATAGAAATAACGGTAAGACTCAAATAAAATAGATATGTAATATTTATATTCTAAGATTATATTATAATAGTAACTGAACAGAATTATCGATATTACAAAAAAAATTATTTGTAAAAGCAGAGAAATATTTATATTATAATATACTTATTGTTGTATATTGTTATAGGGAATATTATAACAACAACATCGTACCTTAGTCGTTACAGAAATATTTAAAAATATACCATTATTTTTTTAGATTTTATATCCAAATATGTTCGAGGGGTTTTCAGAGGCAAACTTAAACCATCCTGAGACTGACGCATATGCTAAGGTTGGGTATGCTCTTGAGCGCAACGTAGGACAACAGTTTAATTTTGAGTAAGTTTAACTCTGTGGTAAGCCTTTTTTTTTAATATTCATCTGAAATACTATGCTACATCAATGTTGTTGTTGAAATTTTAGTCATTCGTGTTTTCTATATGTTAATAATAATGTATATAAAACTTCTAAAATGTTAGGAAAATCATGATCTACCTTACATATAAGAGGTGTTACTATTAAATAACGAGACTGACGTTGCAACAAAATTTATTTGCATTTTATACATAATTACTTACTATCAACTTCAATATACACCCCTTCTCTATCCCTACAACGCTCCATGCGAATTTTCCATTGTTGGAAACAGTACTGGAAATCATCTTCTGTCAGCTCCTTCAGGACGCGTGCCGCTTTCTCTTTTACAGATTCCACGCACACAGGGAACAGATAGAAATCACATGGTGCAAGATCTGGTGAATAAGATGGATGCTGTACTGGGGTAGGAACGTCTTGACAGATAACGCGGAATGAGCTGGCGCATTGTCTTGTTGGAGAACCCATGATTTGTCCTTCCATATTTCGGATCGTTTTTTTCAATACTCTTTCACGTAGTTTTGCAAGTACCTCAAGGTAGTAGTATTGATTAATAGTTTGACCTTCAGGAACCCAGTGAAGGTACGCAATCCCATGAATATCGAAAAAAACAATCATCATTGCTTTTCATTTTGACTAGCTCATTCTAGCTTTTTTGGCTCTCGGTGAAGTTAGGGTCTTCCAGTGCATGGATTGGCACTTCGTTTCATAAGTAAGAAACCACGTTTCATCACATGTTATTACCCTTTCCAATAAATTTAGGTAATTTTCAATGGCATACAAACATTTTTGCGAGCTGCTTGTTGTTCAAACGGAGAATTTTAGGCACCATTTTGGCACACACTTTTCGCATGTTAAAACTGCCATGCAACATTTGCCCTACACATTCTTTATCAATGCCTACAGTTTCAGCAATTGCACGAATACTTAATCGACGGTCAGACCGAATCAAATTACCGACTTTTTCAACATTGACGTTGAAAGGCGACGTGGCCGCGAATCATCTTCAACGTATTCTCGGTCATCATTAAAACGCTTAAACCATTCAAAAACACGTACCCGCGATGAAATTCCGCCATACACTTCTTTCAGTAAATTATAGGTTTCAGTAGCGATTATTCCAAGTTTGAAGTGAAATTTCACAATAATTCGTTCCTCCATTATTGCACTAACCGTTTTATCAGGCAAAACAGAAAAATAACACTAACGCGAACGTAGGCTCTGACTAAACGGTATTGTTTACAGAAGCGAGACTATCTGCATATTAAAGAGAAAGCTTCACACTAAACAGCTGTCATTCAATGGCGGTTTGCGCAGCGTACTTGTTCCGCAGCAACGTCAGTCTCGTTATTTAATAGCCACGCCTCGTATATTTAATAGTTTCCCTACTAAACTGTTAAGATCATGATTTTATAAAATACTTTACAATTCTTAAATATTTTATTTTGAAGAGAAAAGATTTGTCCAGGGCCGGGATCGCAAAATCGCGAGAACAGGGGGATATAGGATCGGTGAAGAGAATGGATTTGTCTGGCTGTTATTTGTGTTATGTACTAAGTTAGTACTATGGATTTGTGTTATGTACAAGGTTAGCTCAATTGGTTAGAGCACCACGAAGAAAACGTGGGCGACCCGGGTTCATATTCCGGCCCTGGACAAATATTTTCTCTTCAAAATAAAATATTTAAAAATTATAAAAATAAATTAAAAATACTTTATAGTTCATGAAGATTATCCATTATGTCTTCAATATTTTGGATAGTCAATGTAAGGGTTAGACAGAATAACAAATACAGTACAATATGATAAATCCTTTTAAGGCTTGAAACTAGAATAACCAATGGTGGTATCAGTTCCGCAGGTTGTCGCTTCGAGTCAAGTTACAAGTTTTAAATTTTCATTCATTTCCTTTTTAATATTCTCGAAAATAAAAATAATTCATAATGTTAGTATGAAGAAAAGACACCGATCATAATTATGGGTAATGAGTATATTTCGGTAATCATTACTTTTTTGGAAAATATTAAAAAGGGAATGAATGAAAAGTTAAAACTTGTTGTGACTCAACTCGAAGCGACAATCTGCAGAACTGATACCGCAATGATTTCATAAACATTCGTTACATTTTACTTCTATCTTTTGCAGTTTCACTCTCAAGATGTTTTTCAACAGCTACGGTTACTTAAAAAACGGCAACTTCACACACCTGATGGGCCTGTTGGTAAAGGGGGATCTTGACTTCGCAGCAGGCCTTATGATGCGAGAGGATCGCATGGATTACATAGACTTCGCTGGGAACACATTTCTCATATCGTAATAATTTCAAGAATTTACACTCAACTTGGTTTCAATGGAGATTACGAAATAAATACATAGAGTTATAAATAATAGAATCAGAGAAAATGCCAATATAAATATGAAATTTCCCGCTCATGAAAGTTCAAATGGGGTGACCTGCGGTGTAGTAGCCAGCGTAACAAGCCATACCTGCAATTGATAGTTTCTAGCCCGGCAGGTGGCCCTAGGATTTTTTAAAAGGGAGTTGACAATCCTTGGGGTCCCGAGCCTGTGTGGTGTCAGGTAACTTAAAAATCCGCATCTTGATTAAACCTGGATAGGCAAAATATAGAGCTCCCACTGTAGCATCGTACGATTAGCTATAGCAGCATAAAGTGACCTTAAGTAAACAACAAACAAGTTCAAATGTAGAATTCTGTTGCGAAGAATGGAACGCCTTTTATTCTATTTTATATATTTATAAAACCTTAAAATAACTCTTTAAAGACATTTTTTAATCAATCAGATTTAAATTGAAAATCTTAATTATATTAAAACCTTAATTTTTTATTATAATGCAAATGGAAAAAAACACAAGCAGAGCCTTATGTTTCAAATCTGGTGTAAAATACAAACACTTATACAAACAGTCGACGTTTCGCCCATTCAGGTCTTAATTTTTTATCTAAAATACTGTGGATAAACCAACCAGTCGACGCCAATTATGGGATCATCATAACAAACATCAAAGAAGACAGAGTGGAGCACATCTCCCACCAACAGCCAATCAGACTCAGCAACCTTACTCCAAGACGCCCCACTAACAATTCGAACGTAGACCGTTTGTTTTTTCCACCAGTATATTAGAGACTAAAGGCTTGGCTTTGGTGATTTTTCTTATTTTGCACTAATTATAATAGATGTCTCTTTTCGAGTTTTTGCTCACTTTTCTTGGAATGTTATAACTTTGATATATCTGCTACCACTTAAACTTTTTTTTTTACATAAAATTACATCATACTCTACATTTGCTATTTTCTACTATCACAAAACTAAAAAAATCTGATCTACATACAGTTTGATTTACAATTTTTATAGAAAAAGGGATAATTTTCAATACGAATAATTTAATTGCTACATACTATAAGAAGGTTTTAGCCTTGTTTGTTTGAAATTAAGACAACTAAAAATAAACACACACAATTGAAAACTATTCGAGGCGTTCAACATCAAAAGCGCATAACTCTAAAATTTCAAAAGTTGACTTTTTCACTAGTTTTTTTTATTTCTCATGGTTTTAGTCTTGTTCTGAACCTGGAGTTTCAGGAGCATAAAATTGCTTGAATAAACTAGCGAACAATTTGAAAAGTCAATATTCGGAGCATTATAAATATTGGGATATTTAATTCCATTTAGGGAGTATTTCATTACATAGACATAAACAGTCCAACTGTTGGTACGAATGTCACCGCCAACTACGGGTTTTCAGTTCATGTGTAAAAATTAGGTACATAGATGCTAAAGTTAGGTGTTAACCGCCACCTTTCAATATGAATAATGAAGTAATTAATTATTTTCATATTTTTGTTATTAATTATCTGATGGATTTACATGACATTTGCGGTTGCAGAAGTCCACTGATTTTCAAACAGCCTTCGCTATCATCGGTGTCAAATATATTCGTATTGCCTTTCCAAACCCAGGTTTGGTTGGCAGCCGGAGTCCTTCTACTCGGCACGACTATCATACTCTTCTTTGAAATAACCATCACTTCAAGATTATTATTTTGGACTAGATACTCTTTCCTAGAAGTTCTCATGGGAATATTGGAAGAAGCGTTTCAACAAGGTATTGGCCAAGAGCTGTTTTTACTGTTTCTTTATATTCCTACGTTTTGTCTAGACCTTTTGATTAATCTATGTTATGAATAAAGTGAAGCTTACGTGAGCGGGGGAGATATTAAGGGTTCACTGTTCCAAGAGCTGACAACTATCTCCAAAAAACTATAGCTGTTCTCATAACCCTCTCATTGAGCATAATATACTGTGCTATTCACAGTTTAAACAATAGCACGCATTAGAAAACTTGTCCAATAACAGACTATGCTATAGGCAGATTCGATCTCACAAAAGCCACCATATTGTTTGTCAACTAGCATTTTTTTATTTAGTGCATAACAGTTTGTTTGTTCATTTAACGTCACTTCATGCTGCTATGGCTAATCGGACGATGGTACAGTGGGAGCTCTAAATTAACGTCCCTTCCGAAGGACGGCGTAAATAAGTGCATAATAGTTTCAACTGTGTAGAGTTCTGTCTTATAACCAGAAACATACTTTTCATATACTATAATTTTAAATTCGTAATTCATTTCTTCAATTCATATTTTATCATTAATTACAACACAATTTTTTATGATAATTTAAAATAAAGAGCAGATGGAACGGTTTCGATTTCAGAAGTTGGAGAAGCTATAAAAGAAGACTTATTAAATTTATACGAACCAAGGCCTTATTTTTTTATTTTACATATTTAATCGAATAAAGCCTTTTGACCTTAACAGGTCCTTAAGTAATACACGAACATGTACAAGGTAATCCACAGGTAGACTATGCTTATATCACTATCGATTTGTAATTGGATCCGATGACGCGAAATATGGTAATCCATCCCCTTCCGTTCGATTTTAGAACAAAACCTTGTTCTAGTTCAATCTCTAAGACGGTTATGCCATGAGTTCATAAGTCAGGGGCACTTTGTACCTCCACATTATTTCTACCTTTGGTGTAGTGGCTAGAATAATAAACTACTATACCGAAGGTCGCAGGTTAGAATCCTGGCAGGTGGTCTTTTGACTAATTAAAAGGAGTAAAAAAGTCTCAGTTATGCTGTCCTTCGGAGGAGACGTGAAATGGGGGTCCCATGTGATGTCAGATATTCATAAAATATCCCTATCCTAACCACCTGGATAGGCAAAATTTAAGACTACCACTATAACATCCTCCATTTAGCCATTGCAGCATAAAGTGACTTAAAATAAATAAACAACATCAAAAACTATTCTGCTCTCTGGTCTTTTAATGTTAGAATAAATGACTTTCAAACCCCGGGGCTGTTGTGTCAACAAACAGAATTATGGCACATGGGTGTAGCCAGGACGAGGTAAGGGAGCAATCGCTCCATTTCTGCCTCAAATTGGAAGGCAAAAACAAATTGAAATGTCTAGCCTTCAAATTTCCACAGGATATACATCATATAACTCAAAAACTTCTAACAAAATGAATATTTTAACAAAGAATTATTTTCATGTCTTCAAAATAGATTTTTTTTAAATTGTTCCTTCTAATGAACAGCCTGGCTATGTCCATATTTTAGTGCTACATAATTTGAATACTAATTCTATTTATTTTTTAAGGTTCTACTCTTGAATTTGAATCAGCAGCCGCTAAACTGACTTCTCTGTTTTTCTCTATTGTTTCCTATTTTCTCTACATTGCTTACTCAGCCAAGATAGTGGCTCTTCTGCAGTTGTCCACTTCCACAATTACTTCATTGGCACAACTGACCCACAGCCATATGACCATTGGTATTCAAGATGTCGTATATAACAGAGTATATTTTCAGGTAGATTCTACATCTCTGAGCTTTTTAGTAATCACTACACTCAAAATCTAAAATAAGACTAAGGTTTAAAAGAAATATGACATTTTCTGAAATGAAAGAAATATGTTAATAACATTTAAAAACATAAAGGAAATGTTATGCATGATAATGAACTCAAAATTTGGTAAAGAGTGTTTACCTGTAAAATTAAAAATTAATAAAACACAAGGAAAAGTTTAGTTAAAGCCATAAAACTTGAATCTGAGGTCTGCTGATAATTTTTTTAAACGTTTCTATAAAAACTAAAAGACAAAATTTTCCTCTTACTCAACTGATCCACAAGAAACTCAACGCATTCAAACAAATTTTGCATGAAACCAACCTCCATAAATAAATTAAAATCAGGGTTTTGTTTTTATTTGAAACAGCTTAAGTTGTTTTTGTTACTGGTTACTGACCAGAAACTCAGCTTAAAACAATTATACCAGCCTCAAATAAAGTCTTGGAGAGTTATGAGTGTGGACATCAGCAGAAACCAAAATTCTTAAATCAGATTTAAAAATTTCTATTTTCTGATTTCCATGAAAAGTTTTATTGACTTTTTTAAGAGTTTCAAGTTTAGTCAAACAGTTTCAAGGCTAAGAGTGGATCTGACTATTTTTTTTTCTTTTATGTTTTTAGTCTACTTCACTAAAAGTGTTTTATTAATTTAACTGTTTCAATATATATTTTTTTTTTTACACACAAAATAAAAAAGATCAATTAGTGTATATAATTTAATATACCTAGAAATAGATTTCATTATTTTTCATCCCAACCATTTCTGATTATATAACTGTTATATAGTCTATGTTACTCAAGTGTTGATAAAATTACTTTGTTTTTCTCATCGTTGATGATGGTTTAAAACCTTCAAGAGCCCCTAAAAGTTGGCAAAAAATAAAAGTATTACTTATCAGTGTACAATTCTTTTACCATGCCCTAACCATTTTCTACACTACTCGGGGCATCTAAAGTCAATTGTAACAAAAAAAAACTAATTTTGCCTGTATTTACTAGTATTTGTAACTTTGGTTGTCATAAATATATATATATATATATATATATATATATATATATATATATATATATATATATATATTTTTTTTTTTATTAGTTTATATATATATATTTTTTATTTATTTATTTATTGATATTTACAACTGTATTACAATAATACATCAAGTAAATAGGCTATGTGATACATAATGACATGAGGTCATGGCAGGTAGAGAAACTACCCACTGGTAGTACCCAAATCACTAGTTCAACTAAGAAGGTCACGTGGCCATCTTCTTTTCAGACGCGTCAAGGATTATCGGGAATTGAAGAGGAAGCTAGGTTGTAAACTAGAGGGTTTGAGTGGGAATGAAGTTTGTAATGAAAGGATAGATACCGGGTTCGGGCCAAATCAGCAACAAATGGGACATTAAGGTAGTTATGGATGACTTTATTCTTAACAAAATAAGGAGTATTGAGGATTTTGGATTGTAGGGGTTGGATACGAGAGGAATTTGATGGCTTAGTGGAGCCCCAAAGCTCTACTGCGTAAGTCCAAATAGGTCGTATGATGGCCGTGTAGATGAGTCTTTTGTAGTTAATTGGGAGCTTAGAGCGTTTGTCTAGTAAGTGTTGAAGTAGCCTGAAACGTCGAGCGGTTTCTTGTCTTTTTAGTCTAGTATGAGGATTCCAGGTTAATCGTTTGTCGAGATGCAACCCTAAGTATCGGATTCTACAGGCACCAGTGGGATATTATTAAAGGATACTGAAGAGCAGGAAGTCATTGGTTTACGGCCTAAGGTAAAAGTGATTTGATGTGATTTTTGAGAATTTATTTTAATTCTCCAGTTTTGACACCATTCTTCAATATCAGTGATATGGGATTGGAGGCTTTTGGATGCAATAACTGGATTGGTGTAGACTGATAATACACATGTATGCTCTGGTGGTAAGGACAGTATTAGGATGTATAAACTGTATAAAGGATTGGGCCAAGGATACTTGATGTTGAAAAAAAAACCTTGAGTAATAAATATATATATAAAAATGATTTGTTAACATTGAAGCTGAACCATGGGTAAAATATAATATTTTAAAATCCATTCTCTGCATGGTTATTCTGTCAATATTTTTAATAAGGAGAGAGGTGAACATTGTAAGGAAATTCATCCCAATTTCGAGAAACAGATTATTTCATTATAAGTGTTACAATAAATATCAGAAATATTTGTTCTTGGGAAAGCAAGAAACTTAAATTGTCTATAAATATTCTGTTAATGAAAACACGTCATTTAAATCTTTATTTCTTTAACAAACGGCGTTCCTTTTTTCAGTTAGAATTTTCCTATTAGCTGTAGTTAAGTTCATTTCTCCGTTCAGAAACTTCACTAAACTGTTAATATGGTTTATTCAAACTTCTGGAAGGACCTAACATGAATCACACTTCATTTAAGTAAGACTCGTGTTAAATATAATTAATTAAAAATAAATTACTTATTTTACAATTTAAGTGAATATGTTTATTTGAGTGATACAAATAGAATGGTTCATGTTTCCTTCATAAAGTGATTTTCTAAAAAAATTGACATACAATTTGCTGTAATTTTATAAAACAATTTACTTCCAGGAAACTGAAGATCCACATTTAAAAGAATTTTACGAAATGAAAATATATCCTTTAGGACAAAAAGCCTACCTACCACCGAAAGATGGCATTACGAAGATCCGTTCAGGCTTTTATGGTTACAAGGTATAAGTAAAGTAATACAATATACTTACTATACTACTAACAAGTAACTATTTTCCCAAGTAACTCATTTATAAACAAACTGATTCATATTGTTGATGAGTTCACTCTACCTATCCACTTTGATCACTACTCATTTGATAAAAAGTATAGGGCATATCATGATAAAATGAACATACTACATTATTTGGTATCTTTTAGTTAAATAGCACAGTTACTATACCAGGCGGCATGGTTATTTTTTAAAATATAAACAAAAAATTTTAAATTTTATGAATACGACAATAAAGCATTGTAATAATGAATATGGTTATCAATAAAAAACAATAAACCAACTTAACTTGTATCAACACATTATTAAATAAATTAAAGTTAAAAATATACATTTTAGCCTAACCCTTTGTTAAAGCACCCACAGTAATCTTCTTTTGACTGTTAGAAGAGCCTTGTTTTTCATTAATTTTTTTATACTTAATTTAATAAGATAATTATTGCGAAACTGTCTTTTTTTTTTTTTTATATTACTATTAAATAAAAATCTTACTTACACCTTTG
Organism: Troilus luridus; assembly: GCA_964056705.1. Classification (NCBI taxonomy): domain Eukaryota; kingdom Metazoa; phylum Arthropoda; class Insecta; order Hemiptera; family Pentatomidae; genus Troilus; species Troilus luridus. The sequence continues at coordinate 80,620,221 of OZ057414.1, read as the reverse complement.
TAGTTGGAAACTGATTGGGCATATAAAATAATTGGTGACACTTTTAATGAAAATGAGAAATGTGGACTAACAGAAATGAATATTTTCGTTCTGCCAATGATCGGTTACGGTTTTCCAAAAAAGTCAGGTCTGAGGGAGCATTTTTCAAGAAGGTAATGTTATTGACCTATAGAATAAGATATAATAGACTTTAGTAGATTTTTAAAAATGTAGCTTAGAATTGACATGAACAATTTAAATGAATACACTAAATGCCTGTATGCAGAATATTTAAATATGGTAAATTCATCGAAACAATTTTATGAGGATTGTGAAAATGGCGTAACTACAAGCACTAAAATTGCAGAACTACAGCTGAATTACCAACTGCAGAAAGGTAACTAGCACACCAAATTTTGCATGAGACAAAAATAGGGATCTTGTCCTGGAATAGTTCCCTATCTGCAGTAAACAAAATATTGAAATGGAAGTTAAGACTGAGTTATCTTGCAAACAAGAGTCCTTCCTTTAGTAAATGATGGATTCTGTCTGTGGTAAAAAATAAAGATTTTTAGAGAAATCTTAAAATTGGACTTGTTGTCTTTTTGCAGATAGTAATTCAGAAATATATAACATATAGATGTAGGGTAACCTCAATCTGCCATTACCTAGAACGTAAAAAACAACATCGTGATATTTTATTTAATTTTTGTATTAGGTATTATCTTCTTAAAAGGGGATCAAATTTAAACTTGCTTAATCTTGCCTACCAATGCTAGCGCAACTGTTTAGGAACTCGGTCGTAAGAAAATAAATCAAGGCATAACATATATACATTTAAATTTAATAAATAATAAGAATAACATTTATATATTATTTACAGGCCAATTTATGGATATAATATCTAATATTTCCTTAAATAGGTCCTTTTCTTTGTACTTGTTTCGAAACATAACCTCCACCATCATGTTGTCTATTGTTCCGTCATCGTTTTGTTTCAATTTATGTGTACACAACTCCCGCATACGCATTTTCCACTCTGCAAACGAATTTTTCGACATCTTTAGTCGTTCTAAACAAAATTTAACAGATATCATTCCCTTACACCAGAAATAAATGAATCTTATGGCAATGACAAGCGACAATTTTGTGGAAGCAAACCAAGTTCCAACTCTCAAACCACACTTACTTCTACAGCTTCTCAAATGGCACCTCCAAGACATTGTTTTAAAACACAATTTCATGTTGTGACCTTCTTTACAACGCTTCTTCCGAGGCAATATTCCTTTTTCTTGGAAGAATGATACGGCTTCGATTTCTGTTTTCGGTAGATCCTCCATTTGTGTCATGTTTTATAAACGAAACACTAAATAGATAGCTAACAGAAAACATAAACAAACACTCACAAAAGGTTACAAGATTGCTATATACTCTCTTCTTATCAGTGATGGCGCCCCTATAAGAGGAAAATACCTTGTATTGTACGTTGCACTCAATGCCACAGACCAGTTCAAAACTGGCCTAGGTCACTTTCATTATTAACAGCTCAGTAGTAATACTGCAAACTAGGGGAACTTAAACAATAAGAGGATAATTGTGTTCAATTTAAGTAAATTTTTATTTTAAATCGTATTATTTTGACTATATTTGTTATAAAAACTGAATGAAAAATAGAAAAAATTATTACATTTACAAAGTTCAAAGTAGAAATTCCGGTATGAAATAATATCAATACATAAAAATAAACTTAAAGAATTTCCAAATACATTTTTTTAAATTTGAGATATACCTTAATTATATTATTTACGATATTCCAGTGTCATATGGCAGCAGGAAACAGGAATATTCCAGAGGATAATGAAAATATTCTCTTCTCAGAAGCCTAGATGCAATATAAATGCTGTTGGTTACACTAAAGTTCATTTAATGGATTTTGAACCTGCACTTCTTGTTTTACTTTATGGAATTTTAGGAAGTAGCCTAATATTTTTTCTAGAAATCATATCAACTTTAAAGTCATTCATTTCTTCTTTAAAATGTCTTTTTGTCAAATGTTTGAAGTAACAGAGAAAAGTGTTAAGAATTGAATTAAGCTCAGAATTCTTTTTAAGACAAATATAATTTTACACATTAATTTTTAGAAAGTTTATTAAAGCTTAGTGCATTAATTAAAGATTTGTTGAAGAGAATGTAGAACAATGTTCAAAAATAAAGATTATTATTTAAGATTTATTCATAATAATATCCTAGTTGTACATTAATTGATACTATGTTAATTTCCACAATTATTGTCTTCTGTGTTAAAGCTACCTTTTTGACCTTTCTAAACTATAACTTTGGTGAATTTGATTTTCAACTCAAGTCCCATGAAAATATTAAACCTTAAATTATGATTAATTCCCTTTGAAAAAAAAGTACATTTAGTAGTATTTATTTTTATTACGGCTGACATAAGAGACCTACCTACTATACAAAGAGAAAAGTTAATTATTGATTCTTATTGAAAAATTTGTTTGAAAACTGATCTTTTTTTTTTAATTTGAGAATAAAATTTGGATAAACTTATATTATGTTAGGCATAGTAATACATTAAATCTACAAAAAAGGAGTTTTTTTTGCTTAAAATATTACTTTTGAAATAGTAAGTATATCTGTTATAAGTAAGGAAGGAAATAGTTGGAGGTGGAGTCAAATTAAACACTAAATAAGTGGGTAATTATTTTATTTTATTTTGTGCCGACGTTTTGACCCACTTTGTGGGTCATCTTCAGGGGTAAGAAAGAAAACAGACAAAACAACAAAACTATAAAAATACATTGCAGTACCAAGTATATGATAATATAAAAATATATGTAGAGTAATAGAAATTTAGAAAAAAAAGGAAGGGATATATATATATATATATATATCCTTCTCCATTCTGCACACCTTTTTCTCCTATTATCTCTTTGGCACCCATTATATGTTATTATTTAAAAGAGCATTATTATTTAACATCACTATTTCATAATTTTATATTCTTCTCCATTCTCAAACCATATTTTTACTTATATTTCTATAAGTTCTTTGTATATTTACATCATATTTTATATTTATACCACTTCATTCTATTTGTATACATTTTAAAACTCCCCTTACTTATATTTTCTACTTTCCATGTTCATTTTACTTTTCTACCTGTTATACTCTAGATTTATATCTTTACTTTCTACTTTTCCTTCAATGGATATATATATATATATATATATAGATAGATAGATATAAAATGCTCTTTATTATTAAATTATTTACAGCTGTTCTTTTTTAATTTTATTTTCCACATTAGCAACCACAGCATGGTACTTTATACCGTCTGCCGGGAGTTTGATTAAACTACTAAACAACAACAAAACTAAAAAATAAATCAAATTTCTTTTTGACATTAATAATTAAATTCTGAAATTAAAAATTTTCTATAACGACCTGCATTACTTACAAAATTATATAAACCTATAAAATTCTCTCCATTCAGAATATCTATTAATTTTCTTTTTATATCAGCTCATATTTTAAGAATTTTTTTCAATACAATTTTAAGACGGGACACACTGCCAGGAAGTGAAAACTGTTTTCAATTTCATTCAGATTACACAGTGAGCATAGCTGTATATTTTGCGAATCAATTTCAAATGGTTTGTAATTTAGATTCAGAAGTTCCCCTCTGCATTTCATAACTACGCTAATTTTGTTTGTTGCTTTAAAATGTCTATGGTAATCTATTGTTTTGTTTAATGAGCTATAGAGGCCGTGGTGTTATATATATATATCCCTCACTTTTTTGTTCTAAATTTCTATTACTCTACATATATTTTTATATTATCATATACTTGGTACTGCAATGTATTTTTATAGTTTGGTCTGTTTTCTTTCTTACCCCTGAAGATGACCCACAAAGTGGGTCAAAACGTCGGCACAAAATAAAATAAAATAAGTACCCACTTATTTAGTGTTTATTTTGACTACACCCCCAACTATTTCCTTCCTTACTCAGATCTTCCAGTCGACTATCTCCTCGCTTCTCATATATCTGTTATACAGTTTTAGCACTATTTGGCCAGCAGAACCAAAGATAAAAGGCTCAAATTCATTGATAGTCTAAGTAAAAAAAAGAAAGATTTTATCTCCAGAAACCTGAGGAATCAACATAAAATCGTTACATAAATTTAAAATTGTCAAGCAATCAACTTAATTGATTTTGGACAATGTGGTATGGATTGGCCTACTCTCTATTTATAACACCTGCCTTTTTTGATTAGCAAAATGCTTTTTCGTCATCTCTCTTTATAATCTTCCCCACACACAACAGCATTTATAATATCCTTTCAGTGAAATTAATTATATGTTGTGTAAAGATAATAATTAATATAGTTGGTGGGGGTAGAAATATGCAATAGGTTTAGAAAAACTATGATATCTCATGGAAGTGTCTGTAGATCAAGAATAAGTGGAGATAATAAGATATAAACATCATGCAAAATATTGGGAAAATTGCTGACCATGTGTTACGTGTTTATAATTTTACCTGATTATATTTTTAAAAAATTTATATATATATATATATATATATATATATATATATATATATATATATATATAACTAATTATATGTTAATATAAATAAAATTATTACTGTCTATTAAAACACAGCACTGTTTCTAAGCCAAGAGTTGAGTAGGGAGGTGATTAGGGTGGGTTTGACTTAGGTAGGTAAGTTCCCCTTAACATTCCTTGATTCTTCTCATCACAACCATGAGTTCATTTTGAGGTGGTAAAGAAGTAATAGCGTGGTGATGAAAGCCTAATTGAACTTACTCTTTAGTATTTTTTTGTTAATATCTTTAAATTAATTTTAACCACTTCCTAAAAATTCAAATTTCAGAAAGTTTTCAAACAAGCAATTAAATTCTTAATTAAGTGGTTAGAAAATATGTTCTTCATTCTTATGTTCACCGAATCTCATTACCAATTTTACAACATTGATCAACTACTAAATATATTAATAGGATGTAAATAGTTACACTTATTTGCTGTGTTTCTTGACTGCACCCCCAACTATTTACATCCTATTATAGTTCTACCAGTCAACGAATTTCTTTCCTACCAAATATATTATCTAAGTCCAAAGTTTTTTTTATTTTATCCAATACCACCATTTCCACCATACATTGATGAGCCTCCTAATAAAGATATAAATCGTTTCTGCTTTAGACATCTCTGGGACCACTGCATTGTTGTAGGTGTGCATCATCCATTGAACCAGATAGATTGATGGGACAGTTATAATATTCCATGACACTTTTAATTTTTTTGTGAAGAGCTCACTGATTCACATTTATGAAGGCCTAGTTTGAAAACTGCCGCCCATGTATTTTCTAAGGCATAAGGAAAAAGTTTATTAAATAATTATATGATTTCATAAACTATTTATGGTAATTCTTTGCTTCTAAGACATCAATAAGGTCTGACAATTCACACATATAACATTTTATAAATATAAATACATAAGGCTGTTGTAGATAAATTATTTGACCTGTCAACAGCCATAATGAACCCTTTGGAATCTACAGACCATCCAAAGGCTCACCGGTACTTGTGTACATATCACACGGTGGGAGTGGGGGCAATGTTCTGCGCATGCTCGAGCGGTTACATTTTATAACAGTTACATTTCTACCAGTTACCTTGGATAACCTTTTAAAATAAAAATAGGAATGTAATAATATTGGAAATAAATAAATCGAAGTAATAACAATATAATTTATTATATAACATATTATAAAATAATGTGGTATATAATGTAAATAAATATAATAATGAGATCAATAAATACTGCAATAGATAAACGATTTAAAATTAAAATAATTATTTAGAAGTATAAGTATAATAAATAAATAATAAGTATATTTAATCATAAATATTAAGTGTAGGATGTAAACAAATATAATAATGACATTAATAAATAATGGAACATATATAAAATATTTAAAATTCAATAAATTATTTAAAAACATAACATTCAATCGCATTTGGGTGGAAAATGGGTTGCTATACAGTTCAACATGGATTAAAAACAGTCTCTATTTCCATCAACCTGATGTTGTTGCCATATAAATTCTGATAAATAAGAATTTATCTCCAAAACTTACGATTTCGAACGTATAATTTCATTTGATGGGAGTTGCTACATTTCCTATTTTTCTGTAAAATGTTTTTTTCCTGACAAAAACGAATAGCATCTTCCTCAGTTCTTGGCAAATCCCAAATAAGCATTGTGCTGTAACTAAAGAACACTAAACAACAAAATATCGACATTATTTTGTATTATTAACAAAAAACAACTGAAACACAACAACGCTCGAACAGAGTAGTAAACAAACAATGATGGCCTTCCAAAATGTAAGGTTATCCAAGGTAACTGGTAGAAATGTAACTGTTATAAAATGTAACCGCTCGGCCATTGCCCCCACTCCCACCGTGTGATATGTACACAAGTACCGGCTCACCTTACCTCTGAAAAGTGGATACCCTTAATAGGGGGAAAACCTAGAGGCTGAGTGTAGTCTCAGACAAACCACCTTTCTCCACAACTGTTGTCTAGGAAGTTGTGCAATCTATATCATTTACTTAACCCAAGACCCTTCATGCATCCAACATGATTAATTTAAATTTATCTCAAAAATTCAAAAGATATATGAAAATTATATCTATACCATATCTTATACTTCCAATTGTAATGAAATAAACTTATTACTAAAGTATACATAAACATTGATCACTTAAACTGTTATTAAAAAATTTAAATAGATAAACTGTTTGGCAACTTTGGAATTAACCAAAATATGCAAATAATGTGGATCTATAATGGTTTGTACAATAGTCTTCTAGTGTTAAGTGTATAATTTATGTCTAATTATAATCTTCATAGTTATAGTTTGAAAATAAGCAAAGTTATATATATATATATATATATATATATATATATATATATATATTTAATAATGCAGTCATAATATGGACTATTGAGACAATTGCTTTAAAACTAATCGTTATTAATCAAAGTTAGTAATAAACTATCTGTAGTTAAGAAAATATATATATTTACTCAGCCCTTTTATTTTTATGTTTAGTGAGTTCTCCTCTATCAAGGCTTTCTGAATTTATTTGTATGGTTATATAGACTTATTGACGTAACCATTTTCATTGCTGAGTTTTGTATCATATTTATTAGCGATTTTAATAGCACCAATACTCCATATTGATATAACTTTGCCAATATTTTAGAAATAACAATCTAATTTAGTTTCATTTGTAAGTATTTTTGATACACCAACAGTAATTAAATCAAAAGGTATTTCTTTCAGCTATTGGTAAAGTAATTTTCAGAGTCTTATAGACACTATTTCAACTAAAAGAGCTAAATTTATCAGCATCTATCATAATACAATTTTATCTACAAAATGTGGTATGAGGATAAAAAGACAAAATACCTGAGACATTTAAGATATAAAAAGCAAATATTCCAAAAAAAGTCGTCATGCTTAAATCAGTTTATTTTTTAAATTATACAAATTTGTGGCATTCTTCTTTCCGATATTTATTAAATGTCTAAAGTTAGCCCTTGAATGTTTTTTTTTTGCTCTCTACGTATTTTCATGTTTTTTCTGTTCTTTGTAATTTAAAAAATAGGGGCATAACAAAACGTTTAAGGTCAGTGACGTTTTGCTATCGATTAGGTAGCGTAGGGTAGGCGGGTTTCTGGCTCGGACCTAAATATTATTTTATTAAGTCAAATTATCTTAATAAATAAGAAAGAAATGATATAATTGTTTTTACAAACTTTCACAACTAATATATCTCGCTCCTTTCGGATTAAAAAAATATTAATAGTAACAGTAAGTTGCCGAGATTTGATATCGTATAAAGAATTATCATTTAAGTTGGTTCATATGATTTCTTCGGATTCTTAGTTGAGGAACTTTATTTATTATTATAAATTTTAATGATGAACAAATTTGTTGTTTTTTAAAAATATATATCATTGGTAAGTTAACTGCAACACTGTTATTATAAGAAATCAGCTGAATTTTCTTCAGCAAGGTCAGCTGATTGTTCGCTCAGTTCGCAGGTTCTATATTTTGTATTCGACCTTATTTTAGATTAATTTATTAAAATGTCCGGAAGACGAATTGCTGGTTCTGCGATCGATTGGGCTAAAATTGCCGAAAGAGTGCCAGAAGCTCAAAAACCAAGATTTTTACAATTTAAAGCCCGGTCTGAAAACTATCTGAGAAGGTTAGTCTTCATTCATATAATTTTAAATTCTTGTCAAAATGATTACTGGCCAATACGAATAATCTTATCATATTTCAAGGATGATGGTGAACCCAGAGAATCCTCCAAAGATTGATTGGAGTTATTACAAAGCCAAAGTCCCAGTCCCGGGCATGGTTGATACTTTTCAGAAGAAGTATGAAACTTTGCAAGTACCTTATCCTCAAGACACTGTGACCCCTCTTATTGATGCACAGGAGAAGGATGTGGTGCGTAGTACTAATATTTTTCATATTTTATAATAAAAAAAGTAATTATTTCCCCCATTATCATAGGTTATCGTAGCTATTTATTTCTTCCTAGTGCTCCTTTATATAATTCACTTCAATTAGTAGTTTAATCGAATAAAGATTTATATAGTCATTAAGGGTAGAAGTTTATAAATATGGTATCAGTTCTGCGGGTTGTCGAACCTTTCAACAAACATATCATCTATACTTCGAAATGAAATTTTATTTCTTGATTAAATTATTACCAAAATATACACCTTCCCTATAATTACACTTTTTTTTCATGCTAATACTCAAAATTATTTTTATGATCGAAAATGATAAGTTAATACTTGTTATTTTACTCGAAGCAACAACCTGCGGAAGTGATACCAGAAATATAATATGTGATTGGAATTTTATCACCAATACCAGTGTCTTTAGCCTTTCTGTTACCTACCCATTATGGGTCAACACAGTAATTATGATATATGTTTTTCAATGAAAATAATATCAATTGATTTGTTATGAATTCTGAAAAACTAGTTATTTTGTTATTGAAGACTAATTTAGATGAAAATCGCTCCTTACTTTTGGACAAATGTAGCTTTCAGTCTACATGAACTTTGATTATGAAAAATCGAAATTCTATTAAAGTTTTTCTTTTGATTATTTCTATAAACTTCTATGCCTTAAATTTCGATTATAGTTCAACATTTTTGACTACTACTGATAATTACATTTTTTTAAATTCTTTCAGAAAAAAGAGATAGCAGCTTTTAAGGAAGCTTCTAGTCAACGAATTAAATCATACAAAGCTGAAATAGATCATATCAACTCTCTACTTCCTTATGAACAAATGACATTAGAAGACTTTGCATATGCACATCCCGAAGCAGCTCTTGATCCGCTGAACAAGCCAACATTCTGGCCCCACAATCCTGAAGAACAAATTGGTTACAAGGGAGATGATTCTTCAAAATCGTCTCATTAGTTGTTAAAATAAAATTCCTTTATGAATATATGAACTTGTAGTCAACTCAACCTGGTTAAATTGTATTGTAAATAAAAATACATTAAAAGGACTACTAAACTTCTATTATAATCCCTTTTTTATCATATAAATTTAAAAAAAATTATAAACAAGATCAGGCTTGAGGAGAAAATAGGGGGGGCTCTACAGTATGCTTACATTATAACAGGAAACAGGTTAACTAAAAAATGTATAGCCCTTGTCATGCGATGTAAACCTACAGAAAATAAAATAAAGTAAAACATGGAATAAGTATTGTTTTTATAAGGTTATTGTATGTTTTATACAATATCTTCCTACATTACGCATTTGTAAATAATTTCACTGTTGCATCTTTATAAAGTGAAAAAACAAAATATTTATTTTGATTTTTTCCAATAAAGCTTTAACAGAAAACAAGTAGTTGAGCTTAGCGGAAAATCCTATTGTGCTCGATCTTCACCTAATCATATTTTTTTACTACCTTAAGCTAAACCCTTTACGATCTATTGAACTTACGAGTTTTAATTTTTTTTAAATTATGTATCTAATTTAAATTACTCGATAAGGAATAGAAAATAATTTTTGGTAGTTTAAAATAATAAAATTTATAGTTAATCTAAAAGGGATGTAATTATCATCTACTATTCATTCTGCAGAAACTCTAAAGATAGCCGAAACAATGATTATCTCCAAAAAATTGCATATAATATTTGTATTATGCATAAAAATATTTGTAAGTATTAGAATAAATATCTACATATTTTCATAATTATTTCAGTTACTTTAACCCTTTCTATTATGTTAAAGAACCTCTAAATCTAAAAACATTTTTTAAATTGACTGAAGTAAGCTGAGAAGCATGTTAGATCGAAAGCATTTGTAAAAGCTTGAATTCTATATATTTTTCCATTAAGATATTACAATGTTTCTATATTAGCCCTTTTTTTCGTAATTTTATTAATTCAATTTATTAGAAACTCAAACTTAATATGAAACCAGGTAAAATTTCATTTTTGTCTAAATTACAAAAAAAAAAATTGCAGAACGACTCGATAAATACCTGCAAAACCTTTTAATTCCTGTGCTGGGAAGTAATTTTTCTAGAATCTTTATCCACACCAAAGCTAAGGGTTAATTTTAGTCCTATTTCTTCATTCATTAAAAAAAATTAATTTACTTGTAGCTGGTTATCTTTGCAGGAATAACCAACCAATGTTGGTACCTATAAAGAACAATCTGGTCATTACATGCTATACTGTCTTGATATTTAAATTGTGTACCAAAGTTAACGAGAAAATAAAAGCAAAACACTTACTTATATATAAAATTATGATTTGGATAATAATTTGTCTTAAAAAACTTATATTAAACATTGATTGATCCTAATAACAATTTCAGAGCATCTTTGGTTAAACATGTTCTTTGAATGTTTCTCATTCAGCTTAATTTCGGTCATTCAAGTAAAAAAGCTCAGTCTTGTCAACCTGAAATGCAACGACTAAATGATTAAACCAAAGATGCAATGAAATTATAACAAGGGTTAATGTTTAATGTATTATAAATTCTACCTTTTTAAGACAGTAATTCTTATCCAAATCATAATTTTATAAATAAGTGTTAGGATTCTTAATATTTTAACTCAATTTGATGTAAAAGTTAAATATAATATATATCGAAGAAATAAGGAACTTTATGAGCTGCTCCAGGATATAGATGTTGTGACCTTTATTAGCCTGGGACGCCTTGGGTGGGCAGGGCGTTGCACGGATGAAATGCCTAAAAGAGGAATTTATCGTTCAAGAAGAGTCGGACACCCCAAGCTCTGGTGGATGGATGGAGTGGTACAAGACACACGAGACCTGCTTGTAGTCCGAAAGTGGAAGGCAGCAGCACAAAACCGAGCCGAATGCCGGAGGCCAAGACCCATCACAGGGTTGAAGCGACATCTGATAGATATGTATTGTTTTAAATAAATGGCTCGCTTATTACATTACAGACATAGTATTCCAAAACCAGACAGGCCTCTAGTTTTGTGATTTTTTCTTTAACAATTTCTTCCAAAAGCAGTTAAATCTCTTGTGGATTAACTTATTTTGAAAGAATTCCATTTATCATTTTAATAACAATAACAACTGAAAATAAGCTTGACTGGGCATTATTCTCTAATTTATTTTTCCTTTTAAAAGCATAAAACTAGGAGATTATTCATGAAAGTTCTTGCCTTCCAATCTTATGTACTCAAACCTTAACCATAATAAGGGTTGAGGGCGTGAACTACAGTAAGGATCTAATTTAATTAAAATTTATACAAAAGGTATGATGGCGGGGTGTCGAGGCGCAGCAAGAAGAGGAGCTGAGGTCCAAATTGGAGAATTTATTTTTGAACGGGTATATGAATTTGTCTACCTAGGGACGCTGGTATATTCTAACAATGATATGCAGCTGGAGATAGACAGATTAGCGGCTGCTAACAGGTGTTATTTTGGACTGCAGTGGCACATGATGAGCAAACCTCTGTCTGGAAGAACTAAATTACAGCTCTACAAGACACTAATAAGGCCTCTCGTCACCTACGGTCCGAATCCTGGACACTATCCAAGAATCAAGAGCTGGCTTTACTGAGGTTCAAACGGCGCATCATCTGAAGAATATTTGGTCCAGTGTGTATAAATCAAGATTGGAAATTAAGGACCAATGCGGAACTACAAATGTTGTACCAAAAAAGTCAGATTTATAAAAGTGGGGAGATTACGTTGGGCCGGACATGTGGCGAGGATGATGGATTCCTAAGAAGCTCCTCAACGAACAGATCCATGAACCAAGACCAGTTGGACGTCCCAAATTGCGTTGGGCAGACGGCGTCGCTGCCAATGCAAGGTCTTTCCTAGGGATAAGGAATTGGAAGGCGGGTGCTCTGAACAGGGATGACTGGTGGCGTCTGTTCCAGGAGGCCTTGATCCCCCGCGGGTTGTAGTGCCATTAAAGAAGAATTCAATTTAAATTGCTGACCATGGTTTCTCACTTAGAAAAACACATTTAACAGTTAATTACTAGGTTAAATAAACTAACTTATTCTAAGAGGAAGCAAGTCGAAATAAACTATCAAACACATTTAACAGTTAATTACTAGGTTAAATAAACTAACTTATTCTAAGAGGAAACAAGTCGAAATAAATTATCACATACTTAAAATTAATTTTAATTCTTTCTTAATTACACACCATACTTTTATCAATTTTGAAAGTATCTAAATTATTTGTATAGTTTGAACTAGTTTTACATGAGACTAGGTTTTAATTATTTTAACAACAAAATTTAAGATTCAGTTACTCTGAGAACAAATATTTTAAAACTCTTCTTCTAAAGTTTTTTTCTAAATTTCATTTCTTGGGATGCGGGATGGTTATTTAGGACAGGCACTCATCTACTACAATTGATTGGATGCATTTCAAGAGTGAGATAAAATTAACAGCTGAGCAGTGGAAAATGGTTGACTGGATAATAATGGTAAGAAATGGTCAGAGGGTGCAGGTCAATGATAACATAAAACGAGAATAACTTATTTTATTGTGCCAACGTTTCGGCCTAAGATGTAGGCCACCTTAGGGCTGGGAAAAAGAAACAGAAAATAACTATATAAAACAAAAAAAAAAAGAAAGTTATTTTCTATCTCTTTTCCCCAGCCCTGAAAAGATGGCCTACATCTTAGCCCGAAACGTCAACATAATAAAGTAAGTCATTCTCATTTTGTGTAATCATTTACAGCGTCTCCTAACCACTTCATACCATTATATAAATCTGTTTCAAGCAGTGGGCCTCTCAATTTTCTTGTCTAAGTTCAGTTAGTTGTCTCGGTCTATCCTGACAGTTTTTACTTGTGTGTATGCAAACATATAAATTAATTAAAGGGCACATAACAAAGGGATGCAAGACACAGACACAAAAAAAGAGAAGAATATTAATTTTATAAAAATGAACTGTAAGGTTACATAATTAATGTACACACACAGGTCGAAGAAGATGAGAGGGATTATTTAACAGTAATTCACAAGAATGGCTATAATGAAATGTCATTTTTTTTTTATTTACAATTTTTTGTTCATAATTGGATATGTTACTATTTGTATCAACATCAAAATTAAAAGAAAATGGTAGATTAATATTAAAAAATAAATAGTAGCAAAGGAAAGCAATAATAAAGAAACTATAATTAGTGAAACAATTACTGCTTATAATTAGAAACAAATTGTGTTCACCCAGAAACTTATCTACTATGGCAAAAAAACAAATTAAATTAAAAACTAGGAAGAATAACATTTAAAAATATTTGTCACAATATTTTAATTTCTCCTAGGTAAATAAATTAAAAAACAAAACAAAAAATAATAAAGGAAACATAATAATATCTCAATAGTTAAAATTATAAAATCACAATAAACTTGTTAAATTATTCAGTGCATTACATTCAATAGAATCACAAATGTTTATACACATAAATAAACATGTATAATATAAAAAAAAATTATATATATATTTATATATATAGTTAACTTTTATGGAATGAAATTTTTTCATCACTTTGGTAGCGGTGGTTGCTGTTGCTGTTGATAGGTTTGCTGCTGAGCTTGCTGTTGCTGATATCCATTCATTTGATGTTGGTACATTTGCTGATACATCATGTAGTTTTGTTGCTGATACATATGCTGAGGGTATTGCATCATGTTCGTAGCCGGCTTTAAAACAAAAATTAATATAAATTTCTTATTGAAAGAATAAATTATTAAAAAAAGGTTAGAAAAAATATGGAACAATAGGCCCAATAGAACAATTTAATTGTAAATTTCTAAAAGGACTAATCTCCGGTTTTATTCAAAGTGGACTTTTTAAAGCACACATATAAATCGGTATTTTATGAATGAAAACAGCTGCGAAATGACTTTAAGAAATTTATTTGAGACATAAGATATCATGCATAGACGCTATGCATTAGTGATTTATTTCTCAAAAGAAGTTTAAAGTACTAATAACTTAATCTAATATGAGAAACTTAGATATAAATAAAAATAAGGAACATTCTAAGCACATTAAAAGTATTCAATGCCCATGCCAAGATAAAAAAAATAATAACTATTATTTTTCAAACAAATCAAGCTAGATGAAACAAAAATAAATACGTTTTTTTCCCTAATAACAATATTAGGAAATAATATTTAGCCGAATTTATGATCATTAGTAACCTATATCAGCAAAAATAATTTTTAAAATTATAGATAATATTTTTTAAATGTAATAACAATTAAAAAGCTCACAAAATTATATTGATCCTCATCCCGGGATATGTTAGGGAACTTGCACAAATATTTTGTGGAAAATTCAACCCTTTATAGAAATTCAGTTTATATTTATAAATAAATAAACATATATATGAATTTTAGCGCACTGTCTGTACTATAGTAGTACACTTCGTACTCATAAAAGAACAAACCCAAACTAAATATGAGGTTTAGCTATATCTTTAATTACAATGTAAACAACTACAAGGAAGCATATCCTAATAATTTTTTTTTTTTTATTACTTACATATTTTTGATCCTTTCTCTTTAGCAAAATGGAAAATAAGAATATAAACATTATAAAGAACCAAAACAAAGGAATGTCCTTTAAAAAATATCAATAAAAATGTTTCTTTAATACTCCAAAAATTGTATTCTGTTAGTTAAACTCTTAGCTGTAATAAGAGACAGAGAATAATTCAAAGAAGATCTATAAAGAGCCCGTTTTTGGTTCCTTGATCAGTTCTCCTCTCTAATAACTGCCCCCTGCAATTATTATTCAATAATTCTTTTCCTCAAATGATATTAAGCCAAATATTAAGTTGTTAACCGAAGTATTATGAACATGAAACATAAGAATTATTTTTCAATTTTTAAGTTAGTAAAATCAGTTGTACTATATGTTATAGGATTCGAAATTATGAAAGTGTTTTACAAAAATAGTAATAATTATAGTGATTGATAATCCTTTAAAGCTTAAGAAAAATTAATTCAATTCATTATAAAAAAGAGCACATCTAATTCAAAGGTTACAGAAACAAAAATAAAATTATAAATGATAAAGATATGTCAACAGTTGCAACAATGATCAACAAAAAAAATACTAACTCATAAAAAGCAAGTTCTAATTTACCAAAACACAAATAACTATCTCTATACATGGATACAACACTCTACAGACGACATAATGATGTCATAAAAAATACATTATGGAAATGTTTAGATAATATATAATTTTTTTTATTATTGGAAGAAACAATAAAGAGAGAGAGTTAAAAAAAAAAAGCCCTTAAACAAATCAACACGAAATAGAAAAAGACAGAGTAGAAATAAAGAAAGCAGTTATTTCATAAGTCAAGAGCACAACTCAGAGAAAATTGCCAAAATCTTAAAAGTTCAAAATGAGGACAAGTTACACCACTGACAGAATAGTAAGTCAGTTTTTGCATAGTGAGAAAGATGACCTAGACCTCAAGACGCCAGGAATCAACAAAAGCATTCCATGTTCCTGGGGGGAAGTAGTATTTCGGGAAAACAGGAAGACTAATATTTACAAGACTTTCAGAACATATTAGAAACGAAAAGAAGATGAATAGTAAATCAGCATTTTGGGGGATTGTTCATCCATAGAACAGATGGTAACTTTCTGAGTTTAAAACCTCCCTATAAAAAAAATTAAACTAAAATGTGAACTATAAATAAAATAAGACATGAAGAATATATAAAAAACTTTATATATTATTTCTCACAAAAAGCCTAGTCAGGCAACTATGTGTTAATAATAACAGATAAAATCATTGAAGCAAATTATGATTCAAAATTAGCTGACAATTTATATCACTAACACTCACTATTAGGAGCTACAGTCCTTGCAGGACCTGGGCCTCTGCCACCATTCTTCTCCAGTCTTCGCAGTGTCCAGCGATGCTCTTTCAATTTCTAACTCATATCCTTCTCAAATCTTCCATCCACCATCGCCTGGGTCTGCCCCTTTTTCTTTTTCCTCCCGGTACACCATTTAACGTAATTTTAGGCAGCGTGTAGGACTCCATTCTTTCCACGTGCCCTAACCATCTTAGCCTGCTCTTCTTAATAGCACAGCGGATATCAGGCTCACCATACAATTCCATTAATTCGGTATTATTTCTAATTCTCAACATGTTCTTCTTTCACAGGTCCAATGATTTTTCTCAGGACTCTTCTCTCCCAAACCAGAAGATAACTTCTGTTTTCCTGGTTTCCAGAATCCATGTTTCACTGCCGTAAATTACTACTGCCCGAACTATTGTTTTGTAAAACAAAAGCTTTGCTTTGCCGGGAAGACTTTTGTATCAAAGAGCTTTTTACAGGGCATAAAAACGTCTGATTCCTGCTACCATTCTGCCCTTAATTTCAACTTCCAATCACACCACTTGCGACTAAGAATGAATATGGAAAAGACTAAATATATGAAAACCTCGAGACAGACCAGCGATAGAAGAGATATTGTTGACAATTTTTATATAAGGAAGAAATCTTGATAAAAATAATGAAAACATATAAAACTCAAAAGAATAAATAATTAAAATATTCGCAGTCAAATGAAATTACCTGTTGAGGTGCCTGATAAGCCTGAGTCGGTTGAGGAGCGGCCGTGTGATAATTAGGAGGCGGTTTGCTGTAGTTCGGTGGGGGCTGACTGAAGTTAGTAGGCATTTGAGCTGACTTAGTTGTAACAGCGGTGGTAGTAGCGCTCATAAGCGGTGGTGGTGGTGGAGCTACGGTGCTCGGAGTATTGTCAGAAAATCTAGATCTATTTAAAAAAATAAAATAAATAAAAATATAAAAATAAAGCACAAAACATTTTTTTATTGGTTAAAAGAAGAAACCTTTTTTCTGGTACGGGGTTTTCTGAAGTCCAGTCGGATCGTCGATCACTTCGCCGTTCATATCCAAGGGTGCTGCTGTTAGTTTGCCTCGTTTCATAGCCTCCAGCAGTTCCACCGCCTAAAATTTATATTTTTACCAGTGTAGTTTTGAATTGATTCAATGAAATAATTTATGTCTACTAAATTAATTCAATGCTCTGAGGTTGTATAAAAACCACAGCACTTTTCAAGATTGCAAAACTTTTACAAATTTATTTAGGAAGTGCAGTAAAACTGATTAAATGGTTTGTTTTCACAAAATTTACCAGTCTTGAATATCGTGATTTTATTAATAATGTGTAATTTACACTAATATGATTAATCTTAATAATTTTTTTTTGTTGTAATAAATGACTCATTGGCTATAGGTATAGCTTCACAAAAATTAAAGGAAAATCATTGTCTACAATCTCTTTTGAAAAACCTATACCTCTTTCCCCATCATAAATGAAAGCTGTTTATTAACTAATTATATGTTGTTTCCGTTGTGTGTATATATATATATGTATATATGTATATATATATATATATATATATATATATATATATATATATATATATATATATATATATATATATATATATATATATAGCATAATGTTACAATTAACCTTCAGTTGGCAACAGGGGTGATGTGTCACCACAAGCAGTTATGTTTTGTTTGTTAATAGTGGAACCACTGTTGGTATTCCTTAGTCTGTCTGAGGTGTGTCGAAGTATAGAGTTTTGAATCTATTACTCTTTCCAAAGTGGTTTGTTTGTAAGGCTTGGGTTGGTGTGTAACCCCTGTTACTAATCATGTGTGTGATTTTTGTTTTGTATTATTGTTTACTACATGTTGGCTGGTATTAGTGATCCAAACTTTAGTGAGACTGTTAGAGAAATGTTTGAAGATGAATTTAAGAATAGTGAAGAAGGTTCCATAACTTATTGTGAAGATAATATTGAAATACAATCACTGCTCGATTCGGAAACAGTTGATTCTGACACTGAAGTACCAGAGGAGGAAGGACTAATAATTAAAGGTAAAAATGGACATATATGGTCTCTTGTGCCACTACCTATAACTAGAACTGCTAAACTGAAAACAGCTTGTTCAAAATGTGGTCAACCAACTTGCGGTATTCACCGTAAAGAAGTGCGTGAAAATTGCTTTTGAACATTGTAAAAAAATAATTAAAAAAATGCTAACGATCACATGTATAAATATATATAAAATGAAATACATGTTCAAAAACTTGCTTGTGAAATTAAAAGTTAAAAACAATACTATGTCTTCACTTTTTAATGGATTTTATATATCCTTTTATTCACAAAACTATTTCATACAAAGTCTATAGAATATGCAAGCTATTTATTTAAAACATATTTTATTTTTTGGGGTGACTAATCACCCCGTGTTACCAACAACCAGTGAACGATTCATGTTACCAATGGAAGGTTAAGTACACTAAACTACATTTTAATTATTTAGCTATTTTCCAAATACTAGTTCTGGTTTTATCATTTAATATTTTGGGGTGGTAGCCCCACTCCAAAATTTGTTCATCTAATTAGATTCATCAATAAACAAATTAAATAATTCACATTAAAACACAGACATGAGTACTCTCCTCCAGTAGGCCTTCAATTAACAAATTATTACCGAAGAACAACTTTTTATGTATTACAATTCTTAATACACAAGTTTAATTTCTAATCAGCGGTATCTTGTTAATAAATAACTTTCAAGATTATGGTATAGTTTGATAAACTACAATATGGATACAAAATTATAATTAACTTACCAGGAAGCCTGTCTTGGCTATAAGTCCCCCTAGAAGATTGAGCTGGAGCAGAGTTGTAGCTGTTCCTATTGCTGGTTGAGGACGGCCCGCCCCTTCCAGTAGAGCCCCCAGGAGCACCCCTACCGCCCCTCATAGACACCCCACCTCCACTTTCACTAGCCACCCCCCTCGACATACCACCCCTACCTCCTGCTCCACCACCTCCCCCCCTTCCTCCTATTTTAGAGTTACTGGAATCTCTTCCCCTTCCAAAGCCATCCTCATCTCCACCAAATCCTCCTCTTCCACTTTCTCCCCCGAATCCTCTACTCTCCCCTCCAAATCCCCTCCTACCATTTTCTGTGCCGAATCCACCGCGGTTGTTATCACCACTAAACCCTCTACCACCACCGGCATCTCCGAAACTCCTACCACTATCACTGCCAAAACCTTCAGAATAGTTTCCACTTCTTGGCCCATTTCTCTCACCGAATGGTTCGGCCTCCATTAGATCTTGGGGTTTCATCCTGAAACCACTCGATCTATTACTGGCATCATTGCCAAAACTGCTATTTCTTTGAGGCTCTCTTTCTCCAAAGCCACCTCCACTGCTGCCTAATGCGCTTCGGCCACCACTATCAAATCCTCCACTAGAACCCATCCTATTTCCGAAACCCCCTCCTCGGCCTGATGGCGGAGCAGAATCTCTTCCCCATCTGTCACTACTTCCTCCGCCTCTCCTCTCCGAACTACGGTCTCCCCTACCACCACCACTTCGATCACTACCCCTCCTCTCTGACCCACTTGGACCTCTTCTTTCAGGGCGTCCTCTCCTTTCGCTCCCTCCTCTACCACCTCTCCCTCCTCTTCCACCTTTGCTGCCCCTTTCTTTACCAGCAAATCTTGTGCTTCTAGCTGAAAATATTAAATATATCTAGTTAGTTATAATTCATTGAAAAGGAAATAAGATTAAAGTGATTCATTTATAAAAATCAAATAAGATATAAAAAAGCCTATGTTAGGTACTTAAAATAGGTATCCTCAATTATACCCGAAATTAGCAAATAAAATAAGCAGTAACTGTTAACAAAAAAGAATTGCTGAGAAAAGTATATGATTTATTTTTCAAATCATTTTAAAGAAACATTAAAAAATGTTAAGCCTGATTTGAAAAATTCTGTTTGGACCGAAAAAAGCCATAAAATATCAAAACTTCATATTCAATGACAAGTTGACTACACAAACTTTAATTTTGATTTAATTACAGTTGATATGTGATGTAATTTAAGAAGTTACTAGAATATACAATAAACAAACACTTCTCCATTTTACAGTTGCATTTTAATTATTATTTAGTTTTTTATTATACACAATGAAAATAGCAAAAATTAGCATATATAAAAAAAAAAGATATTTAAATCAACTAATAAATTAAATTACGTTTTCCAAATACTCCACACTTGGCCATTTCACACAGCTCTAGAAGACGAGGATTTAAAGTTTGCTTCGCCTCTTGTAAAACTGAAATAAGATCTTTTGCTTGACGAGCATTTCCAGTTGTAAAAAATGTATATGATGTCCCGGTTCTCTGAGATCTTCCAGTACGTCCTATTCGATGGACATAATCCTCTGACGAAGAAGGATAGTCATAATTGACAACAAATTTTACATCTTCAACATCTGTTTGCAAAAGAAATGTCAGCTTAGTAAAAATTTAATACATTCTGTTTACAAAATTAAACAGAAACCAATGCTCAAGTTCAATGAATTCTTCAGATAATTATTATTTATTCGTTCTTTAAAACAGATTTCTGGCACATAAAAATTTCAAATAATAAAATGCGTTTTTGGAAAAAGAGTGTAACATTATATCAAAGAATATTGCTACAGAGTTTTTTATTGAAATTAAAGTTGAATAGATAACATTTTGTTTAAAATATTTGGCTGTGATATAATTAGATTATAAATTTCTAGAGAATATAGAAGTGAGTTGTAAAAAGAAGTTTTACAACAATTAATTAGAACAAATAGTTATTGAAATATATGTGCCATGTAATCAAGAAAACTTTAGAATCTATAAAACTACAAAACATACACTAAAATTAATGAAATCATAAGATTAAAAAAAAAATAATAACTTAGTTTTTTCACTATAAAGTCTTAACTTCACTTGCTATTTATTTTATGGTCATATATTTTTATAATTCTTGATTTATCAATTAGAGATACACTTTATTGAAATACGAAACATAATATTTGTTCGTGATCGCATATTGTGGTAAAAAACAAATCAAAACAACAAAAATGGTTGAGAAAATAATTAAAAAATGTGTGAGAAACATCTCATAAAAGCAAAACTCCCAGCCATCAGCATTGATCGAAGCCACTGACAATCTGCTAGCTAACTCTTAATTATTTAAGTGTTCAAATGACATGGGATATTCCCAGTCAACTTTTCAATAACTGAGCAGCTTCTGAGGCAACCTAATCGTTAGATATTAGAAATGGATACTAAAGTCATAAAAAAAAAGAAAATGTCAACCTATTTTAAAATAAAATTAAAATAACTTAATTAACAAGTGAAGATAAGACTATCTTTAACCTCCATTATGTTACCTGTTCATTAATCCTCAACTTCTTTGAAGTTTTTTAGCAATTAAATTTAATACAATTTTTAAAAATAACATTAAATATGGGTAGTATCAAATAAAGACAGATATAAATATAAAATCAGAGGGGGGATTTGATTTTATGTACACATAGTTATTAACAGAATGAATATTCATAAATAATGAAAAACTAAGTAAATTAAAAACAAACAAAAAACTAAAATGAAATCAAGAGACCGTGTCTCACCGTTTTTCTTTTGAGGCACCTCAGAGTTTCAGTTAAACACATCTCAGAAGGATGGGTGCCTCTGAAAAAAACAGAACGAGCCACTCATTAGATTGACAAAAATAAAAATGATTGATGCCCATCACAACATTGGAATAACTTGCTTTTAAAAAACCCCTTAAATGTTCAGCCTCTCAGATAATGTTGATTACCTTATCTTTGGTATGCAAGTGCTGACTTAACTACCTTCCACAAACCTATTTTATTGCAAATAAAATTTCGTAACTCATATACATTCTAGTTGGTCCAATCGTTCATTGGCTTTCACAATAGATTTCATCTTATTAATATATCTATGATATTAGAATAAAATTATTAAATAGATTGAAATGTGACAAGTGCACAACTCATAGTACACATATTAGTTACAGGCCAGCTGGTCATTTTCTAACAGTTTCATGAATTAAAAAAAACTTAAATTTACTTATAAGATATTTTTTAATGAAGATTTATACTTTTAATAATAATTCCAGGATTATGACTTGGTAATACTTACTACCAACATGTCGATAGACCCAGGGAAAATCATATTTGGCATAATTTCTACCATCCATTTAGGCAGCAGATGCTTTGAACATTTGATTTATTAGTAATATTTCAATAATTTTATTTTGGATAAACATCAAAAAGAGCAGCTGATTATACTAATGAAAAACATTAGAGTGGATACAAATCAAATGTATAAAGCATGGATAAACATACCACTATTGGAATAATGCAAATTAATACATAAATGTGCCTGCACCTAGTGACCACATTACGAATCACTTAAAAATGCACACATTTACAATAATCTTGTCAGTAGTGGTTGCCAAGCTAGTACCATTTGTTCTGACTGCTTGCATTCAATTCTAAAACTCATGTCCACTGAAATTAATACAATCACTACTACTTTTATAAGATATTATTTAACATTATAAGTGCAATAGACGTCGGCTCACTGAGGAGATGGAAAAAACAAAAACAAACAGGTCCTTTTCAGTTGAGGTCAGACATAATTTTACTTGAATCATTACTGCTTTGATTAGATACCAGTTTCTGACTTTGCTGGCTAAAGATATATACATACATATACAAACCCTAAATGGACCCTTTCATTGTATGTGGTAACATCCCTAACCGTTATTTAAATTATAACTCTAAGATCAATTTATCCACAACATAATGCATCTAACAGCATTAACAATATCTAATTAAAGCAGAAATAATTGCAGACGTTTTAAATTTTACCATTGTAAGCAGTTAGTAGACATAAATGGTACTAGAGTGTGCGAGTGCGATGATTACTACTGACAGGAAGCCTTCATTCTGAAGTTGTTTACAAAAATAAACTACAAAACTAATCACAGTTTAGAATTAACAAACAATCACAGATTAGTTTAAAAATTCCAGACAAAATCAGTCAGTGAGTTGCCAACTGAAACTTAATTAGGACCAAGTTAAAAAAAAAAAATGTTTTATAATGTTTTGTGTGAAAAATAAAACTAAAAACATTTATAAATATTGTGTATGACAAATAATTTCAATAATTGCATTAAGAAATTTCCATCATCCATTTGGAAACGAAAAAGCCAGCACATAAGCTCCCAATAAGGTCATGATACCAAGAGAATGGGCTGAAGAAAGGACACAGGCTGGGCATCATTTCTCCTCTTATTGTTGTCAACCTCCTTGTCTCAACACTTATAGAGACTATACATTCCCTCGTATAGCTATCTTACTTTTTTTTGTTGCTAATGCATTTGGCTCACAGCAAACATTCATTCCTATTATTAACCGAAAATTGCAGGCAGTAGATATAACTCAATATGATGAAGTCAACTGCTGCTAATTTTATTTTTGAGGAAGATCAAAAGATAAATTATTTTTATTAACCTAAAGTTTAATCACAGGAAAACCTCTTTAATTTCTTTATAACAATGTAATAATAAACCAATAGTTTTATAAAAAATAATAACACTGTAATACCCATTATAAAAACAAAACAAACGTCACAGCATTTTTTATAAAGGAAGAAAAATACATCTGCTGCAAAAATATAAATTGGACGAAATTTAATAATCTTTTTGTATCATAAAATTCTTTCTATCTCTAATGTAACAGCATATTTTCCATCATCAAGATGGCTAGGATTTGTTCGGAATTTTCTAATAAGAATATTATTAATTATCTACATAACACAACACAATAATACCGACATAAATATTATTAAGCAATACAAGTTTGAATTTATTATGGTTACAATGAAATACTCCAGAACATCCCAAAATTTTTTAAAAAAGTATAATTATTCTGACAGAATTTGAGTAGAGAATATTTAATGTGCCCTTAATACAAGCACAAATGTAACAACAATGAAAAAAAAAATTGATTACCATAGTAATCAATATTATTTTTAAGGTAAAAACTATAGATACAAGACATCTGAGTACTTACATAAATGACAGAATTATTAGCATGGTAATCACATTTTTTAAATTTCAGTGCTATCCCCCAAATCTCTTTTGAGATGATCACTAAATGAAATAGTAATTTCAAAATAATATTCACAGAACAGTTTTCTTAACCTTTTAATGAGCACTTTGATACCAAATACGGCTATAGTACCATTTACAGAGAACAAGGAGCTTGACAGTCAGTCCTCACTCTCTGTTATCCGAAGTTGGCATCTCTTGAGCAAGAGAGAACCACTGAAGCTATCCTGCCTACCCCTGTTTTTGGTAATTAGTGTTTTGTTTTTTTAAATATTGGCATACCAATATACGTGAAAAACTGCAATGGCCGATAAGATAAACAAAAAACATAGATTTGTAACTACAGAGAAGCCCTGGGGCCTAGAGCTACCTTGCACTGCTATTATCCCCTATAGAACATTTTTAGAAAAGAAATACTAAGTAAAAAAAATAACACAAAGCTACAAGGTTAGCTGTGTCCAATAGTGTTCTATATCCAATTATTAGTTCCTACATTAATTTAGTATTTAATAATTTCAATACTGTGCAAAGAAGACAAAGATGGGTTAGAACCTCTTGCCTCCCCGTCCCAAAATATACAAAAACCTGCATTTTAGAATATACTTAACACACTTACATGGCAAAATAAAAATGGTGTTTAAATCCTGAAAACCATAAAGGCAATATATGATCCATTGGATAATGCAATGTCAGGTAATAGCTGGTAGGGTGTAAATGAATCATTTAAATTATTGATTTTGGATGCTCAAGTTAGCACTATTATGTTGACTAACAATTTGCTAACTATTGATTCAGTATTTCAAAGGGCAGCACAAAAAAGTTATGAAGGCAGTTCTCTCTTCAAAACCTTACCCATGTATGAAATTATCTTGTTACTTGAAGCGTAGCTTCAAAACTGAACTTTATTCGGTCAAAGCTGAGTAGAGTTGACCCTTGCAATGCTGCTCAACTACACCCTACTCTGCTACGGATCTGTTGGCCGGCCTTTCATTAAAAACCTTCAATTTGGTTTTTTGGAAGCTGACTCAACGTGGCCAGTCAACTTAACATTCATTTCAAGCAAGGCCTATATTGATTCACATACAAAGGATTGAATAAGGTGTTACAATGAGAACTCTCCCACTGGTAAAACCTCGTCACAGAGGGCACAATCTGTTATTACCACCTCCTTAGAACACTTGTGTCAACATTTTTCACATAGCTACAGAACATGACTACCTGGTGGACCGATTGCATAGACTAGATATTCTCATCTCAGTGTCCACTATCCATCAAGAATAAATTAATGCAGAACAGTGTTTATAGATGAGAAATAAGTTGTATCTATCCTTATTGATCTGGTTGGCTCCAAATGGCGAATAAGCCAATAAGTGGGCTTTCGATAAACAAAAAAAAATTTAGAATAACTCTGTTAATTAAAAAATTAATAATAACAATTATAGATAACAAAGCCAATTTTTAAATTAACAGATCATTCATCAGCAACCTTTAGAGAGACATAACCAAGATAATTTTATATAAAAAAACAATTAATTTTATTAAAATAAAAACTATAATTATCTACAAATAAGCACAGAGAGCTTTTCCAATCCAGATTGTTTTACCAATTACAGCATTTAAAGTATTGAGAATTAAAAGAAATCCTTTAAACTAACAATATATCCAAAACGTTTAAGTATACACTGATATAGTAAAGAGAGAACTATTCCACAAAAATACAACAGACTGTGGTTGCTCTTGTATACACCCAGTATATCAAACTTCAAGCTCTCTCTCTTTACAGCTTTGAGGTAGGCCAACTCAGGGTAATCACAACAGTAAAGCTAGCGACCAATTGTAGCTTTTTGATCTGTGACAATTAACACTAGTGTATCTCTGTCACCAGCAGCCAACATTGTTTCTGCTACACCCACCAGATTATCATGGCCAGTTATATTATATTATGTGAACACATCATAAGGCTTAATTAGCTCTGCAAATTTTAAATATAAAAGCAGTGTAATATAGGATTGCTCTGTGGTGTTTGGATTGGTTGGTGAGACATATCCAAGTATTTAATTATGGATGTTTAAGTTGTTAAGTATTTAAAAAAATATCTCACAAATAGTTAAGCTGTTAAAAACGACTAGAATTTAATTTATCAATCTTTATAAGGAAAACTCTGAAAATATGAACAAATTAAATTGGTGTTGTGTACTGGATTTTGCAAAGTTAAAATTATTTAAGATTTTGCTATAAAGACACAGGAGCCGTACATGATCATCCTTCAACACACTGAAGTAAGATTATCATTATAATAAATCCTGTAATAATATAACCACCCGTTCATCAAACATTTCATGATTTATTTCACTCTCTATGGAATTTGCAACATTTTAATTATTAAAAAATCTTAATAACTAGGGCCCCTCATTATAATATGGATTCAGTCCTGGTCATAAGTCAGATAATAAAAAATAAAATGTTTTCTATACACCAAAGTATTAAGAGAATTAAAGGAATACAATAATGAAAAAGTGATAGTAGTTTTAAGTCGTATGGTATGTAATGTTGAAATGTTTCAGAAATGCAAATCAGGCATGGTAAAGATGTTTAGATCGCTGATGAGATGTCACAATTAAGTACAAAATATTTAGAAAATAACTTCATTCCGCATGGTCACATATTATTCCTTTAGAAATTCAGAATCTAAAAGAAAATGTATTTATTTAATAAATTCTCATTCTATTTACAAGACTAAATGGAATGAGATCAACTGTCAAGGATTGTAATAAAGTCTCGTTGAGGTAAACATTATATTACCTGTAAAGCACCATTGGAAAAGGATATGTGTAATTTATCTCTAGACGTAAAAATGTACTTATTACGTCTAGAGATAAAAAGTAATTTTCAACAAATTTCCCATCGATTCTGATCAAACCTTAATGAGTTTCCTAAAACACAACTTTAGGATTATTGTAAACTATAAAATTTACAATCTTCAAAGCTAAGGAAAAGGTTCGGAAACATTTTTTTTTTTAATATATATTTTTTTTATCATTAAGTTTCTACTCTTAAGTGATGGATAAGTATGTACTTATATTGGATCATGGATACTTTTATTTCCCATGAATTATATTATAACCCAGGTTTACTGAAATTGATTTTAAACCATGTCACTATTCTGCTAATACAGGGTATTTTATTCAATTAAAAAATATATATATTATTTTGTTAATTATATCACAATTATTTCTTTTTAATTGAATAAGCTATAATTGGAAATTACTATTAAGACTCATTGTACTTTACCATTATTTATTACCATGGTAATTTAAAATAACTCTTCTATTACAATCCCATCAGCAGATAATTCATTAAAAAATTAATTGAAGTGTTTAAATTTAGTACCATGTTAACGATACTAATTCAATACAATAGTAACAAATGACAACTACCAAGGATATTTTCAATTCTGAAGTTGGAAGAAGAAATAAACGTTTTTGTAGGGACAAAAAAAAAAAGGCCTCTTGAATCATTCAAATACATCATCAATAAATTATACCTGTAAAAATTAAAACCCTTTTATGTTGATAATAAGTGGTTTACTAGACTCCAAATGCATGAATAACTGAGAATAGCCTCAGTTTGATCAATAAGGAGAAAACCCTTGCCGATTTGCCATAAGGTAAAACATATCTAAAAGGAAAAGAAAATTACGTCATGCTGTGAGCTTATATGAAGAGGTTCTCTCAGAATTAATAAGGTTTTCCTGTTTGTCGTTCCTCAAACACGGTATAGCCTCTATAGTGTGTCCCCCCTCTCAACTTTAAGCATTTTTTCCAACAATTTCATATTGCTAAACATCAGTTCCATACTTACCCAAACCTCGAGCAGCAACATCTGTTGCTACGAGGATGTTTACTCTGCCAGTACGAAAATCTGTAAAAAAGAAAATAGTATCAATTTTTTATAATTTTTTGTTAATTGTTTTAATTTTTAAATATTTTTATTTAAAAGAGTAAAGATTTGGGCCTGGCCAGGATTCGAAACCGGGTCTTACCATTTGAGTTACCAGGGGTCGCCTCTCACTCAGGACAAATCCGTTCTCTTCACCAATCCCATATCCCGGTGTTCTCGGAATTTTGCGATATATACACGAGGAAGAACATTTATTGCACTTTACTTACATGCGTATACATAGAATAATTGCGAGAACACGGGGATATGGGATCGGTGAAGAGAACGGATTTGTCCTGACTGAGAGGTGACCCCAGGTAGCTCAAATCGTAAGAGGGCTGCTACGGAGAGGCGGACGACCCGGGTTCGAATCCTGGCCAGGGCCAAATTTTTTCTCTTCAAAATAAAAAAATCAACTTTTCAAATCATCCATTGTCATTAAAAATATTGAACTAAGGTGAAAATAAATGTTTACAAAGTTTTCAGTACACTTCAGTTTAAATTAGTAACAAATTTTCAAAAACAAAATGGCTAAAAAAACAGCAAAAGCATAATGTAATTACAATAGAAACCTAATAATTTCAAATCATATCTGATTTTTTAAACTTTAAAATAAATTTCACAAAATTATAAAATTGTCACTTGTACTCCTCCCCTGATTCCTCATTCACTCATTTACAAATAGATAATTTTATTATTGCATAGAATTAGTGTTGTTTCTATAAAGAGATTACCATTTCTGATTTATATGAAAATTAGAGAATTCAAGAAAGCCTTTAGTAAAATATAATGCTTTAATTTATTGCCTTAAGTTGATTAATAAGCATGCAGGAGTGTGTATTGTACAAATAAATTCCTTGTAGAATTTAATTATATAAGAAAATTTGTTTTTAAGTAGAACATGTAAAACCAATTGAAAATAACTAAAGGGGAACTAGAAAAAAAAAGTGAGATTAAGTAACAAAAAAGAAAGACCAAACCTTAATACATTAAATTTATAATTGTTTTCCATCCACCAATAATTGAGTTTCTACATGGACAAAATTTTACAAAAAAAAATACATACTTAAAAAATACTAAAAGTTACTAGGCTACTTCCACTAATTACTTAGTAGAATAATATTCTACAGGGCATTCCCCCCTTTTAAGAATACTGACGTCTAAGCTGTTTATATACCATGTACACTTCTACAACTATAATTAACAATAAAATATTATTTACCATTTAAAACCATATCACGATCCTGTTGTGATTTGTCACCATGGATTCCACAAGCTTTCCATCTAAAACAAAAAAGAATGACCAATAAACTACATAAAAACTGATTCATAATTTATTATTTAGAAATAGAAAGCATAAAATAAAAAGTTCTTATAAATTAACTGCATTAAGTATTTTAACTAAATACAGAAATTAGGCAACATAAAATACATTAAAATTCTGCAGTGATTAGCTTTAGGAGAATGCAATTAAGGAGTACAGGAGGTGAAGAGTAATTTATTAATTCTTTTCCTTCTAAACAATTAACTTTAACTTTCAGGAAAAATAATAATAATAATAACATAGGAATGTCAATCGCCTTCGACAAGTGTGCAGTGCTCCATGTAACCAAGGGGAAAGTAGTTAGCAAGCCAGATATCCTGATCAATGAGGAAGAATACATCAAGGAACTTGAGGCCAATAAATTATATAAGTATTTAGGCATGTATCAGCATTTTAAAATTGCCCAAAAAGACATACAACAAGAGCTTCTAACAATCCTCAAAACCCAGCTAACTGGAAAAAGAAAAATCAAGGCCATAAACACCTGGGCTATACCTGCTCTCAGTTTACAGCTTTGGGATATTGCAATGGTCAAACACCAGCCTACAGGAGATGGATCGTCTTGTGAGAACAACTCTGACACAAGAACGGGGCCACCACCCAATATCATCAAAAGCTCGCCTGTACTTGCCCAGGAGAGAAGGGGGACGTGGCTTGATAAATATTGAAGAAGCTTGCCGCAAGCAGGAAGTGGCCCTACGCCGATATTTCCTCACAAAAACAGATGGAGTTTATGTCACTATTTCAAGGATGGATTCTGGTCTAACTGCACTAAATCTCAGAAGAGATGCGGAACCAGTAGTTCTTGCAGAAAATGAACGGTTGACGGAATGGAAAACAAAGTCTTTACATGGTAGATTCTATCACAAATTAAATGATAGCTCCATTGACAAGGAGATGTCAGTTGATTGGTTAAAGGCTGGCAAGATATTCTCTGAGACAGAGGGGTTTGTTATCACCATTCAAGACCAAGTTATTGCCACCAGATCATATAGAAGGCATGTTCTAAAAGACGCATCAACTATGTTCTAAATGTCGGCTATGCTCGGCTACATTGGAGTCAATCCAACACATTACTGGTGGAGTGTTGGCTGGCACTGAATATCTCCAGAGGCATAACACTGTGGCCAAAATTTTGCATCAAGCCCTGGCGGTGAAATACAACCTTCTAGATGTAAAGGCTCCATATTATAAGTATCATCCCAATAAACTACTACAAAAAGGTCCTCTAAAGCTAAATTGGGATGAATCCATTATATTATAATCTCCACGAATGGATTGGTTCCTAAATCCAAGGTGGAGGGGATTGAGAATCTAGGAATTCCGGTCGAGGTTTAAAAGGAGGCTCAACAGGCAGTTCTCCTAGACACAGCCAGAATTGTAAGAAAATTGCTGAATGTTTAAAGAAGAACAATATAAAAATCAAAAAATAATAACTTCAGATGGTTGGACTTGTCTCCCATCTAAGTTTTGAACCCGCAAATGCGAGAAAAAAAAGAAGATAATAATAATAATAAAAGGCTCAGTGAACCAGAAGGCTTGATGCCATCGCTGTTTACAAACTCTTGTAGAAAAAGTATATAATTATAAATAATAATCACATTAAATATGAACACTGTTTAATTGATTTATATATTTTTTCTTTTAACTAAAATTAATTTGAAAAAAAAAATCAAACAATCCACGGAAAAATAAAATAAAAATGACAACCTTTTTACTAAAGTATAACAAATTGAAAAAAAATAATGTAAGTAGAAACATACCCCCTTCGATTTATTGTCCTAACTATTTCATCAACGCTTCGCTTTGTCTCAGTGAAAATGATTGTTTTGGATTCCGCTTCTCTACAAATGTCTGTCAAGAGATCACAAAGCCTGAAATAAAACAAAAAATAAAATAAAACATTAAATACCAAATGGACAAATATATCTTTTCTGAAAAATATAACAAAAATTAACTTAAGTACTAAATAAATTTATAATAAATACTGTCCCATTCAAATACATTGTAATGATCTAATGTTTAGTTTAAATATAAATAAACATTCCAAAAAAATAAAATAAATTTCAAAGATTTTTTCCTTAACTTTATATAACAAGAAAAATTTATTTTTTTAAATTTATAGAACATACATGCTTTAGAGAAAAACTAAGTGAAAGCCGGCGCTAATAATTAAAGTTGAGTGCTATCAATTTTAGGCCATAAGGGATCATCAACAGCATATTAATTTAGGAAATGACTAATGTAATTTTTGTAGAATTTAAATAAGTCAATTCTACTATTCTGAACGCATATAGGGTTTATAATTATTATCCAAATCAGCGATAAATTTAATTATGGGTTATTTAAAATTTCTTGCATTTTTAATTTGTTTCTATCTATAAGTACAAAATATATAAATGCAAAGATACCTTGCTTTACAATGATTGTACCAAATAAATAACTTCTTATTGTTTGATATCACAATCATGTTATAATGAAGAGAAATAACAGTAAATATTTGTTTTAAAAGAAGCATGAATTTGAGTTAAAAGGTTGCACAAAGTGGATTTTACTTATTTTTTTACACTAAATAACAATTGTTAATTTGTACGTCAACCAATTACATTGAAATAGAAGTAGGATTGCAATACTTACTTGTCAGGTTTTTCATATTCATCACAAATATCAACATATTGTTGGATATTGTGATTAGCAGATAGTTCTAAAGATCCAATGTTTAATTGGATATAATTATGAAGAAATTCTTCAGCTAAATTACGAACTTCCTTCGGCCAAGTGGCAGACCACATAAGTACTTGTCTATCAGGCTGTCAAATAATATATTATATTTTATCAATCCTATTAACATAATTAAAGACATCAAATGTACAATAATTTTATCCTTACACGTATTTGTTCTATTATTTTCCTAATTTGAGGTTCAAAACCCATGTCCAACATTCTATCTGCTTCGTCTAATACTAAATAGGTACATCTTTTCAAATTTGTTGTATTTTTTTCCAGAAAATCTATAAGTCTTCCAGGGGTTGCAATGACAATTTCAACACCTCTTTCCAAGTCTCTGGCCTTAAAAGGAAAACAAAAAGCATGAATACCAATTAAATATAAATGATCTTATGCATATAGGAGTAAATACAGACAACACTTTTTGCTTTTTAACAATAAAATTTATATTACTACTGGAGATATATCTCTTTTAGTAATGAGAAATGGTTCTGAATTGATCATATTAAACAGTAGCACAAAAAGTGATTGCGACTGAGAATTCACTTACCTATCGGAATTACAAATAATAACAGATTAATGAAATGACACAAATAGGAATATATTATTAAAATTGAAGTTATATTCAATTAAAAATAAAATCTAATATATAAAAATCCTCCGAAACGGCTTGACCAATTTTTATGCCAAACGATGTCTATTTGCGGATTAGATTTGGATACACCATGTTTTTCACATGGACAATTATACGTGACATGTTCTCACGTGGGTTATCAAGGTTATTTGTGCTAGCTTAAGACGAACTGACAAAATATTGTACACTGAATTGCTCTCCGAAATTAATATAGTATAAACAAAATATTACTTTTTTCATTTCACATCAAAATTTTCGGAGATCAAACAATGAAAATGTAAGTTCCACTAACGAAATACATTGAATTGAGAAAATGAATGAATGGTATTTTATGAAGATTGATTAGGTGTTTTTTATTTTTGTCGGTGGTCAACATCTATAGAGCTCCATTCCTCTTTCTGTCATAGATCCCATCCCCGCAAAAACATTTGATCTTCATCAAAGAATGGACCGTCATCATACTCATTTTTTCCCATGGTGCAATGCCAAACATGGTCAAACCTTCACGTACTCGATCAATATACACATGGAATCTACCCCCAACGGCGAATAAGTTGTGCCCACTATCGTCGTACTTAAGGTAACCACTGGTACACCAGTGTATCCAAAATCAGGCCTATAAAATTGCTACAACAGAACTGCGACACATAACAATAGCACTCGATTGTTCTATTTTAACGATCACAATCGATTAATTTTATAAATTATCGAAGCATTCTAAAACACATACAATACTGTTGTTATTTTTTATTTAAAAACCAAAATTTTCACTAGAAATAATTTAAAAGGCAGAGCAATGTTTGCTTGGTCAGATACTTATATTAATTTAGGATAATTAGTATTTGTGAAATTTTAATCAATTTTATTGATTATAGACACGCATGCCTTTAATAAAATTTATAATTTTATCCATAACCACCTGTTTTATGATATAAATATAAACAATAATACTAATGGGGCTTAAGTGTTTTTTCATAAAATGATGTCTAAATGCAATTATATTTATCTATTAATCATTGTTTATAAACTTAGGAATAATAATTAAAAGAACAAGAAAATTAAAATTTTTATATACCTGCCCTCCTTTAGGTGCGCCACCAAAAATACATGTATTTCGAACTGAAGTATGAGATCCAAAATCATTGGCGACTTGCTGAATTTGCTGCGCCAGCTCACGAGTGGGAGCTAAAATGAGAGCAATAGGACCATCCCTCGGTCTTAGCCTTGGTTGATTATTTATATGAACTATAGCAGGAAGGATATACTAAAAAAAATATATGAAAACATACATTAACATTTAACTCTTTATATAAATAAGTTCATGTATGGAATTAACTGAACTCACTGCTAAAGTTTTACCGGAACCAGTCTGAGCAATTCCAACCATATCCCTTCCACTTAAGGCAATAGGCCAACCTTGGGCTTGAATAGGTGTAGGTTCATCATACCCTTGTTTTCTAAAACAAAACAAACATTTAACTAATGTAAACAAATAATAAAAATCTAATCAAGTTGCCGGAAACAAAATAAAATGTGCTTAGTAAAGACTATTTGGGTAAGGCTTCGCCTAAACTCTAGGATTTTATAACAATAAGGCTACACACTTTAAAGATGAGTGTACTCCAGAAGGGAATCCCGACCCCATTGATGCCACAATCTTAACACCTGGCAGAGAGGAATACAATGCATTAATCACGGACTTAAGTTAAACCTCAATGATGGATCCAGACATAATAAAGCGTCACACTTGATATACAAAGATATGGCAGATTTTAAGTTGCTGGATTTATTAGATTTTTTTGAAGTAATTTAGACAGTTTCAAAATTCCTTAAAAAATACTTCATAGGTTAAGCAATAAGCTACTGATAAATAAAAATTAATAACAGTGTTACATGAAATATTAGCAAAAAATAATTTTGTGCATAAGCTACTTAGCAAGACAAATAAGATGTAGAAGAACTAATTCTCTCAACTATACCTAGTTAAAGAAATCTTATCCGGGAGAACTAAAGTAAAATTCTTATTATGTCCAGGCATTTTTAATACATTCATAAGGGGGAAAAGTTTTGAGAATATATGGTGCAATATTATTTCCATAGGATTTAGACTAATGGTGAAATTCAGAACATCTTCAGAAACATAGCTCGTAGCTAATGTCTTAAAAGTGAGAACATTGAGAATGGTTGGATATGTAAAAGATATGCACAAGGAAAGAATGGAGTGAAAAATTCTAATAGTGTTTGATAATAAGAAAAAATGGGGAAGATCCTGAAACCATTAGCCAAAATGTCAAGTTGGAAACAGGAAAGAGGCTGCCAAGAATGGAGTAAGATTGGCTGTCTTGTTCTACAGGCACAGTCACTTTGATCTGTGCCGTAAAGTAAGCATGTATGCTGTATTCAGGATCTACTAACGTATAAGGAAAGGAATAGTTTAGTTTGAGAACTTAACATCTACAAAAATATAAGTATCTTATTTGAAGTTGTGGACTGTGCTACTTTAAAATGGATGCACTATCAAATACACGAGATTATAAATAAAAAAAAGACATTTGTCAAAAACAATAATTTGCTCACTTCACTTCATTCATAACATAGTCTGGAAAATTAACATCTTCAAATTGCATTATTGGTGGTGGTATTCTGTCTCCCTTAATGGTAATTGATTTGCTTTCTCTAAATTTTTCAATATCATCTTCTGTCCTGAAATCCCAGAAAACACAAACAATAATAAAATAAAATTAAATGTTATAACATTTTAAATAGCGGAAAACAGGATATAATCTAAATCAAATATACTGGTCAAAATTCATTTAAAATAACATAAAGATAAACTTAAATAAAGAAATATATAAATAAAAATGTATCAAGTAAAAATATAAAAATTTAACAGTTGTGTTCTGGTAACATTAATATGCAAGATAGAGTACTTTTGAAATAATAATACTTAGAAAGTAAAGATAAAAACAATATATTGTTATATATTATGCAACAAATGCAATACATGATTTCAATATAGATAAATCGGGTGTCACAAGTCTTTCAAAGATAAATTTTCAGGGAATAAGATTATAAAGATTGTAGTTTATACAAAATAAACAAGTGTTGGATTTTTTTTAAAGTCACTTAAAAAGATAAAGAATTTTTAACAAAAATGAAGTGTTATTGACATCACCTCTAGATTTATAGGTTAGATAAGTTGATAAACCAAAGTTAGGCTCTGATTTGATGTATAATTTGGCTGTATTAAACAAATGCACAAGAGTTAAGTTATACATTAAAAAATAACCCCATTGTTTCAAACACAAGGCTGAGAATATGCATCTTCATTAGAATAATTTTTGCTAATACAAAAGGCTTTACATTCTTAAGTATGAGAGAATGAACTAATGATACATTTAATGATAAACATGAAACTGTGGCATACCAAATACTACATATTTTCAAAACACATTGAGAGTAAGAATTCATTTTCAAAATTATAAAATAATTTAAAGAAAAATTAACCTGTTCAAGACATTAGGATGAGGAACATAAAAATCTTTCTTAAATGGTTCTAAATTAGCCATAATCCAACTAGGCTTTCTTAGGCGCCCACCGGGTTGTTTTCCTTTCAAACTTGCAAAACCATCCCTGCGATCAAATCCACCACGTCCAAAATCCCTGCCACCGCGACCTCCACCACTTCCAGCACCTCTACCTCCCCGGCCTCCTCTGGGACCTCCTCTTCTACCATCTCGTCCACCCATTTCTGACTAAAGCAATCTAAAAACAATTATTTTAAATATTAACATGAGCTCTAATACCTCAATCAATTCACAATGGCATATGGGTTTATTGATCAACACTAAAACATCCGAACAAATGATCACCTCAAAGCTAAAAAACAAAATAGATTACCTTAATACTGTAAGATTTAAGAATGAAAATATCCTTATATACTTTCAGTCACTCGATTTTCTTAACTTCAAAGTATTACTTGAAGTCAGCACGAAAAACAACACCAGCTAACGAGTAATGGAAAATGGCGTTAAAAGAGATCAAAATTGGTAGTTAGTTGGTACAGATGGCAGCACTAGGCTCCAATAAATTTTGGGTTTCATTTCTTTTCAAGACATTATATTAAGTGATTTTTTACATTTTATTATGTAATATGATTTTGTATCATCATTATATATATTTAAAAAATAATGGAGACTAACTGTAAATGTATATATACATTTTGTTTTCATAACCAGTTTTAAATGAAGCCGATACAAACGAGGAGCGTCTCCATTTTCTCACTCTGTGAGTAAAGGGCTCCTCGAGTTGAAGATTACATTTTCGACTCGAAATCTTCCCCATATTGTACGAAAAGGTAAGAAAATCGTGGAAGTTTGATTATAATCGGCCCAAGTGCAGATTCGTGAGTTATAATTCTGTGTTAAGTGTGAGGGTTAGGGAAGTCATAATGTTTCATTGTCTAGTTTTTACAGGTATGAAGACTCCGGTATTCCATTGTTATTGTGTAGTGATTAAAAGTATTTTAAAAACCAATAGTAAAAGTTTTGTTTAGTAAAACCGCGAGTTCTCATTATGCCGAGTCGTGGCAGTTTGAAAAAAGTTAAGTGTAAATTCCGAATGTGGAATGTGGTGTTAATCTGTTTTCAACTTTTACTGCGAATGTAAGGTAAGAAACCGTTGAAAACATACGAAACACATTTATGTGACAACAACCGTACCCCCAAAATAATTTTTGTTTCAATTATTTATTGTTTGGTGATATTGGGGAGTATTTAATTTTTTGTTTATTATTGTTCATTCAACACTTGTTCAGTAATTTTTAAATCTTTCACATCTTAACAAATTTGTATTGTGGTTTTATCTTAAAACTTTTGATTGTTTACTTCATTGAAATTCTACTTTTTCAGATATCAAACCGAGACCAAATGGACTCGGACAGTTCACAAGATGGCGATGACCGCCAAAATGGTTGTAGAAGAAGGGATTGGGAAAATCGTCAAAATAGTGATGTTTCTGATGATGAAAATTTCTCTCGTGGAGCAAAATCTATTGACTCACCTCCTGAATCACCACCTAGAGGTGGAGGAAATTTAGATTCACCGCCTGCATCGCCAGCTCAAGGAGTCGAATCACCACATTCTGTGTATTCTGGTAGCAGGAGTGGCGGAAGTAGTGCTGAGGGTACACCAGATTATCCCCAAAGCCCAGACTCGCCACCTCCAAAATCTCCTCCTGCCAGTCCAGATGGAGCTGATAGTAGGAGCCGACTTACTGAAAGAGATGACAGTAACAGCCCTGATATAAATAACAGTAGAATTGGTGATAGAGAAGAAAGTGGAAGCCCTGGTCCAGGTAGTGGTCATTCTGGAGTACGGGATGATTGTCAAAGTCCTGGCAGGGGTGGTAGTCAGGGATCCTACAGAGATAGAAGTGAAAGTCCTGAACGCCGCAATATTAGATCAAGAGACAGAGATGTAAGCCTGAGCCCTGAAAGAGGTACTAGGCACTCAACAGAAAGAGATATAAGTCAGAGCCCTGAAAGGAGAAATAGGCACTCAAGTGACAGAGATAGAAGTATAAGTCCTACCAGAGAATACAGTAGAAATTCAAGTAGTAAAACTGGAGAATCTGTTGGCAAGTATGGAAAGCGAGGTTATAGTCGAAGTCCTAAAAGCAATTATTCATCTCACAGAAATTCTAGATTTGCCAGCCCTGAAAGCAATAGCCCTAGGAGAGTTTATCATGAAAAAGACAGTCACCGAAGTAGTGTTGCGAATCGAAAACGTAGTCAAAGCCCTGATATTAAATATAGTTCTAGTCCTACCAGACAGGATAATCGCGATAAGAAAAGTAAAAGTAAGAGATCAAAAAGTCCTGAAGACCGTACTACCTCATACATGAATGAAAATTCTCAGGAATGGCCTGCAAGCCCTCCAGCAGTAGATTCAACAAGCAATAAAGGAAGTCCTAATAGGAATAAGATTGCAAGTCCTAGTAGTATTGGTAGTTCAAGTCCGGTAGCGAAGAAAAGTAGGTATGATGCAAGAGATGAGAGTCCTGATAGCCATGCTCAGAGTATAAGTAGTCGTGACAGTAGCCCTGCAGATGAAGAGAGGAATTTCCATAAAATCAGAAATCATGTCAGAAACAAGAGCTCAGTTGAGAGAAACAATCTTTCTTCTCCAGATAGGGATCTGAAAAAAGGTCGTATTTACAAAGATAATTCTCGAAGTAAACACAATCGCGAGAAACATAAAAGTCCAAATTATAAACGTATTAGCCCGAAAAGGCATTCTGACTCTGATGGTAGAAGTAATATCTCTTCTGACTCTTCTATTGGATCACCGTCACCTAAATCTAGGAGCCCTGAGCCCAAGCGTGGTAATAAGACTGATAAAATAGAAATAAAAAGCCATGGAGAAGATCTTTCTGATGTGTCAGATATTGAGAGCATTGGTTCCGATGAAGAACAGAAAGCAAAAGAAGTGAAAAAGGTAGGAATTGATAATAACATAAAATTAGTTAAATATGTTGTAAATTGTTTTCTACAATTTATAAATATCTATAATTACTTTCTAATTTAATATATACAATTACTCTCAATGCAATTCTCTACTTCTTGCTCCAACTTCTGTGTACTGTTAAGTATGGAATTACAGTCGTAGTCCATCTAGCCCATTAATCTCTATTCCCAGTTTTCCAATGTGGTTAGGGTATGCATGCCTGGTTCTTCCACGATTGTGTC
The DNA here is from genome assembly GCA_964056705.1 of Troilus luridus. Lineage (NCBI taxonomy): Eukaryota > Metazoa > Arthropoda > Insecta > Hemiptera > Pentatomidae > Troilus > Troilus luridus. The sequence goes on along the minus strand of OZ057414.1, from coordinate 80,580,181 downwards.
TGTCTTCCATGAGCATTATTGCCTTTCGTTTATCGTCTATTCTACAGAGATACACGAAAACCATCTCAGCAGTTTTATCCATTGGCCATCACCATCCGACTTAAAACATTTCGGTTTATTTTGCTACTTAACTTATAATTGACTCGATAAAGATGTATATATTTGTTAATTCTAAAGGTGTTCACCTCATAAAATCTTGATTCTACATTAACCCTTCTAGGGCACATAAATTTCCTTTAAGCCTGATTCATTTGCAGCCCTCCTAACTGCAATTCTTCTTGTTACTTGACCATGAATGACTGGGAATCAGCCATTTTAGAACTAGATCATAGTCTGAACAATCACTAGTGTTAAATAGAGTTCTCAAAAAGTATTATTTATATTAATCAGGCCTCAGGAAAAAAAAAGTTATGCTTCTGCAAATTTAGCCCTAGTCATTTGAATGCTTTGTTTTGCAGGGATACATAAAAATGCACATTAAGTTGAGCTAAATGATCAGTATTTGGCAAAATAATTAATCTTTTTCAATTTTACTAATGTAAATATTGATTATCGGCAGATAATCTATCTGTAGACACTGAAATGTTGCATGATAATATTGAGTTGATGAAAAAATTGTTTATTTATTTATTTTTAAATATAATCAACACTAAACATTCCTTCTTCTTCTTCTTATATTCAACTTCCGGGATGGACCGTGTCTTGTCACAAGACACGGTCCATCCCGGAAGTTGAATATAAGAAGAATAATAATGACCGTGGAAGCCTACGTGAACATTCCTTCTTCTGTAAACAATATTGCTTAGTCCATGGTTAATATTATTTAGTGTTATATTATGATACAATTTTTTAATCATGGCCTTACAGTGAACATCATATAACGGGAGATAGAGCTTCAACAATGGTGAGATGATAATTTAGATTAAACATAGAATGGTTGGGTTTCATCTGAGAATGTCGAGACCTTTACCAATATTCTGAGTTTTGCATTGCTTACCCCTACGTTACTCCATGCTTTCTATTAATTGTTTCTGAAAAGAATATATTATTGTTTCATGAAAAGAAAATTATTGGTTTGCAATATAGATAATTCCAATATTATTAAGACCTTAATAGTGTCAATTTATTTTAATTTTTTTTAGTCAGTCCTTGTATATTGCTTGGTTGATAATTATAATGATGGTGGTTATTATATACCTAGTTATAAATTTTAAAAATGAAATGAAACTGAAAACTTCATAAAGTATTTTTTTGACCCTTATCTGTTTTTGACTGTAACAGAAAGCATTCCAATTTTTTCAAGTTGTGGAGTTTATTCTAGCTTAATAGTTTTTTTTTTTATGAGCAATTGGTTCTGCATAAAATAGAGTTTCTCCTCTCGATTGATTGAATTGACCCCTCGATTAATAGAGATGAATATTTTGAATTTTCATAGCTAGGCTGAACATATTTGGTAACCTATCTTTCTTTTTTTTTGTGTGAGTGTGTCATCATGTAATTATATAACTATGCTTAACACTATTGCCCTTATGTGACTCAATATTTATAATTTCTGGTTAGATCGAAAAAGAGAAAGAAGAAAAAGATAAGAAGAATGGGATAAACCTTGAAGAAGCTGAACAACTTGATTTTGAAGCTGAAGAAAGTGATTCCCCGTCTAAGAAGAAGGACAAAGATGCGGAAACAGAAGAGGGTGAAGTTAAGGAGCTGGAAGAAGGAGAACTCTCTGATGAAGGAGAGGTTAGGCCTGAAGAGACAGAGCCCAGGCCTGTTTGCCGTTTCTTCTCAAGAGGGCAGTGCACATGGGGCTCCAGCTGCAGGTATGTACCAATTATATTTATACCTAACTCTTTTGGTTTTTAATTTAATATTGCAATCTATTAAAATAATTTGTATATAATGGTGTGTGTGTTGTAATCAGCAGTTGCGCTGTTGCTTTTTTGAGCATGTGCATGAGTGTCTTAACAGCTTTTAATATTCATGTAGCTAATTGCAATTTTACTCTTTTATTGCTTTGTATAATCCTTGGAGTGGGGAAAAAAAAATTTATATTAATTTTGCTTAAAGTAGTATCCTTGCATCATTAATTATATTTCAAGGATCTTGTAATAAGCCATAAGTCATACAATAATGTCTGTTGCAATAAGTCATACAATATGTGTTTGATTAGTCAATAATTAAGTTGATACTGTGTAAATATGTTAATGATGCATGCCATTTGAACTTCAAAAAAAAACTTTATTTACTTCTCTGTGATGTATAGACCTAGACCCACGCATTAGTAATGAATCATTTTTTGCTTAATCGTCAATTATAAAGAATAAAATATAATGCTTCTGTCTTTAGTATAAGTAGTGTTTACAGTCATTTACGAAAGGGCTATCTTTTATTGCTCAATAAATAATGTTTATTGGAAAGAAATTAATTCACCTTAAAGTGTTCTTGAAACTGAGATATCTTCATTATAGTTAACTATGATCCAAATTTAGGAATTATAATTTTCAACATTTTTGTTATACATAAACAAGGTAAAAATAATAATATCTACAGTATCTTATTCTAATTAGAAAAAATGACTGTTTTGGTTTGAAGCAGGAGGCCTCTAATGTATTAAAATGTTCTTCAGTGGATATCCTGGTCTGTAAAACAATATCTTAACAATGGCAATGCACAGTTTCCCTTATACTGATGTAACTGCTCTTAATAAAATCGCTTTGTTTAAAGAATCATCTGTTACTGTTATATAACCTAACTTCAAAGGATGAAGATAAGTAGTCAGAAATTTTTCTTACTTGATGTTTCTTTTCTTTTCTTTTTTTATTTAACAAAAATAAATAAAGAAAGAAAAGCAAATACCAACCCATCCACTACTCCTTAAAATGTAGTTACACTACAGTAAAAGGAGAAACTCCAAAAACAGGAATTATGTACACAAATAAGTGTACAAAAACTTATATCAACAATAAATATTTCATATAGGGGTTATGGAGAAAGAAATCTTACTTGATTAAATTTATTTTTTCTTAGCCACTTAAAATGGACTGTCCCTATCTTATCTTCTTAGTCCTTGGTTGAAAATAATAACTAATATGACTTTTAAATTTAAAAGTTACCATTATAAATCTTTGCCTAGACTAGGCTGGCTGGTACTTACTCAAACATATTATTACGTGCTTATAAAGTTTGTGAAATTATTGACAATAGGTGATAGCCAATTTCGTTCATAGTTGTAAAGATTGTATTCTCTTTGAATATTATATTAAAGCAACTCCATATGAAACTGAATACCATTTTGTGTTTGCGCAGTGGGTCTAGTTCTTTACAGTAAGAAAGAGAATGGGCAAGCTTAGGTAGATAGACAAAGGTGTTTGTTGCATGTGCCAGCTTTCGTCACCCAGAAGCATTGCTTCCACATATACGGCCAAGGTTCCCTAGACCTTTCCTCAGTATCCGCGGCAGAGGCTATCATTTTCCTTTTCGGACCTTCAATCCCAGGTAAGGTTACATTTTTTAAAGTACATTTAAAAAAAATTGAAACTTTATGTAAAGAGGTAAGGGGCTAGAATTTTAATCATTAAATCCTTTAATTTTACATTTATTTCTTAGCATGTTTTGACTTTTTTATATTGGGTTAATAAGTATTTTCAGTTGCACTGCTTGTATTTCTTATTATGTTTGGATTTGTTATTCCCATTATATAAATTTAGTCATTAAAAAAAAAAGTAGGTATGCTTCAAGTTTGTTTAGAGAGAATTTCCTTTACTAGAGGGTTCACATGGAGTTTTAACGCTCAGCCCTCACTTTGTGAATGCACTACAACTTGTATTCCGATTGGTTAGGTGAGCTTAAGTCATACAGTTACCAAGAAATAAATTTTGCTCAGTTATAAATTTTTTACTGCTGTTCATTACGATGAAATATAAAAGTACTAAAATAAGTAATTAACATGTTAACAAAAATTACAACTGTAATTTTGAAAAAGTTTCAAAGAACGAGGAGTAGGTATTCGCTAGATGTTTATATTTTTGTTAAACTACACTTAAATATAATGGTCATGTTATATTCCTTTCATAAAAGTTGTTAATCAACACTCATCCTCTCTTCTGTGATCTGTGATAAATGTAAACAATAAATCAGACCATAATTTGTATGTACTAAAAATCATCTGGGTTGCTAAGTTTATACATTGTGTAAACTACTATTCTCTGATATTTACCTAACCAATCAGACTGATTAATTCCACAAATAATACAATTCATTTTGTCTCAAACAATCCATATTCTCACAACTAAGATTAAGTGATCATGAGAAGTTAGTAAGGAACAAACAATTGTTCAATGGCAGATCAGTGGGAAACCAACCATAGGTTTTCTAGCATAAGGAATAGATGAAAACTCATTAAAATCTCTAGAATAGCAGATGTTGTTTGTTCATTTGATGTCACTTTATGCTGCTATGGGTAATCGGGCGACGCTACAGTGGGAACCCTAAATTTTGTCTATCCAGGTTTAATTAGGATAGGGATCTTTAACGAGTACCTGACATTGTACAGGCTTGGGATGCCTGTTAAATGTCCCTTCCGAAGGACGGCATAACCATGGATTTTTTACTCCTTTTAAAAAATCCTAGAGCCACCACTAGAACTCGAATCACCACAAGAATAGCAGTTGAAGCCATTTTGTGGATTTCATTTAACATTTAAGTATATGTGGTATTCACATCATTTGTCTTATATAGATTTGATATATTGAGAACTTTTCACATAAGAAACATGTTATTATTCTGGCATTGGTTTTTATTTTTTTTAATGAATGAGTGCTTTCTTTAACAGACCCTGATAAAGGAAAATAATTCATGCATCTACTTCAATGATGAAATTATGTTTTGTTGGTTTTAAGAATGTGGTATATTTAATTCTTTCTATGGAATTTAAAAACACTTTTATAGATCAATATGTATAGAAGATGAGGGTAAAATTCAGTCCTACTCTCTGACTCTCTCCAGAAAGCTCTGCCCTATTATTTATTTATCTTTTTTGTTTATTGTACATACATTGTGAATATTACTCATATTACTTCAGCTAGAAACTGGTTATGATCTATAAAACAGTCCACATTACTTTGGTGTATATACAGTGCATGAGGGAACTTTACATATGCTTATAATAATATTTTGCATGCTCTATTTTATTATAATGCCTTTTTAATAAATGTAATTATTGTAATAGAACATATATTTCATTTCATTATAATTAATAGAACATTATTTCTTTTATATTTACATTAGTTTATGAATGAATTGCAGTTTTAAATTACTGGTGCAAATAAAGAATAGCCTTTTTTCAAAGCTTAATTAAAGAGATACAAGTATATCAAAACATTTATTGAGATCTTTTGTTTTTCTCTATAGTGTATATTAAAATGTGTTAACTTAGGTTTGTGCACCCTGGAGTGACTGACAAAGGCAATTATACAATGTTCGATATGGTGCGGCCACTGGTGCCGATGAACTCTGGACCTCCTCCTCCACACATATATCCTCCAATAGATTGCTACCGACCTCCTATAGAAAGGCCGCCAATTGTAAATATAATTTTTTTATATATATGTTTTATTTATTTATTTTAAAATTTCAGTTTGATGTTTACTATTTATCAATTTGTTGAAAAATACTTGTTTAGGAATTCGATAAATATTTATTTGTTGGTCTATATTATACTCATTACAAAATTGATCAATTTAACTTATTTCTTTCCGTAATAAAATATCTTTGACAAGTTTAGGTATGATTATATTAATATAAATAAAAAAATATTTTTCCTCATAATATTTTAGATGGGCCCTCCTCCTTATCAACAGCAGCCTCCAGTTCTGCGGAGGGAAGAACCTCCAGGTGAGTCAGCATGGGAAAGAGGTCTCAGACAAGCTAAAGAGGTTAGTATAAACAACATTCTAATAAAAGTATCCTAAATTTAAGATAGAACATTAAATTTTAAATTTCCTAACTTTAGTAATTATTTGTTACTATTTTTTAGTATCTGAAAAAACTGAATGTGATTTGGTTATCCTAAAGTGCTTATATACTACTCTTTACTATTTCTGACTTATGTTTTGATTATAAGTCACTAAATTTCATAATTAAACCTCACTTATTAGGATATTAAAGGATTTATTCAACAACAAACTTCCTTACACGAGTGACAACTTTAATAGTTGTCTAACATTTTTTTACTATGCATTCCCTGAAACTTTATTTATTTTTAATGGCTTTTAGATGTGCCTTTCATTATTTTCAATAGTGTTTTTTATTAATTGAGAAAGCCTGTAGCTCTATAATATAACCCCAAAAGGGTATTTAGCTCACATGGTAGTTTCTAAGCCTTGCAGAACAATTTCTCATCGATTCATTCATTAACACTGAGATAGATGTTCTATTTTATTTAGATAATTTAGATGCCAGTATTTGGCCATATATAATTTTGTTGTAATATCAGATGTTTATTAAGTTAATGGAACCTAGTGTATTAGTGCATATATGTCTTGTTTAATCGGTCTACTATTTTCTATTCACAGATTTTATGGTTTGAAGTTTTATAGAATCTATGTTGCAGTACATGTATATTTTAGAGGTATATTTCTACTTATGGTTTTTGTACTAATAAACACATCATAGTTAATGGAAATTTGAGTTTTATATTTATTTTCATGACCCTTAAATTAAAAAGATTTTAGAACACTTCAAAAATAAAAAAATAATTATAGTATTAGCTAGTTTGGTCTGCCTAATAAAGGTTATATTTAATAATTTTATTAAAATTGTAATTTAAATAATAAAACCTGTACCATATCTCATCCCTAAGGGTCTTGGTTCATTTCATGGTAGGGACTATAGAGTTATTAACCAACATGCATGCATGGTGTGGTGATTTGGCCCTAGGTCATGCACAACTACTAGATTTTCCCCAATCAAGGGGAAAATTACTTTACAGGGACTGGGTAAGCCCCAGGAGAGTCCATTTTACAGGATCACTTCATGGCTATTAATAGAATAAATAATTTATATACTCCATCCAGTCTCGAACTCAGGACCTAGTGATACTTGAAAAAAAAATGTTTACCGTCAACCTAAATTTCAGATTTCGTGTTTTAAAGATTAATAGAATCATACTATCAAATATATAATTTTTTAAATTAACTACTCTATGTATCTTTCCTTCCCTCGAAACTATTAGGGTGATTGGTATTTGGCAGTTAAGTCATTGCTCATGCTGGGATATTCCCTAAAAATATAACATCACCCTGTTCTGTTTCAAAATTGCAATCCATTTAAGAATTTAGAAATCTAATACTCGGTCATTTATAAAAAGACAAAATTAAAGTGTTGATAAGAATACTTAAGCCTTTTATGCAAATAGAGAACTTTATTTAATTCTTATTTTCTCGTTTTTGAACAACAGTCAAATTTTGAATTTTCATGTTTGAGTAATAGGCTTTACTACTAACCATTATTATAATAAAACTAAGGTTTTAATTATTGTAATCTTACTAATGTTATTGGTAATGATAAATGTAGCAGCACATGATCCACAGAAAGTGTGATGATCATCGCACTTTAACTGAAATAATTGTGCTAAATAAACAAATTATAGTAGCTAGTCATACTCAAATTGAGTTTTAATCTCAGTTTGCAGTAGCAGCTCCTATGACATGTGCAGTTAGGTACATTGCAAATAGCTAACCATCTTGTGTCGTAATAAATTGCTTTTTTTTTCATGTTTTTTCGCTATTATTATGTAAACGCAATGCCTAATTAAGTCTTTAATAAAGGAAGGAACTTAAATTCAAGGACTCCCTAACTTTTTCATAGAATTTTTTTCAGTAAGGTCTTCAAGATTTTTCTTTTCAATCCGTCTACATAAAACAGAAAATATGAATTAACATTTTATTTTACTGATATATTGCATTTTGAAAGTAATCTACTCAGTTATTTTCAAAAAATTAAACAAGGCTAAAAATGCTTTGGATGTCAATAATTCAATTTAAAAAAGGAACTATTACTTGTAGTAAACTTATTTTCTAGTGTCAACCCTTTACTTGCAAGAGTTAAATTAAACTAAGATTTAATTTATTGCTACCTTAACTGTGTTATTATTTGTAATGATATAGTTAAGAGCACATGATCCACAGAAAGTGTGATGGTTATAACACTTTAACTGTAATAATTGTGCTATATTAAATTATAGTAGCTAGTCATACTCAAATGGAGTTTTAATCTCGGTTTGCAGTAGCAGCTCCTATGACACATTATAGTGTTTTTACCATGTATGAAACAATTAAGAATGTTTATTAAGTGTATTCAGATCAATTTATTAAAAGGTAATAATTTCTTTATATCCACCTAAAGCTTAAATATCAAGAAAAAACTCCAGTTTGTCATAATTTCAGAAAATTAAAAGTTCATTGAGGATATGTGTTTATTGCTTGTTTAGTAGTTTTTTATTTGTTCTCATCATTATTTTTTCTTGTTAGATGTTGCGCAGATCAACCAAACGGAAAGAAACTGATGCTGATTTTGAAGAAAAGAAGATGACCCTTGGAATATCTGGACAAGAAGAATATGACAAAGAAAATGACTACTACCCTCGACCATCCAGTCCTGTTTATGATGACTATCACGAAAGGTACAAATCAACTTCTAAATTTTTAATTCGCACTGTCCTCACTACTTACGCTGATGACACATGTGTGTTATCAGTTATAAGGATCCATTTGTTGCATCCCAATCTCTTCAATCCCATATCTCACACCTACAAGAACGTTGTCAAAATTGGAGGATTAAAATAAATCCTAACAAATCCCATCAAATTACCTTCACCCTTCGTCGTAAACCTACGAATTCCTGTCCTACTGTATCGTTTAATAATATTCCACTGAACCCTGTCGAACAGATACGTTACCTAGGACTCCATCTGGATAAACGTCTCACTTGGAATCCTCATACAAGACTGAAAAGACAAGAAACTGCTTGTTGTTTTCGCCTACTTCAACACTTACTGGACAAACGCTCTAAGCTACCAATTAATTACAAAAGACTCATTTACATGACAGTCATCAGACCTATTTGGGCATACGGAGTTGAGCTTTGGGGCTCTACTAAACCATCCAATTCATCTCGTATCCAATCCTTACAATCCAAAATCCTTCGTAAAATCCTCAATGCTCCTTATTATGTCACAAACAAACTCATCCATCATGATCTTAATATCCCATATGTTACTGATTTGGCCCAAACTATATACCTATCCTTCCATAACAAGCTCCATACGCACTTGAATCCGCTAGTCTCTCAGCTTGCTTCCCATACTATTCCTGATAACCCTCCGAGGCGTCTGAAAAGAAGATGGCCTCGAGATCATCTACTATAGAACTTTATTGGAGTGCTATCGATGGGTAGTTTCTCCACAAGTGTTTTCATGTCATATTCTACATTTTTGCACATTTACTTGATATAATACCATTATAGTTGTAAATATCATTGAATTAAATAAAAAAAAAATTTTTAATTCAAAGGGTTTTTCTCATTTATTAATAAAAAATAATCTAGAATATATTAATTTATTGATCTTAAATTTAAATTAACATTGTTAAATATTATAATGTTAAAAACTACCTGATCTTTGTTGTTTTTTAGGCTACCATTCTTAACAGTTTGATGGGTATCTAAGATAATATACCTCTGATTAGTTTTTTTCTTTATAAATTTCCTTTTTAAAGTTTATTATTATTTCATAGCCTTCATGGATACTAACAACGGTCAACGCTAACAAAAAATTTTGTAAATTTATTTCTTCATTTACTTCTCAAAATACGAGATATAAAAAAAAAAAAAAATCTTTGTAGAAATTCCTTTATTAATTATTCTTGAGTGTAGTTCTAACGTCCAGCATTAAGCATCTACTAAGTTCTCTTAAATTATTTTATGAAGCTGTAGCTCGTGAGTCGTGATGAATATTTCCCAAGTTATTGAATATTGTTAAATAAAAATGTCTTGAATTTTTTTTCTATGAAATAGTAGGAGTATTGGCACCATAAAAGTTCATTTATAAAATATTGAATTTAGAAAATTTTCCATAAAGCTTTAAGCAAGAGGGTATGATTTATTTTGAAGTATTCTGATAACTATTGGTAGTTTTGGAAATTAAAAAATTACTTTGAATTAAATAAATTTTTAAATTAAGTTAATTTACCAGATTAAGAGGCGTCTTTTCTTTTTCACTTGGCTAATTGATGAAAATGTGGCCCAAAATTTAAATAAACTTCTGATCATTTTTAATTCCTATTCATAATCTTCATCTGTATTATTATTGAACTTGGTTTTAATTTAAAGGTCTAAAGAAGGTGAGAAGAGGTACCGAAGTGTATCAGACAGGTTTGGAGACTATCCTCCTCCGAGTGGATATTACCGGGAAGGATGGTATGATGATCGTTCTCGTTATCATCACTCTTCCAGGCACCATTCATCGGTAAGCTTCAGTTTTTTTCCTTAAATGTGTAGTAGTTATTTAAACGAGGCTGTTTTCATTTACGTTTGTAAATGATAAATAGCCACTCTCCACGAGCCGACAAATTTTGTTGAGATGGAAATCTGATGACCATAATAATCAGAATTTTTAATTTATAACTTCCTAGATTCAGAAAAAATATTAATTATTAAGAGGTTACTTGATAGGAATAATATTTAGTTAGTGAGTGATTATTAAGAAATTTATTTTCCTTTTGTTTTACAGCTTGTAATTATTTTTTAATCTAGCTATAAAGTTGAGATATTAAATTCTTCATACTGCTGATGTAGTTCTAATAATCTAATAAATCCTTAATACCTTTGGAGTTAATAAACATTCCTTATTTTAGGTCATTGCATATTTTTCTGGTATTTTTAAATTAAAATTTAACAGTATTCTGTAATTATGAATAGGTGTTTGTTACATTTTATATTTTAGGGAAAATTAAGGTAATTCTAAAGCATTATTCTTGATCATTCTGAACCATCTCAACAAAATTAAATTTTTTCCAAATCTCAATTGAAATTATTAATTCCGTTTAATAGCTCACTTACCGTTTGATTAAAACATTTTAAAAATACACCTAGTCCTTCTAAATATTATTAATATATTCATTTACCAGGGTAAGGAAGATTCCCCACATGTTATGAAAAATAGTGAAGCAAAATTGCACAAAGGACAGGTATAAATAAATATACAATTTTATGATTAACTGTTGTTTTTCAACTGACCAGTGATCCAACCCAATGTTGACCCGCACTGTACCCTAAGGGCCGTCAATGTTGATTGTCTCTGCCGGGTTTCTTACCCGTTGATAATTTATTCTTAGCCTGTGGGTCATTTTGGGCTTGGTTACTGCCATGCCTATAATAGTTTATCTTTGTGATATATTGAAGTAAAACTAAATCAATGATCTTTGAAAAGCAATTCAATTTTTTCTATGAAATTAAGAATAATAATTATATTTTCAACACTAGCTGTTGTTTTGTTAAGAGCATATTTATCATACACAACACATTAAGAATTGTATGCATCATGAGTCACTTCGACATTTGATGGGGCATTACCAGCTCGATAATATCTTACAAAAATTGTCTTGTCGAAGTAATGTTTGATAAAAATACTTTTCAACTATAACTAATCGACCTGTCATACTTATAGTTAATTTAAAATTCACCTTCGCTGCTAGAACCATGGACGTGATGGTTAATTAAGCAAATAAACAAATGGCAGAAAATTGTCTTTATTACAACTATCAACTGATGATGGTTTTATTAAATAATTACATAACATATTTAGTGAAAAACTATCATACATTTAGGCAATTTGTAAGTTATAACTTATGGATGATCATTGAACTTAAAATAATTAATCATTTTCTGTTGTCTCTTTTGAATATAAGCTTTACATTCTTCTTGTTCAGCGAATCACTTAATAATCTTTGATAACATTGTGTCGGCTGGGTAACACAAAATAAATAAATGTATGTCTAAGAATCGTTAACTTTATTTTTAAAATTCTCTGAATGATTCAGAGATTTTGAGCCTATTGATTTGACAAATTTACACATGTGTGTAGTTGCTTTTTCGCAAAAATCATTTTGATTCTCACATTGTTGTCTAATAAAATTATTTATTGTATTACTCTATACTGCATTATTATTTTTATATTTTTCTGTTGACATCATCTTTTAAAATATATTGAGTGCTAAAAATCCTATGTTTTACTATAATGAAAGTAAATCTGAAGGCAGAATAAACTTGTGAATAATTGTGTGACAGTTCATCGATGTTTTCCAGTAACTATAAACTAAAAGTGCATTTATTTCATAAACATTATTTAAAATTAGAGTTATTTATAACTCTCTAAAACTAATTAAAATCTCTATTTATAAAACTCAAAAGTTATTTCACCGTTCCCAGACATCTTCTAACACTACCTATCCGTAAGCTCCTCATCACTTCTTTTTTCTTTTCACGCTTTGCCTAAGATTGTGTGGCAAATGGTGGCCTCTCGATCAGGCTCGAGGAGAGGTTGAGGCAAATTATGAACTGTTCGCTTCGATTTGTCTTCGACGCCCCAAGGAGATCTCGTGTGTCCCGCCGTTACGTTGAGTTAAAGTGGCTCTTCCCTTCTATACGTAGACTCTATTTCCTTGGTTTTTACTGATATCAAACTATCAACTCACAACATCCATCTGATATTTATGGCCTCCTACAATTCAAATCCTCTATCTAATCACAGGGCACAAGATCTCGCCCTTCCGATCTTTATATCCGGTCCCATTGAACCAAAACTTTTGAGTGTTCCTTTCTCGCCCGTTCTATCTCTCTTTGGAACTTACTTCCACTCGATAACCACCATGCGTCTTCTTTAACCACATTTAAATCTAAACTTTTCTTCATCTTCTAAATTCCCAAACAGATGCTCTATAATCAATAAATAATTCATAGACATAATCAACTTGATCGATGGATGAATTACTGTAAATATTCCTCACTCATAATGATATCATATTTTATATTATTAGATACCTTTTATTTATTCACTTATTTTTCCATAAGCCTATTTCTTGTTATTGTAAATTTGTCTGTTTTTTAATTTTATTTTTGTATTACATTTTCTGATTCTCTACCAAAACATACCTGTTAGTTATTTACTTTCAAGGTATTATGTAAATATTGTTTTATTCTGATGTAGTCCTTTGGCCAGATATATACTTATTTAATTTTGTTTATCTTTGTGATTCTTAAGGGACCTGGCTGGTCCCAGAATAAAATTATTTTTCTATTATGTCATACCAACCTTGCCCAGAAGGTTAGGGTCTAACTTATTTTCTCTGCTGTTTCTTTTTAAATTCAGACCTACCCATTTTTCTATACTTCATTACTGTTTTCAATGATACAAAGGTACACTGCTCTTCATTGAGAATTCTATAGTATTCAATAAGTTTTGTGGGGAATTCTTCTTAATGTGCCGATGTATGTGATTATTGTTCCGTATTAATGTTACAAGATTATGTGAAGTCTCAAAGTTTGTTTTGTCTTGATTAAGCTTACAGGTATTCTTAACTGGGTGTATGTTCATAAAAAAATATTTTTTTTTGTTGCTTAATAGTTATGTCTCAATTAAATACTGTTATATAACCAATAGCTTATTTATTTAATTAATTGTTGTTATTATTATTTTTATTTTTTTTGCATGTTGTGTATTAATTTTTTTCTGCGGACTAAGCTTAAATAAGAATCCTTGTAATATTTAATATAGAGTACAATTTAAAATCTACAATTAAATATTTTCATTTAGCTCTTACTTTCAATTTTTAGTAATTGAATTATTTTTTTAGGCTATTAATTTATGTGATAATCATTCTTTATTTTTTATTTTTTTAAGTCCATATAAGAATCTTATATATTTGTTCAATTCAATTTCTGTTTATGATATTTAAAACAGTTTTAATTTATGGGTTTGATTTAAGCATTGCATGTCAGAAATGTTTAAGAAATCTTTTGTATGAAAAAAGGAAGTTGAAATTGAATTATAAATAGTTCTTCTTTATTTAGCAATATTAAATTTCCTGTTATCAAGTTGATTAATAAGATGGTCTTTATTGTAAAGGAAGTATATATAGTTCCACCACAAATTACAAGTCAACCCTCACTGATTTGATTCTTTTAATGGTCGCTTCTGACTTGAGAGTGTGTAGGCAACATGAGGCACATCACACTATTCGTTTTTTTCCAGAAGTGTTAAAAACAAAAAAAATGAATATAGCATATATTAGAAATTCTACTAGAATTATATATATTTTTATGATTGTATTATAATATATAACAATTGGGAAGTCCCTGTCAGTCACTGGTAATAACATTATGAGATTTTCTGGAATCTGCTTAGATATTCATAAAAAAGAGATTATTCGTTGTGAGAAAGTTAAATACAGAATGCTAAAAGCTTCAATCTAATTAATTTTGTGGACAGATTAATTGGAAAGTAAATTAAATAATCTAATTAATTCTATGAGAGACTAATTTTTATTTTAAATTTTTGTAGAGTGGTTATGGTCGCAGTGTTCCAGAAGATTATTATGAATCAAGAAAAAAAAAATATTCTTCAAGGGAAGTAGTGGTCCAAAGAGGCGAGAAAGGATCATGGAAAGAAACCAGGTCTTTTTAAAATATATCCATTTTTTTAAAATTAAGCATAAAATATATGTTTTTAAAATATGAAATCTAATTCAATAAATATTAAGTATTATGAAATAAAGGCGAGTGAAATTTTTTCATTGATTTTAAATATTTTATTTATTGTTAGCCCTCCATCCGTGAGGAGTCGAAGTGGAAGAGGTGATGAATGGTCTGATCCTTGGATGAGGTCTAAATCCCCATCAAGAAAGGGTGCGTCGAGGAAGAAATCCTATTCATCCAGGTCACGTTCTTCTTCATATTCATCATCTTCGTAAGTTTTATTTATTTTATTTTCTCTATAAACATAAGAACAATCGATAAAATGAAACATATTGCAATTTTAATATCCAGGGCAATAAATTATTATAAAATTTACTTATTCAGTCTGTTAATATTCTTAGACATCACTTTTGCTTCTCAATAATCTCGTTTTCTTGAAAAAAATAGATGAGGTAAACTTTACTGATGTGGAAGTCTTTGACTTAAATTGAATTGAATGAAATTGAACTAATTAATTAGTTTGTTTTTTAATTTATAGTGTCGTTTCATCCCAACTTTTTGGCTCTTATCAGGGCTGAGAACAACAAAATAACATTAACAGTTCAGTACCAAAGACTGCTATAAAATAGTTAATACAATAATGGAAAGTAATCAATAATTAATCAGAAATGACTGTAATGATTAATGGAATATCAAAAAAAAAGAAGCAAATATATAAAATAATTTATGAAAATTTGAAAAATAAGTAGAATATTAAGAATAAAAAAATATACAAAGATAATAAAGTATGAGAACTAAAATTAAATACTAAAAAAAAAATTAAATAAGGGAGAAAAAATTTTAATAATTATTAAAATACATAAAAAATAAAATTATATGAGAAATAATTTTAAAATCAAAAATGTTTGACACATCACTAGAAAAGTTAAAATTAGTTCAAAAATTAATTGAAACAGTCATGAATAGTTATTGTAAAATACACTGAGTAATATAATATAATAAAATGAAATAGCAAATGATTAAGTTATGCAAGTTAAAGATAGATCGATATAATTATTAGTTATTTATGAGAAAGAAAAGTGATAAAAACAAGGAGGAAAATGTAAATCATTATTCTTTTGTAATAATGATTGAAAATCAACAAGTGCATTGGGCCCTTTTAAAGAAATCAAATCAAGGAAACGAATGTACCTGATAAAAAAACGTAGCATATATTTTGAATTTAAGACTATATCAATTTATTCTCAAAAGATATTTCTTATTCATATTTATAAGGCAATTGTATGATTTATATAAAATAGAGCATGCCTTTAAATTTGCACTTGTAACTTAATGTTCTAAATAAGTGATTGGAGTAATGGCTGCTAATTACATTGAAATTGTATGTGTTTCAGGTCTAGGTCCAGTTCCAGTTATTCCTCTTACAGTCATTCGAGGTCGCAATCTTCAATTTCGAGATCATCTTCTAGGTCAAGATCGAGGTCTTCATTCTCTAGGAAAAAGCTTTCACCACTTTCAAGAAGAGCTAAATCACCCTTCTCCCGAGGTACTATTTTTTGTTTTTAATAATTCAGGTTGATTAACTTCAGATATTTACTTTAGATCGCCTTGACCTAATTTCTCATTAGCTATTTCAAATTATAAAACATCGCATATGAAAGGTCCAGGAATATAACATAGCACTTGGCACTGACAATATTATCTTAATTGTACTACAAATGAGTTACTGAGGAACAAGTGTTACTATTCTGGGTCAACTTCAAATGAGGTAACCTCGTGCACGATAAAGTCATTATAGGATCCTCAATAGTACTTAGCCACAGTTTGTTAGTTGATTACGTTTTGGTTGGAATGCAAATAAATAATCTCATCCCTCTTCATTTTAGTCTCTGAATCCATGGAAAAAAAATTGACTTATTCTACATAAAGGTTCACCTATTTCATAATTATGTCGTTGAAGAAAAATTACTAAATGTAAAGGTTCTGGAATATGAAATGTCATGTTAGCTTATCCAATACGCCATTTTCAGTTATTCATTTATAATTCCAAAACGGTACTTCCCATCAAAAAACTTGTTTTATTTAAAAAGTTTAAGTACTTTTAATTTTATGTTGAATAAGTATCTAACATTATAAATATTATTCAGGAATATGTTCTAAACTATGATTGAATTACCGCAATTTCTACTTTGCTAAGAAATTCAATTTATTTTCTTATATCATATGTACAACTATTTTAAGTCGAAAATATTTTAAATAAACTTCATCATCATCACTGCCACTACAACCCGGTACGGGTCTTTGCCGCATCAAGACGACGCCTCCAATCATCTCTGTCTTGCGCCAGGGTCTGCCAAGCTCTGGTGTTGAGGAGCTTCTTCGCGTCGACTTCGACCTCATCTGCCCATCTCAGTCGTGGCCGTCCTCTCCTTCTCCTACCATCCACATACCCAAAGAGCAGCCACTGATCAAATCTTAAATAAACTTAAATAGCATAAAAAAATTTAATTAGAGTACCTGTGCATATTTCGAATCTAAATACCATACAGTCCTTGTACTGTTTAGTAACTTTTAGTCAGTGAGTCAAATTGCCTCCTTCATTGGTTCATCAGTACAAATTCTTACTAACTAACAAACTTTTAAATTGGCAAACTAGTAGATTATA
Source organism: Troilus luridus (assembly GCA_964056705.1). Taxonomy (NCBI): domain Eukaryota; kingdom Metazoa; phylum Arthropoda; class Insecta; order Hemiptera; family Pentatomidae; genus Troilus; species Troilus luridus. Next base: position 80,562,768 of record OZ057414.1, on the reverse strand, counting down.
GCTTATAACAATACCAACCGGTCAAAATGGCCAGTTTGTTTGTTTAATTAAACAAAATAGTAGAATTCAAGAAATAAAACTAGAAATTCATAAAATAATTTAATTTTAAAGAAATTGAATTTTTGGTCCTATCAATTTTGTTGTATCTCAATCCTAGGATAAAGCTAGATTTTTTGTGTCTTAATACATTTTATGATTTTTTCCCAGTAATGTGTTATTTTATAAACTAAATAGGCTCAGGACAGTCTCTCAACTAAGCCCTATTTAACTTTTTGTCATAAGTATAAATAATATAAATGTAAATTTATTGGAGAGAAATTTGTAAACTTGTAGAAAGATCTTCTGGGCAGATTTGTATTTATAACCCTAAAATTTCACTTCTCAGTGCAAAATTTCCTATTTTAAAAGTTAGATTCTTTCAATATGCATTCAACAATAATTACACCTTATCTTATTAAATTATCATATATTTTATGAATTATAAATGATTCTAATCAGAATATATTCACTTAATTATAAATTTAATTGGAAGAATCTGCTCCATGTGCCCCGATTAATTTATGTATGTTTCACCTGAGAAACACTAGAATTATGACATTGTTATTTGAATCATTAAATTAATCTCATTATTGATTATAGTTATGATTTTAATTGAGACTAAAACATGTGATTACATTATTTTTTAATTCTTACTATTGTTATATGTTTATTTTTAATAGAAAGGAGGGTTGGTGAGGGAGATAGAGGCCTGCATATGAACCCACCTCCGCCAAGCCCAAGAGGAGCGTCTCCAAGGCGTAATCCTACTCCACCTCCCCAAGCGGAACGGTTAGTTTATATTAGTATTTATTTTTTTATTTCAGTTGCTTACAAATTATTTTGATATTATTATCTATGACATAGTTAAGTTTAGATGTTATTGATATTTACTTTGATTGTAATCACGAAAGATTGAATTATTGAAGAAATCAACTTCAAAATAATGATTGTTATTAGAATTTTTTTTTTAATTTCAAAATGTGTAAGTATGAAAGTGTTTATATAGATAATTATTTTCATTATAAAATTTCCACTTATTTATCTTATACCTTAATCATTAACATTAATGCATTCAACTCTGCCAGCACAAATATTGGATGTTTTTACAAGATGGAACTTTTTAAACTGAAAAGAAAAGTAAATTTTAATGTTTAAAACTCAAACTTTGATAGAAGAAAAACTATTTTAGTTTTCAATTAGTATGAAGCCACAATTTGTTAAGCTGTGTCTAATAACTTCCTTATGACCTTGATTTGAGCTGGTTATTACAACTTGACTCTCCGTTATGGGTTTAATATTTTAAGTATCAATTTAATACCCAGCTCAGTTTTACAATGAGCAGAAATTAATAAGTATGGATGGGATGATACAGTTTTCATCCTTTGTGGTGTATTTAAGCAACTATTGAATATGATTTTTCTACTTATCTGCTGACTTTTGTGTTAGTAACCACAAAATACTTTTTCATCATAAGCTCATGTGGGCATATACCATTCTTGACTTAGTCCATTCATTAAATTGTCGTATAGGTTCAACTATACTTAATTAAATATTTTTAATGAAAAGTAGTCATTTTCAAGTTTATCTATTAAGAAGAAAAATATCTTATGCACTTTTAAATAGTATATTTTCAATCAGACTTTTTTTTTGATCCAATAGAAATAGTCGCAACATATCCGCTAGACTATTAGCCGCAGCAATGAGGGATAGATCAGTTTCGTCTCGATCTAGCTCAGGCTCAGAGTCTTCAGGTTCTAGCTCTGACAGTTCAAGTGATTCTGGTTCCAGCTCCAGCTCTAGTAGCTCTACAAGACGCAAGCATAGTAAGTACTATCTACTAAGAATTGTAAGTTCTATACTAACTATCCACATAAATCTTCACCATATAGTAAGTAATATTGTTCACAACTTTTATTGATCATAACTGTCACCAAATTTACAAATTCCACTTTCAAATTACAAAATAAAATTTGTACTGAATAAATGGTACTTGTCTGTTAGGCAGCTCTACTGAACCTTACATTCCGATGCTAGCTCCACTGTTTAGGAGTATTGTGGTAACGAAATATATCACAAATGTATAACTTTTTTTATTAATTATAATAATAATAACATGTGAAAATGATTGTATATTTTTGAAATAAGTAATAATAACGCAATAATATAATAGTAATAAAAATAGAAGGAAAATTTTATTAATGATAGTGGCCAGTATTTAGATATCTACAGACCAATTGATGGAGATAAAATTTAATATTTCATTGAATAGGTCCTTGTGTTTGTTCCTTTCTCAGAACATGAATTCAATCAAATATGATTCCAAATAGTCTCTTTTTGTTTCGCCACTCTTTACTTCCCCACATTCTTTCCATAGTTTCCGTGTGAACTCTGTTTTAAGGGTTGAAATTGTAGGAATGGTTAACCCTATTATGTTTAATGTAATGTACAAGTATGCAAAATTTAACTGATGTATTTTCTTTACAACAGAAATAAAAACAAAAAACACGGTAAACACACTCGTATATAAACAATAACAAACGTCAAAAGGTTACAAGATCACTATATCTTGTAGTGTTACCAGTAGCGGGTTTGCCCTAACAGACAATTACCTAATAAATTGAGATAAGTTCAGAAAAGATAAAAAAACTACTACTATACTATAACAATTGAAAAAAACTACTACTATACTATAACAATTGATATAATTTAAGACACTCCTTTATTTAGTAAACTTTTTTAATCAATAAATATATTAACTTTTTTCTTAGCTGTCTTTATATTTACTTTATTATTTTTACTTAATAGACCGGAAGAAAATAGAATTGGATGAGAAATTAGCTCAAGCTGTTAAAGCTAAGGCAAAGGCAATGGATGCATTGAAGTTGTCTGGACAAAAACAGCAAATTAAGTTGACACTGAAGGGCACTGGTTCTTCTATTTCAGGTTGGTTTTATCATATTAAAATTGTTGTTAAGTGCTGCTCTAAATTTATAAATTCAGAATAATTAATTAGGATCTTTATGCATACCTAAAAGTGTCTTACGTCTTTATCTTTAAAAGGTTATTACTTGATCAAGACATCATTAAGAATTAATTTCATTCATCAGAATAAATTCTGGTTCTGATTGTTTTTGTTTTTTTTTCATTATAACTATTTCATGGTATAAAATGTTTTATTAATTTATATAAGATCATTTGTATATCATAATTTTAACTTGTTATATATAGGTTACTGTTGTCAGTAAATATATTATTAAACAAAAATATTTTGTAAAATTAATATGGTTGGGAAAATTAAAGCTAACTATCCACTTGTGTTATATGAAATACTAATTTTTTTAAGACAACTCATTTAGAAAATTAGTAGACGTTATCTTTATTAATAAATTAGAATGGCTCCTGTAGTACTTCCATTAAACTTTTTTTTATTATATTATGCTAATTGTAATCATTACTGGGTTTTATAAAATATTAAGTTTAAATTAAGATAGAAAATATACTAGTAAAAAAGTAGACTAGTGCTACTTATATTGAAATATACCTCGAAGTCTTATTTTTATTAAACTGTATCAAGTAGTAACATTAACAGGGGGAATGAAAGATTCTAGAGTAGATGATTGTCCCAACCAGTAAGATCATGTGTTACCAGTAAAGATTAATCATTTCTGTCTTGATGGGGAAGTCAGAAGGTTGGGTCGTGTATAGTTCATCAATAAAAGAAAAAGTAAACCAACATTTTCCTGTTCACACATGATCCAATCTTTTTTTTTTTATACACTGATGGAATTTACTAGTTTGATTAATTTATCATTTACAGAAAGGTTAGCTGCTCCTCTCACCCGAAAGAGGCCTGCTCCTGACTCTCCTAATTCTGGTGAAGACGACAGTTCTCCTAACGTAAGTTGAACCATTTTAAAAATGTACTTTAGCTGTATTTAACATTAAAATATATGCAGTATATACGGTTCACCTCAAAACCATTCACAAAATTTTTAATTACAGGTTGCCAAGAAAAAGAGCGCTCCTTCAAGAAGGGAAGAACTTTTGAAGCAATTGAAAGCTGTGGAAGATGCAATTGCAAGGAAAAGGTCCAAAATTTAATTCAGGGGTTATTTATTTTAAGGCAATTTGCCTTACTTTCCTTTATTCTTAAAATTATTTTTTTACTTACCTCTAGTAGAAGCTGCTCCTGAATTTTAAGGAACATCTGTCATCTGTTTTGACCAAGTTGTTTTTGAACTTTTTTAATTAAAATATTTTTATTTTGTACAAATTGTCTCCTTACAGCCTCCTCAAAGGCAATATGTATATTAGCTTGAAAACATTATTGAATGAAATGTGTATAAAAAAAAAAAGAGAGAAAAGCTATGTAAAATTATTGTCATTTTTGATGAAAATAATTTGTAACAAAAACATTTTGTAGATTTTAGTTTTGAACAAATAAACCATGATCAGTATTTATAGCTCTGATTTGTTATACTTTTATGATCCTCTGATAGTACCACTTTCAGCTATATCTTTCGCATTTTTAAATAAAGAGGACTATCTTGAATTCTTATCTTTGGGGAAGCAAAATTCTTATTTATTTTTTTTAGAAAAAGAAAGAAACTTTATTCTAGGACCAAGTCCCTATAGAATAACTAACATGAACAGAAAAATAAACATATAATATATCTGTCCATAAGGCTACATAATAATACATATCATGAAGTATTTAAAAAGTGCCAAAAGAAAAATAAATGAAAGAACTAAAAATTACGAATCTTCACAGGATTTTAACCAATTTTAGAGAATAAATATATTAATAACAACAGTTACTAAATAAAATAAATGAATGGGTTTGCATGTAATAGTTTCTGTACACAGTGTATATCTTCTTTAAGAAAAAGAAACAAAAACAAGTAAGCAATAAAATTGATTATACAATACCGATTTATTTAAGCAAATGATTGACCTGCTTAGAGAGCATCTTTTTGGGAGGTCAGGAGATGTAGGAAAAGCAAGGATTTAAATGAAGTCAGTGAAGAAGCATTGCGGATGAAAGGAGGAATTGAGTTCCACGCTGTGGAGTAGCTTTGGATTTGCAGGAAGGAGTATAGGGATCGGAAGGGTGGGATCTTGTTTTGTGATGCTGGACTGAGGATTTGAATTGGAGTGGGCTGTAGATATATGAAGGGTGTTGAGAGTTTATGGATTGGTATAGGAAATATTGTCTAAGAATGGGAGGAAGAAAGAGCCACTTAAACTCATCATAATGTTGGGAAATGCGGGAGGGATGTATTCAATCTCACCATCATGAAAAAGTTATTGTTTCACATGGCGATATCTCTCCTATTTGTTTTGTTTTTTAGCCCCTAACAATATCTCTTAGTCAACATTAACACCCAATAAAATACATTAGGTTTGTTTTAAGGTTCGTCAATCATTTATTTATTGGACATTAAATTAAAGATGGAGTGTTTTTATTTTAATAAAAGTAAAATTGAATACATAGTGCAAAAAAACAAAACTATTGTGTAACACAGTAATAATGAAGACTTTGGAATAGGGTTGTGTTACATGTTGGCCCCTGGTATTTTTTTCCCAAAACATTTTCTAAAATGAAATGGAAAAGAAATTTTATCAATTATTCCTCTATTCCACTTTTTTATGTATCTATTTTTAAAAATAATTTTATTTATTTTTAATTCCCTGGGTTATAGCTAGTTTATCAGCAATAAAATCATGGAAAGTAGGATAGCTCAAGATTTCAAGATGTATACTCAAGTATCCAATTGATTTTACCTAACGGATTCACAGTTCCATCCTACGACCACCCATAGGGATTTCGGTAAATTTCCTAGTCGATTACAAAGGTTTGTTATTAAAAACAATAAAAAAACAAAACAAATGGTATATTCCTAATTGTTCACAGTGACATAAAACTTTCCTTTAATAGCACAAAGTGCAAACTAAGAACTGAAAAAAATGTTTACTTTTCGAGCAAAAATTTACAATGCTTATTGCAGTAAACAATAATTTCAGAGTACTCAGTCATCTGCTGGAGTTGAATATTTTTCTTCTGGAAATCATTGCAGGATTTTTTAGAGGCCCTCTACTTCCTACTGCTTCGAAGTGATAGGCCTTATCCAGCAGAATGTTCAACACCAATATATTTAGTTATTATATATTAAGTTGACAAAAAGTATTGTGTAGGTTCCGTATTGCAATATGTAGAACAAAATTAAAATGGCTGAGGATGTGGGCAGAAAAGGAAAACCCACTTTATTTGTTGTGGGTTTAACTCATAAATTAATGATTGTTATCTTACTATTTTTCTTGTGTACTTAAAAAAAAAAAATACTGTACCAAACACATGAAAGGTCTTGGGTTCAGTACATGGTCAAGACTGTATTGGTTCTTGGTCAATGATTGAGCAGGGAGGTGATTTGTCCAATATCATGCTTAACCGCCACGTTTTCCTCCCAATTAAGGGTACCCACAGAGCTCCCCTTTTTCTGAGTTTATAGGGTTTCCTGATACTTACAAATTTCCCAGAGTATTTTTTTTTCTCCATAGAATAAAGAAAAATATGGAAATTAAGACAGCTCAGGCACTGGAGAACAGTCAAGAATTCATTCATTAACATTTTAAAGAGACTATCTACTGGTAACAACTGTTTTATAACATAATTTCCTCCTGTATATTGTCCAAAAAATTCCGGATTTAAAATTTTATTTTATTTTTTAATACTATTACTTTATAATTATGAAAACTTTATTTAGTACCTAAAGTTTATTTAAGTCAAAAGTTGTCTAAAGCATTTCAGGCTTGAAGACAACTGAAATCCTAGATGGCATGCATGGTTATTTATCAGTTGATATTGGAGCATTATTACCAATTAAAATGAAACTTAGGAGTATATGTTTTCTATTGGTCAACTTAAACAAAAGAGAATAAAAGAAAAAAATGATACTTATTGTTTTTATTTTGTCATAAATAATGAACTGAGTTATATATAACATCACAATGGTCAGTCACTAAACACATCACTGAGAAACTTATTAAACGAGATGGGCTGAAACACTCATCTTTTTGAAAAACATGCAAGAGTACATAAGTAAATCACAGTTAAAATGAAAACATTAAAAAAAATATTTACAGGTATATTACTTTAAACTATTTCTTACATGGCGACCTTATTTACATATAACAATTTCAACATAAAACTTACTTTTTGATTTGTCTTCTGAATCATTCAAAAAGAAATTAATAAAAATACTCAGATGACTATACACTATACATCGAATTAAGTAGTCATCATCATATGAGGGGTGTAGATGCAAAACTCACATTCTCCACTTTTCATAACTTTCGGTAAAACAATAAAAACCGATTCTGTTATAAACATATGAGATAAATGAGCCAGAACATTTTTAAGAGAAGAGGTTGTTCTTGCTCTTCTCCTAAAGTTTCTGATTTATTTATCTCATATATTTATAACAGAACCAGTTTTTATTGTTTTACCGAAAGTTATGAAAAGTGGAAAATGAGAGTTTTGCAGCTGCACCCCTCGTATGTAGGCACATGCATACATCAATCTTTTAAAAACAAATTTAAAATCTGATATGGGTATTTTTAATAAATGTTGGGGTGTAACACATTAAAGTAAGCTGCTATTTATTTTTCACACTTTTCTCGGCTGCTTTTTTCGCCTTGACCATTTCTACAAGGTCCTTGTATCTCTTCATGCAGTCCTTTTTACTCCTCGAAGGAACACACTCAGCTATCCTGTCCCACCTTTCCTGCGTACTCGCAGGATAAGTTTTCAACGCTTGTTCTAATAATCTCTGCTCTTCTGCAGTCCATGCTTGCTGTTCTGGGCCGTCAAATCTATGAGACACCAATGAAACTTATTTATAACACAAATATTGCAATTTTTAGAATCAATTAATTTTCATTAATTAATATCAGTACACAATTTCTTCAATTGATTTTTTTAAAAACAGCTAAAAAAAAGTAGGTCTTGTGTTATGGATTTCAGAATATGAAATAGCCTTCCCGGGCACTGAAAAGTGAATTTTCAGTAGCTAAGCTAGGGAACATTATTCGGCAGACATTCAATTGTCTTGTTTGGGGTTCCACAAACCCAAGTTACCATTAGCATTTAAATGTTTACTGATTACTGCTCAATTTCATTAGTAACAAGTTAACTAACATGTTTACAATTTTTTTTTACTATCGAAACAAAAAAAACTATACCACTACAATCCATGAATGGTCAATTTATTAATCCATCAATATACAATTCATCATTCCTTAATGTAAGCTAGGTTTTATCAAAGAACCTATACCACTCGCTAAAACCCAAGATAGCTCAGTACATGGTAGAGATTGTAATGTTTCTAAGTCAATGGATGAGCAGGGAGTTGATTATTTGGTCGAGATCACACTCAACTGCCAGGTTATTTCCTCTAATTAAGGGTACTCGCAGAGATTGGGGGAGCACAAGGAGGGTCTACTGATCCCATAGGGTCTATCCATGCCCGATAACAGATTAACAGATTTATCTGCGATAACAGATTAACAGATTTATCTGCAACAGCCTGATTCTAACATAGCAACTTAGTGTTCTATACTCCTCCTCCTGAGCTTCCCCACCACTCAAGATTCTTATTAAATGAATTAAAATTGTTTGTGCACCTCTGGAGATGGCTACAGGGACCTTAACTTTATGTATCTATGCCCTCCTCTATTTTCCAGAATGCAGGACTATCTCAAGACCTCTGATAAACGAAACAATTTGGTATCAGTTCCGCAGATTGTCGCTTTGAGTAAAGTCATAACAAATTTTCACTTTATTTGCTTCCTTTTTAATATTCTCAAAAATGAAAGTAATCTTGAGTTTTATTAAGAAAAGAAGAGTGTAATTATGAGAAATTTGTATATTTTGGTAATCATTTCATCAAGAAATGAGTGTTTCCAAATATTTCAAAGTATAGATTATGATATAACCTAAACAGTGCCTGTAAGTTGGTTCTTTAATCACTATGCAGTCAGTAATAAAATTATTTTTACAATCTAGAAATAGGATTGAAGATGAAGATGTGAAATATTTTATGGCAATAGGCGACATAAATAAATTAAACTTGACCTAGCTAAAATATCAACCTTTGGTTGAATAGGTTAATTATAACTGAAAAATGTTGAATAATATTAGTTGACCAGGTTTTAAAATTAATTAAATCACTTCAGGATAAAAGCCGAGCAAGAATTAATTTAATTTTTTTAATACAAACACGATGAACCTCAGATCAAAACAGGTCTCTTATTCAAAGTTTCAGACATAAAGATTTAATAAAAAATAGTTATTCTTCCCCATTCATCACTAAATATACATTCAAAAAAAAAAATTCCATTTACATTATAATCTAAATTTACATCAGAAGGGTCAAGCCGTGTAATTGTAATGGAATGGAACTAAATGAATTTATATTTATAATTTTTATTTTTATTTTATTGTGATTATTTAAATATTTTTATTTTGAAAAGAAAATATAAAATTTGCAGAGAAAATCAAGGACAAATCTTTTCTCTTCAAAATAGAAATATTAAATAAATTTATAATTCAATGATCAGAAGGACGATCATAGATCTTATACTTCGTACGGAAGTATTACTACCTCATCGCCTACAATGGGAATTATATAACAACAGAGATATGAAAAAAATGATGACCTTTGCTGGCAAAATGGACAGGTTGAAAGGAAAGTAGAAAGCCAATTATTGCATATAAGAAACTGCTCACAAGAGATTTCAGATAAAGAATATCCCTGGACTAACTAAACATTAATGAAAATGGTGGAAAAGCTATTGAGAAGACCACACTCATGGCTTACAACCAATCTCCACAGTTTCTAGTTCAATCTGTAGTGTTAAAATTAATACATCAAGGTACTATCATGCCTCTAGATCATCTCGTCCTTTAAAACAGTTTTCATGAGGAAGATTATATAAATTCAGATGACCGGTGTTAATAAAGTTTGTTTAGATTATTTAAAAAATACATCAAAAACTTATTGCCAAATTTAAGATTTTAATAATTAATATTTTCCAAACAAGCAAAAGGGCTATTGAAAAAAAAAAAACTACTGTTTCCAAGCCAATAGTAATCCAAGATGATTTGACCGAGATCATGCTCAATGATCAAGTTTTCCCCCAATTAGGGATATTCATTTTATTGATATTACAGGTTCGATGCACGGCTGTTAACAGAATAAATATTAATCTAGCAAAACCTCTCTTGACCCAAGATAAGTAACTTGCCACCATACCTACTGGGCTGCCCTCACTACAAAAAAAAATAACAAATGATAATTATTTATGGGCTGGTTTCATTATAATAGAAATATTATAACTAACTAACCCAATATTACTGGGTTACTGCATAATGAAAAGAGAGAAACCCTTTCAAACACTTCAAAATTGATTTAATTGAGGGGTTTTAATTGTGAATTAGAGGCCAGATGCAGAAGGAATGGAATATAAAGACAAAAAATGAAATATGCTTATTAAATAACAAAATTGCTACAGAAAACTAACAGATTTTAACCAAATTAAATTAAAGTTATTGTTATTAGTATTAAGCAATAATAAAACAAATATAAATCAATAACATTGTATCTACCTTTGGGATGCTTCAACCTCAACATTGGCCGATTTCTTGCGTTTTTCAAGATTATCAAAAGCTTTCTGGTTGGCTGCAGCTTTAACACTATCATCAAGCGATTGTAATTCCTTAGCTTTACAAAGCACTTCTCTAGCCGTGATAGTATTTTCCTTTCTTTTGCCATGCTGATTCATAAAGTTTGCAACGACTTCCCATCTCTGGTTTGTTCCAGCTGGAAAAAGATTAACAGCCTTTATAAGAAGATTTATATCAGCCTGGGTCCAACTAAAATTGGAATTGTTGGTTTGACCATTCATTTGTTTATTGTTGACGGATTTCAGGTGATTTTCTCTTTCTGATTGCAATTCTTTCTCAAGTTGTTCAATTTTAGACAGAAAAACATCACGACCTCCATCTTTCATTTCCAAATTAAGAGTTTCAAGCTCTTTCTGAGATAAAAGTTCACACAACTTTTCTGTGTACTCCATATGTTTAACTAAGTCATTTTGAGTTTCAATAAAATAGTTGTTAGCTTTGCAGGTATCCCGTAAAATTTTCTTTTCTTTTTTTAAAGCCCTTTTTTGTGCCTCTCTTTCCGCTTTCAAAGCATTTTGTTTGGCTTTTTCTGCGGCCTCTTGCTCTTCTTTTTCTTTTCTCAACTTATCTTCAATCTCTTTTTGTGCTCTTTCAATTTCTTCCTGCTTAGCCCTAGCTGCTTCTATCTTGGCTCTTTTTTGAGCTTCTTTCTTGTTTTTATCTTCCTGCTTAAATTTCACAATTCGAGGATCATTATTATAAGCTAAATCAACAAGACTGCGAATCCTGGCCATTTCCTCCTTCTTCCTCTTGGCTCTCACAGCTCGATTTTGTTTTTCAATCCACCTCCTTTCATCTCTATCTTGACCACTCTCTTTAGCTTCTTCGTCTTCATAAGAATATTCCCTCCAAGATTCAAAGTTATACCAAAAATTGTAAAAACGATCTACATTTTCCCTTGACTCGTCAGGACCACCTAATTTAGGAATAGGGTTTTTCTCGGACCACTGAGAATTTAGTTCAAAGTACTTGTTAAAAACGGAATAAAAATCACCTTTACTAATTTCAGAATTACTGGGAATATTATCATCAAAATAAGGGTCAACAGAATCATAAGACCTTCTTTTAGTTTTATCTCCTAAGATTTCCCATGCCTTTGTAATACATGTAAAATAATCATCATCCCGATTCACTATTTCACCTTTGGCTTTCCTTTTGTCAGGATGGTGCTTCAATACTTTTTGCCTGTAGGCAGACTTAACTATTGATGGGGAAGCCTTAAAACGTAATTCACCTAGTCCCAAAACAGCATAATGGTCTTGCTTTTTCCATTCCTTAGGATCTAAGCTTCTTAAATAATCATCATCATTGTCATCTGGAATAAATACTAAGTCTTCTGATTGATCAGAAGGAGAATTAATTTCTAAAGTAACATCTTTATCACAAGCCAAATTTCTAATGTATTCAACATAATAAGGTCCAACACATTCAACTAATCTAGATTCTAATGTCAAACCATTAGTAGTCTCTTTAGTATGATCCACAACCATTATATTTTTTTTAATTTGAAAATATCTGGAGTCCAGCGAAACTATTGAACTTTATAATAACGATTTTAAACTTATTTTAAAACTAAATAGCTTGTACACAACATTTAAATATTACACTCCAATAATAAGCATGTGTATAACAGTAACCTCCATAAATAGTAGTGTAACCTGTTAAGGACCGTATAAATGTGGAAAGATACATTTTTGAACGTTATGATTTATGATTATATTTTCAAACGATCACCCCAGATAAAAATTTAAAAATCCTATTTATTGAATTGAATAAAATCAAAACCGAATATAGTGCTTTATGTATTATAAATTCATACCTTGATCATTTTATAATTAATATAAATCTTAATTTTATTTTGTTTGATTGATCAAAGAATGAAGCAATAATATTTTAAAGTTTTATGTACGAATGATTTGTTTTATACATCAACATTTTTTTTTAAATTTTTTTACAAAGCCACTTATATGCTTATTGGAAGAAGACGCTGTAGCCGCCATATTGAGTATTTTATCGTCGTGGCAATTCGAGTTGTGTCTTAATTTGTGTTTAAAGTTTAGTTATTTATAGTGTAATATATGAGTAGGTCGTCTCGAAGTGAAAAATTAAAAGGAGGTCACAGTATGAAAAGAAGAAGTACGAGTAGAGATTCTCCTCCTATTAGAAGCAAGCGGTCTCGTTCTAGTATTGGAAGATATGATGACAGTTCAGACGAAAGATTATCGCCTGATCGTCTCAGACGCCGAAGTAGGGTAAGATCTCCTCCTAGTCCTCGTAGGTATCCTTCCCCTAGTTCACATAGAAGTGATTACAGGTCTAGAGAATTGGACCGATCCTACCCAAGTTACAAAGTGTTGTGTGTTAGTGCGTTACACCCCAAAGCTAGTGATGAAGTTATCAAAGATACGTTGTATAGAGAATATAAAAAGTTTGGTGAACTGAGTATTCGTATTTCTCATGATTTAGATGAACGAGTTGCTTATGTGTGCTTCAGAAATTCAGAAGATGCCCGAGATGCTAAGAGAAGTAAGCCAAGAATTATTTTGTTCGACAAAGTTGCTTTAGTCGAACCAGTTTATGAAAGTAGAAGTTCCTCAGATCCTTACAGACCTCGTAGTAGACCAAGATCTAGAAGCCTGACCCCTGATCATGACCGATATTATAGAAGTCCTGAACATAGGGCTCCTGACAGAAGTGTCGAACGCATGTATGGACCTCCTCCAGTCATGCAATATAGGGAGTATCGACATGATGTTCTTTCAATGCATCACCCAGATTTTATTCGAGGTCCTCCTATGCACCATGGGATACCACCACACATTCCTCCAGTTCCCCCACATCATTATGGTCCTCCTCGCCATATGATCCATGGGTTTCGCCCTCCTCCACCTCATTTCGAACATAAAGTTGAAAATAAAAAAGATAAATTTCCAAATTATTTACATCATGTCCCTCCTGAAGATGACCCTCTTGCCACTCGAACTTTATTTGCTGGTAATTTAGAAGTAAATATTTCTGATGAAGAACTTAGGCGTATTTTTGGTCGCTATGGGGTAGTTGAAGATATTGATATTAAACGGCCATTACCGGGAACCGGAAATGCTTATGCTTTTGTTCGTTATCAGAATTTAGATATGGCACATAGGTCAAAAGTCGAGTTGTCAGGTCAATATATAGGTAAATTTCAATGTAAAATAGGTTATGGTAAAGCAACTCCTACCACCAGAATATGGGTTGGGGGTTTAGGTTCTTGGACTTCTCTTTCCCAGTTAGAAAGAGAATTCGATAGATTTGGAGCAATAAAAAAAATCGATTATATTAAAGGTGACACTCAAGCGTATATTTTATATGACTCTATAGATGCTGCTACTGCAGCAGTTAAAGAAATGAGAGGATTTCCATTAGGAGGCCCAGAGCATAAATTACGTGTTGATTTTGCCGATGTTAATCCTGTGCCACCAATGAAGCCTAAACCATTGCCAGGCGAAGAAATAGGTGCTGGAGATTTTAGAGCCCGGGATGCTTTTCCTTATCCCGATCCACATTATGAAGCATGGGGCGAGGGGGATTATTATGGTGGTTCTAGAAGTTTTCGGGGTCGAGGGGGGAGTGGTGGCTGGTCAGATAGAAGGAGTAGTAGGTATCGTTATGGTGAAGAAGAATGGAGAAGGTCTGAAGAATATGACCGATACAAAAGATCTGGGTCTAGGGAAAGATCACAACCTCGTTCTGAGGGAAGTGATAGTCATAATGGTCTTTTGGGATCTGTTAGGAGTTTGTCTGAACTTGCCAAAAAGTGTGTCACATCGTGGAATGGTGCACTGATTTTGAAGAACTCATTATTTCCTGCAAAATGTCATCTTACTGATGGTGATAGTGATATCATTGACAGTTTAATGAAAGATGAAGATAACAAACCTTTACTGAGAATTACTCAAAGGCTTCGCCTTGATCAACCTAAACTCGAAGATGTATCAAAAAGAATTTCAAGTTCCAGTAGCCATGCTATATTTCTTGGTCTCTCGAATTCCAGTTCCACAAGTGTTTCAAGTAATGATGTGTCAGTTCAAACAAGACCGCTCAGAAATCTGGTTTCATACCTTAAACAGAAGGATGCTGCTGGAGTGATATCTCTAGTTAATAAAGACACTGAAGCTACTGGAGTGCTATATGCTTTTCCACCTTGTAATTTCTCTGCTGATCTCTTGAAACGTACTGCCCAGAGTTTAACAGGAGATGCATTAAAAGAAGATCATTTGGTAATAGTTGTTGTTCGAGGAGGCACAGCATGATTGTAATTACCTATAATTTTTAATTTTAAATTACTTGTAAAATTATTATTGTATTTTAATCAATTATATATGTTTGTAATGTTACTAAGACTTTAAACAGTGAATATGATATTTAGATTTCAACTAGTGAACTTTGGTTGAGAACTTAATTTTGTTTATTCTTTTATACATGAAAGTTTTGTTTATTAGAACTCATTGATCTTTTATGTTGACTGCTATGTTAGTGTTAGTGATTGAGGTTTACACATAGTACTTAGTGTAAAATGTGATGAGAAAAATAATAGTTTTGTGTTTTGTCAGTGAAGTGATCACTGTGTAATTAATTTTAATATCTGAAAGTGATGTTTTTTGTTTTTCTTTTTCAATTTTAAAAAATAATTGAATCTATAATTCATATTCTTTATTTTGTGACCGGTTTTTATTGATAGTGATGTGAAGTGTATTTTGTTGTGTAAAAAAAATAGATGGTTTACACTCCATTGTGTAATTTTACTAACTCCCATATCTGTGTGAAAAGTGGTTTCAGTTGGGTGTAAAAGTACATTTTTATTTCTTTTAGTGGGAAAGAATTTATCTAAATTAAACAATAATATGTGAAGTAAGTGTAGTGAATATCAAATATTTTATGCAAAACAGTTCTTTTGTTTTTCCATAGTGGAGTTTCTTAGTGTTGTTTCTTGTGTAATTTTGTGAAAACTGTAATAAGCAGTTTTGGGTAAATGTGATCCAAGTTTTAATGAATCATGATGTGTCTTTCCCTTAAAAGAAATGGATATTCATAGGACAGGGGAAGACTGAAATAGTATTTATTTTTTCAGAGATATTGGTACGGTAAGCTCTAGCTTTATTTATATTCATTCAATGGTACACTGAATAAATTTTTTTAATAAATAATTTTTTTTTCTTTTTAAAGATAGTGCCCATCTTTACGTGTTAAGTAATTTAAAATTAATGGCAACTAAACCTTATTCGTAACTGACACGATAAAACTAATTTAGTGAATTATAGTAAGCTATAATACCCCCCCTCATTTTTATCCTAAGTGAAATTTTATGATTTATTAAATAGGTCTTCTATTCATGAATAGTTTGTGGGAAACAATATTTTTTTCCATTGTTAATATAACAAATCCTAGGGTCTAATTCTATAGATAGAAATCAGAAATGGGATCCGGGCACTAGTGCTACCAGGTGTCATTCTTGTTAACAGTTTGCCTTTTTTTTTTAGTTTAAAAGGTATCTGTTCTGCAGGTTGTCGCTTCAATTTTTTTTACTACAAGTTTAACTGTTTATTCGTTTCATTTTTAATATTTTTCAAAAATAAAAGTTATCATGGGCTTTAGTATGGAAAAGAGAATGTAATTATGGGTAACGAGTATATTTCGGTAATCATTTCATCAAAATATAAAAGTTTCAACTAACATTTCGAAGTATAGGTGATATATGTTTGTTAAAACGTTCATGTAATAACTTGTGTTTTTGAAAAATATTAAAAGGGGAACGAATGAAAAGTTAATACTTGTGACTCAACTCGAAACAACAACCAACGGAATAATTACTATTTAAAATTAATATTCAGTAGAATTATTAAAATTATCCCTCTTTTAATTTGGTATGATTGTTGATGTCCACTTCCACTTGTTTAAATTGAAGTTGAATGTAGGGCACTGTATTGTGAACTCCAGAGAAAAGGATTTCCTGATGTGTTTTGTATTTCTTGTGAGAGCGGAATAACTTGTGTTGTTATGATAAGTCTTTAGAAGAAGCTTTAACAATTTATTTTCCAAAACTATAGATGTTTAGCTAATAACGATGTTTTGTGTCTAATAAAACTCGACAAATTCAATGATTTTTTTATAAATCCAAAGCTCAACTTATATTTTCACATACCATATTTTGTAATTAATTTGGAAGCTTAGAGCGCATAGTAAGTGATACGGTAGACAAAAATAGCTAGCCGTTTCTTATTTCTGTCTTGTATAAGGATTTTAACTCATTTGTTATGATGGAGCCTCAGGTAGCCGATCTGTTCAACAGGAATAATATGAATATAGAGTGCTGTGGAAAAGTAAGTCATAGACTTAAAACATAGTTACTGTTCTAAATGTCTGTCTGGTTTTAGGCAGATGGACATTAACATTTTTTTTGGTCATTCTCATTCTTATATAAAAGATAAATTGTTTACTATTCCGCATGTTGTCGCTTCGAATTGAGCCAACAAGTTCTGACTTTTCATTGTTTTCCTTTAATATTTTCCAAAAATTCAAGTTATTTGAGCTTTATTATGGAAAAGAGAATGTAATTACAGGGAATGTTTATACTTCGAAAAGTTAATTGAAACTTTTATTCCTTGGTGAAATGATTACCGAAATCTACTCATTACATTCTCTTTTCTAAACTAAAGCTCACAATGACTTGTATTTTTGGAAAATATTAAAAATGAAATGAATAAACAGTTACAACTTGTAACTCAACTCGAAGCAACAATCTGCGGATACCAATAATTTTGATAGAAAATAAGGAATAGTTTTTATCTAATCATATTTTTGTATATTATAAACAAGTTATATTGTATTGATTATATTCTTTCACAAATGAATGGATTTAAATGTACTATTCAAAATGAATATTTTTAGAACTCAAAAAGCATAAATTTGGGTATTGTATAAAAATAAAGTTATTTGTTACCATGAATGCTCCTTGATAGAAGTATGGCCATCATGTGTTAATCAATTATACCCTTATTTCCTAGGTTTCTTTTTGGAAATAGCTTGGATAGTAAGTATATATTGATTAACATGCAATCTACTGAAAATTTCGTTTATTAGTACTATTTCTATATTATTGTAGCTGATCTAGTATTCTTTTCATAAATTTATTTTAATTTTCAGCTTTATTTGACATCTTTATTGGGGGTATTATAATTTGCTACTTATGGTTTAGTCTTTTGAAGTAATTTTCCTGGAAAATATATAAATTAAAAATCTATTAAATAATATTTATAATTCTTAGACCTGCTCTGATCAAGGGGTTTAGAAAAAAAAAATGTATCCTTTGTACTTTTCTCATCTGAATGCCTAACCTTGTTCAATTGTTGTTGTTGTTTGTTCATTTAATGTCACTTGTTCAATTGTTATGGCTGTAAGTTGGCCATTCTGTTGCATATCCTTATTTAATATGAGGTCCTGTTCTGTCAGTTGTGGACTTTTCAATCACTTAAACTAGTAATTGTATTACACAATTTGATTATAGCATTTCAAATTACAGGAACATATTTGGAAACAGTTATGTAATAAGTTGGAAGACTGAAAGCAATCACCTTGTTTCATCTACACCATTTTCTCTATCCAATTGTCAGGAAAAATTGAATTCCTGCCACAATTGAGCCTCTTCTGTTAAATAATTAAGCAGAACAAAAATATATGAGCTTCTTTATATACTTGTAGTATATAAAGTTAAGTCCACTTAGAAGTATGTCTTTAAAAGTTTTTTAAAGGTGAATAAATGGTCTAACCATTTGGTCAGTTATTTCATAAGCAATTAATTTATTTTTAGGTTGTAATTAATAAACCCAAATTTTAAATTAGTTTTTATATATTTAAGGTTAGGTCAACTTAGAAAGTAAGTCAGTAAAAGTATTTGCTTTTTTTTAAGCTGGCTAAACAGACTTACCATTCCGGAAGTGGGATACTATATTCAAATCTAAAAACAAGCATAACATATAAAAAATTGCAATCCACGCCCAGGTCTGTGCCATTTACAAAAGATCACTTTTATAAGCTATGAAATAAAGCTATAAATGAGAACCATAAAAAGTGGAATTTTTTCTTGAATAATCGTTGAAATCTATTTTTAAATTAATAAATGAGGTGTATTGATAAGCAAACTAGGTATGACATTTTGAAAGAAAAAAGTAAAATTTTCTTATTTTTTGTAGTACATTACATAACAGGAGATGTTCCTACAGTTTTTCAACCTGAATTCAGTCTTAGATACAGCTCAACAATTGTAAGGTAAGTAGAAGTGCCAATTAAAAAAATATCAAACTACTGCCAGAAAATTCTTGCCAATGCCACAGTCCCCTCCTTAAAGCCCAGAATACAAAATCGAATTTAATATAAATTGTTTTATACCTGGACTTGGAGGTTGGTATGTATCAATTATTTTTATCCTGTTAAATATTAACAATTGCATTAAATTAGAAAAAAATCATTCCTGGAGAATAATCTAATTGAATTGATGTGATTGTGAAGTAGGTAAAGGAGATATAAAACGCTACAAATAATTAAATTACTTAAAGAGAGACGCACCTTGAATATCAAATGTTGAGGGTGTTTTTCCATGGTTGATAACACAAATTCATTATTGAAAAATTATAAGCCAACGCCATTTAAGATTTTGGTAAACTTATTCTTAAATGGTTCATGAAACCGGTGAGAATCATATATAAAAAGCTTAGTGTCTGCTTTAAGGGTTTAACTAATTATTAATTGCCTACTGATATATTCCATTCAGACCATCTTGTAGTTTTTCCATGGCCATTAAAATTTCAGGAGGTTAAAAGAGGTAAATTTGAGAGGCAACAGGATGTAAAGTGCATGAGGGTACTTGTGTATTAGCCGGGCTGCAGTGACTTATTTGCCCTGAACTCAGATAACATCCTTCTTATTCATATCAATGGAAATTGAACTATACAAGATGCTAATACTAGATAGACCCCTTTAGTCAAGTCCCTCTCATCTGTCTTTTCTGCACTTTCAAAGCGCAGCTCCGTGACCTAGTAGCCGGACCGCCTCTCAGGCGGTTTCGCAAGGGGCGCCGTGTGCCCTGCACCTTAGGTAAAGCCGGCCTTGCGAAAGCGTATCCTTTTCAAAATCCATTTGATGACCATTTTCATATAACTTCGTCTTTGGAATTATTCCTAACTTCTGGAACTATTTCACAGCTTCTTTTAAAGACGGCTATTCCCAAAGTGCCATTCTATTCGTTTTAAATATGCGATTAACAAAAGGAATAAGACGAAAACAAATTAAATACTCACACATATATCTTAATTGAAATGTGTGATAGGATGAGGTTATACGAGGTAAGAAGGTGGGTTTCATACAGACCATATAATACACAAGTGCCGATATTAGTGGTATAAAGTCATTGATGTCATTAGCGAATAAAGTGGGGATAGTGATGAACCCTGAAAGATACCATAAGGTAGGTTGAATTGAAACCACTAAGTATTTTTAGCGATCAAAGAGGAATTAAACCAGTGCAGAGCACTGTAAGATGGAGGACAGTTTAGTAGCTTGGTGATGAGGATATTATGGTCTACTGTGTCAAAGGCTTTGGAGAAATGTGGGAGGGTAAGGATTGTTAATTTTTGTTGTTCAATGGAGGTTTGAAGGTCATAGGTTATTTTGAGGAAAGCGGATTGTTGGATTGAATAAGATGTTCGAAAGGGGGATTTTAAGAGAAGACATTCTTCAAGAAAGTTTGAAAACTGATTTTATACGAGATGTCCTAGTGGTTTTTAAAGGTTTCAAAAGATTCGAAATTGTTTTTAAAGGTTGCACTAGAATGGTTTCCCTTGGAATAGGACTAAATGGAGTTCTGTTAGGAAAAATTGTAGATATAACAGAATATTGGTATCACGACTAGGAGAAGATTTTATTACAGTTAATAGTGTGGGATTTCAGAATGGTATTAACATTTCGAAGTATAGACGGTATATGTTTATTGAAACGTTCATGATTACAGAAGTATGCGCATTTCCCATAATCACATTCTCTTTTCCATACCAAAGGTATGATAACTTATAATTTTGGAAAACGAACGAAAAGTTAAAACCTGTGGAATAATTACCATTTATTTAACGGTCACATCAAGGCGGTTTTCCGAGGAATAGGACTAAATGAAGTTTTGTAAGGAAAAATTGTAGATATAACACAAGATTAGCATAATGGCTAGGATAAAGGATCTTATTAGCTTTAGAATAGAATAGAAAACAAACTTTATTCTGGGACCAAGTCCCTTTAGAATAACAATAAAGAACAAGTAAAATAAACATAATATTCATCTGGCCAGGAGGCACATAATGATACAAATCATGAAGTAATCATGAGTGACAAAACATAATAGAAATAGAGAAAGAAAAAAAAAAAATAAATAACTGATTAAAAAGTAAGAGACTTTACAGGATGTTAACTAATTTTCTAGAAAAATAAATAAATAAAAATAAAACATATATATAAAGGTTTGATATTAACAAAATAATAATAAATAACATTAATATAATAGTTAATAACGGAATTGCTAAATAAAGCAAATGAATTGCATAGCATGCGATAAAGTATTTACAAAGTCTGTATCTTCTTTGTTGTTGGAAAAATAAACAAACACGTAGGTAACGAGATCGAGTATTCGATACACATTAATTCAAGCGGAAGATTGCCCTGCCTGGAGAGCATTTTTTTGGGATGCCAAGAGATGATGGAAAAGCAGGGATTTAAATGAGGCCAGTGAAGATGAATGGCGGATGAAAGGAGGGATTGAGTTCACACAGTGGTGGAACGGTCGAATGCCTTAGTTCTGTGGGATGGAATGTAGAGATCGGAAAGGCGGGATCTTGTTTTATGGTGTTGGACAGAGGATTTGAATTGAAGGAGACTATAGATATATGAAGGGTGTTGCGAGTTAATGGATTGGTATAGAAAAACACTAAGGAAATAATGTCTACGAATGGGTGGGAAGAGCCACTTTAACTCATCATAATGATGTGACACCCGGGAACGCCTCGGAGTACCAAGGACAAATCTTAAAGCGCAGTTCATTATTCTTTTTAAGCGACCCTCTAGCAATTTCAAGTCTTTACACAGTAATTGGTGTAGGGTTTGAGAATAGTATTTAATAAATCGACATATGAAACATGGGATGGGAAAAAATAAGTTTTCTTGATGTATGGATTGATGATAAATGTTGACCGTGCGTCAATAATTAGGAAACTTGGGTATAAAAACAATATTGAGACCGTCTTGCGTCACTGAGTAAAAACTTAATTTACAGTATCCTGGTAGGTATAATTTTTGGAGTATCATTCTTACGATAGTCTCTTCCTCCTTTCATACCATACATCTTATTAACTTGTGTCTTTAGGTGAAACTATTCGACGTGATTTTAAGTTGGAAAATTTGGCTTACTATGCGTTAATTTCTATTTATTAGTTTTTCCAACTGAAAATTTTGCTCCTCAAGGTTTTTTACTTTCAGTTCTTCCATTATTTTCAATAGATAAGTCTAATTGTTTCTTTTACCCCTTTCAGGTTATTTATAATTAATTACAAAACCAGCAAAGAAATAAAATAGTTCAAAAACATATAAGCGGTTGAAACAATGGTCTTTTAATAACATTAGCCTGTTAGCATGCACTATGAGGGGTGTAAATGCAAAACTCATTACAGGTTCACTTTTCATAACTTTCCGTAAAGCGATAAAAGCCGATTCTGTTATAAATATATGAACTAAATGAGTCAGAAATGTTTTAGAGTAGGGGTTGTTGCTCGTATCCTTAAAACTCTGTCTTGTTTATCTCATATATTTATAACAGAATCGGTTTTTATCGTAAGTTATGAAAAGTGGTGAATCTGAGTTTTCATCTATACCCTTCATATCTTGTATATTGTCACTAATGAGTCCGTAAAAAGGTAGGGATATCATAAGAAATACAATTTAAAAAAACATTAAACTATTCAGTGACTAGCCCAGAACCTAGTTGAGGCGCAGATAGGCGGGACTAAATCGTAAAATAAATCTTTGGCGCCAAGATGATGGAACATGCTAGTCCTTAGTTATAACCCCTCACTCTCTCTATTGGTTACAATCTTGGAAGGTTTTGTTGTCATGTGGTGAAGTCTGGACTAAAGGTTACTGTTTCTCGTGTTTTTCATGATGTTATAAGTGGTAGTGCATAATGACTTGAAGTTTTAAAAAGGGTTGATTAAATCGTTAGAATCAGATTAATATTTTTGTGCTGAAACAAAGTAAAGATGAAGCCTGATGTTGCAATAGTCAATGAAGTGGTGTTGCCAGGCCAGGTTCTTAAAGAAATCAATACTACAAGTAATAAAAAAATTAATTTAGGGCCTGGACTTAAAAGAGTTGCTAATAATATTATAATATGCAAATGTGGTATTCTAAGGAAAAAGGGATCCAACTTCTTTTGGGTAGATAGTCTGCAAAAGAGGTATATACCTGCGAAGGATGAAACCATTGTTGGTACAGTAGTAAAAAAAGCAGGAGATTATTACAGAGTTGATATAGGAGCCTCTGACCATGCTTTGCTGCACTACCTGTCCTTTGAAGGTGCGACCAAGAAGTATAAACCTGATATTCAAGTAGGAGACGTTATTTTTGGAAGATTGGTGGTATCGTGCTCAGATATGGAGCCTGAGTTATTTTGTACAGATATAAGTACAGGGAAAAAAGACCGATATGGGAAACTCAGTAATGACGGTTTTTTATTTAGTTGTAGCTTACACCTTATCAGGAAAATTTTGAACCCTAAGTGCCCTTTTCTGAGTAGTTTAGGTAAAGCATTCACTTTTGAAAGTGCTATTGGAATGAACGGAAAAGTGTGGGTGAAAGGAGATGATGTTACAACTACAATAGCTGTGGCAAATGCCATATTAACTGCTGAAGTAATGAATCAAGATGAACTAAAAGAGTTTTATTCCAAGTTTGGTCAAAAATAACATATGACTTTTTAAATTCTTTTATATTTACTTAAAATATAAATATTTTTAAATCTACTTGTGTATTTATTTATGTTTTTGTTACTTTAATTACCATCATTAAAAAACCTTTTGAAATTTCTTAATGTTTAAGATTTTTGTCTTTAAGCAATTTACCAAATTGATTTGTAATAAATTTTATTCTGTATAGTTATTATTGTGTGCAAACATATTCCCTGTCCTAGGCTGGTACTCAATATCAATTTACAACTCTGATTAACTCCAAGGGTATCTGTTCCACAAGTCGCTTCGAGTTGAGTTACAAGTTTTAACTGTTTATTCGTTTGATTTTTAATTTTTTTCAAAATTATAGTTTATAATGAGGTTTATTATGGAAAAGAGAATGTGATTATGGGTAGTGAGTAGATTTCTGTAATCATTCATCAAGAAATAAATGTTTCAACTAACATTTCGAAGTATAGATGGTATATGTTTGTTGAAACGTTCATTTCTAGATGAAAGTATTACCAAAGTATACACATTTCCCATAATCACATTCTCTTTTCCATTCTAAAGCTCATGATAACATGTATTTTTGGAAAATATTTAAAGGGAAACAAATGAGAAGTTAAAACTTTGTATGACTCGACTCTAGGCGACAACCTGTAAAGTAATTACCATTCTAAGAATAATTCAGAAGAAATTATACTTATAAGAAATGTGAGTGGTGTCTAGAAACTGGTTTCAAATTAAATGAAGACCCCAGGAACAAATGTTAAAGAGGCGTGATTCTTGATCTTGAGATGTTTAAAAATATGCCAATTAGTGCTTAAACCTTAGTCCTGAATTAGTTTAAAAGTTAAAGACCCACCCACTGTCAAAAAAATAATCCTGTTTCTAACTTTAAATAACACAAATGTAATAATTTTAATTTAAAATTAAAAGAAAGAAAGAAGTACAGAACGCTGAAAAGTTAAATAAAAACAAAAGAAAAAAGATTAAGTTTCAAGCATTAGATTTTCTTTTCATTTTTCCCTTGCTTATAACAAAAAGCTTGGCAAACCTATATGTTAGCTTGATACTTTTTATCTGTTTAAAAAATTATTTTTGATAGGTAAATCGAACAATCATTAAGTAATAATGTTTTATTGCAAGAAGATAGTTTCATAATTATTATATTTTAGTGATGTGGTTGATCTTATCCTATCCATTAATTCAGTTTTATCCCTTAAAACTTTTCAACCCATACATATTGTAATTTCCTAATAAGAATGATATAAGAATTTTTAGTTACTCTAAGATGGTTTAGCAGTTTAGTTCTATAGCAACTTATCTACTTAAAAAAATTTCTGTTTCGTTCATTTGTATCTTTTAATGACTGATATTAGATCTGAAGTGAACCAGTATTGAAACGCGACTTAATTCAAAATATAAGTTTGTTTTTTTAAGTAATGAATAATTATCAATGTTATTAAAGACATTCATGTTTTGAAGAAACAGTCAGTAATGCCTGATTGTGGACAATTAAGAATGGTTTTGTATGAATAGATTGCTTCTGATACTTAATAGTTATTTTTTGCCATCTGAATTTATCCAGCTTGATTATTAATTCTTTAATTAATATTAATTCTTCTATCTAGTTGTCTTTAATTCTTCAAATCAGTTTGATGTTAAGATTTGATATATACCTAAACTTATATCCTTGAATAAAAAATATTTTTCTTTAGAACTCAATGTTTTTTATAAGATATTAAGTTATAAATGAAAGTAAAAAAAAAATGTTTTTACTTTATTATAGAAATTTAATGTAATTTGAGCTTTTGAGTAATTCCAATTTATATCAAATTTGATTTTTCTATTCAACAAGAATAGTCAATTTCTTACAATCATCCCAAAGACAATTTTAATCTATGTGAAAAACACATTATATAATATTTATTCTACTTTCAGTAAAAAAGATGTGTAATAGATTACAGCAATAAATAGCTGCATAACCATAAATAAATACAATAATAACACATATAGTTTAACTCTAAAATGTAACGTTATTCAGTCTAATTTATAACTAATATTATCAAACGTTGAAAGTAAACATTTTCAAACTATAAAAAATTTTGCTTCATTGACTTTCTTCAATGTGTATGAATAATTACAAACACATACCTAAGTTTTTTTTTTCAGTTAATTTGTGGGTAATAACCAACACTCCCCTAACTATAATTAAATTTTTTTAAACGGGTAGATTCTTAAAGTAAACATTATCAGTGTTATCCATGTTAGAGAAGAAATTCGTTGACTGTAAGTACTAATGGAGGATGAAAATAGTTAATAATAAGTTTACACTAATTTATTGTGTAAATTTTTGACTGCACCCCCAACTAATTCCATCCTCCATTATCAGTGTTAGTATGTGCATAAAAGAAATGTCAACTGCTTGAAAATTCTATTGCATTATAAGTAAAAAATGTAGATCTGAAATATGTATTATAAATGTTGAATAATTGTTGACCAAATAAATCATATGGAGAAGAAAATGGTTTGGGTGGAGGTGAAAATTAATTCTCAAACAGTAAGAAACCAAAATTACAGGTCATCAGGGCTGTGTAAAGAAGATGTAAAAATAAAATAATTGAATACATATTAATGATGATAAAAATAATGTTAAACAAATTATTTATTAAAAAGATTAACAAGGCAATATTTCATACAAAAATGCAAAGGTCTTACAATTTTTTTTTAATCAACTATTAAGATATGTTATGATAACTTGGGAAGTGAAGTTTCAGTTGACAACAAAGTAGAATGTGATAGTTTTGATCACTCTAAAAAAGTCGGGTGTGAGACATGACCCGTGACCAAAAAATCAGTACATATATTGAAATCCCGGCAGAGAAAGATATCAAGAAGAATAAGGAGCGGAGTAGCCGGTAAGGAATGAGGAGCTGTTAGGAGAACCCGAAATGGTGGCATTAATAAAGATTACCTGGCCAAGATGGACGGAACAAGTGGAGAGAATGATAGATCATATAATATTGGAAACCGCCTGCCAAGTGAAGTAGAAGATGTCCTCGGATCAGATGGTTGGATGATCTGGGTATTCAAAGATGGAGAGAAATAGTGCAGTACCATACTGCATCATACTAATTAAAATATGATGTTCTATCCTATTAAATTTTATACTTTCAAGTTTTACTGTATCTATTATTGTTGTAATTTTCTATTTTACTTTAACTATTATTATTTATATTAATCTTTTTACCTAAATAATCGTTTAAATGTTATTTTTATTATTATTCTTATTAATAAATAAAGATTAAATAGATGCTTCCCTAAGATAGTGACGACCTGTAAAAGTATTCGTTAACATTTTAAAATTTTGTAGATGTAGTTTATTGGGCAAGAAATATGATTGAAATTAGCTAATAGCTTTCATGCCAATGAACTATAGAATATTTTTTTATAATTATTATGAAATATGTAAAGGTAGGGAAGAATAAAATAAAAAGCAGCATACATAATAGTGTATTATGCATTAAAAATAATTCACATAATGAATATGAATATATAATGTATCATGTAAATTTTGGTTCACTAAAGTATAAGCATAAATTCATAATGAGAAGTATTTTTATTATTTATATTAAAGTGTTTTCTATTCGATTGATAAAAACAACTGGACAGCAGTAAGTAATACAACTAACAATAAAACAGAAGCCAAATAATGATTTATCCTTATAATAGAATAATTAATATCATCTACTAAACCATTCTACACCATTAGGTATTAACTTTTGCTCTATATCTCATGGTAAATGTAACAACTACTTATTGAATTTCATGAAATGTGTTACACTAAAAAGATTAAAAGCGGAAAAAAATACTTGTTTCCTGGGTACATCTCCATTTTGGAAAGGTTTGTACTAATTGTATGTAATAATTACCACATCTTTATCATGCTCAATAGAATAAGACATAGAATAAGAAATGCCTCAGGCATTCCCCCTCAAAAATATTGTTTAAGTATGTCACCCCTAAAAAAGAAAACAAAAACTAAATAAAAAGTTCTTTTTAAGTGCTGAAAAAAAGCAATTTTAAAATCACATCCATTTTAAAAAAAATGCAAGAATTACAATCGATACGTGAGCTAGTACAATACAATAACATCTTAATATTATTTACAACAACTAGGATAAGATAAATTGTATATAAAATTAAGACAACACTATTTTGAAATATCACTTTGCACATTCCAACTAAATTAACGAACATATACAAATAATTTATTTTAGCAGTAAGTATATAAATTACATATTACAATAAAACATTTATTAAATTTAATTCAAAAAATAATAATCTGAAACCAGTTTATTTGAAAATAAAATTTATGTTTAATACCGAGGCTGCAAGCTATAATGGAATATTTTATGACACATATCAATTCGTAAGTGTTAAAATCTCAGACAAACTGGTTTACAGCATTCAAAAACATCTGCATAAGGGAGATCACACTTTAGACCCGAAATATTTATTAATTCAAGAATAATCCACACAATATTTAAATTATGTCGCACAATTAAATATTTTTATGGATAATTTGAAATTTTAAGCAAAGAAATCCCAAACAAAACATATTTCAAGTTGAGTTGGGTATTGTACAAATTTCCTCAATGATGTGTAATAACCACTCTGCCAAAGGTAATGGTTGCTACGCAACTTTTTAAAATTGATGAAAAAAACATAAAATTGTTTATGAATTTCCAAACAAACCACTGAGGAAGATTTGTTATGAACTCCAGAGCATTAATTTGTTAGGATATAATCATTCTTTAAATGACAATAGTGAAACATTGCAGAAATGTGCTCAGAGCTTTGGACTAGTTTAAAAAGTGGCTCCCGATGGCAGAGTGGTCTGGCATATTTCGAACTAATCTTAACGGCATTCCCACACTTTCACTGTCTGGTCCACACTTCCAGAGACCACAAATGGATGAGTCTTGTGGAAATCTGAAAAATTAAAATAATGAAATTATTAATAAATATAACTATAGGGGAAAAAATAAACCAATACAATTTTAAATATTTTTGTTTTGAAGAGAAAAGATTTGCCCCGGAGGGGATACAAATCTTTTCTCTTCAAAACAAAGTTATTAAAAAAAATTTAATTACCATAAAAATAACAATTAATAAAAATAAATTACAGGACAATTTTAGTTAATATGAGTAAATTTTTGTACATTGGCCTGAAAAACCTCAGTTAGGCCTTCTGACAAAAACTGTTGGTGTTATCAGTCAGTATTAGACTGTTGGGTTTGCTAACCCTTTTAGTATTTATTTATTTATTTTTGAAGGTTAAAGTCAGAAAACAAAGTTACTTCCATTTCACACAATCAACATTAATGATAAAAAAATGTAATATTTTATGACGACATTTCACTATTGCTTAAAATTTGACAAAAATGAATTACAATAATAATAGTACTGATGATACATACTATAATAGTACTGATGACATACCTAATAAGATTGAATGAACAATGAACTTCAAGAAAACCAAAATTTGGCAAATAAGAAATATTTTTTAACAAATCCACAACCTTCGAAAATCATGACGATTCACACATTAACTTAGTTCTAGAAAATAAATTC
This sequence comes from Troilus luridus, assembly GCA_964056705.1. Taxonomy (NCBI): domain Eukaryota; kingdom Metazoa; phylum Arthropoda; class Insecta; order Hemiptera; family Pentatomidae; genus Troilus; species Troilus luridus. The sequence goes on along the minus strand of OZ057414.1, from coordinate 80,533,329 downwards.
ATAAATATTAATTTTTATTTAAGTGCAAAGTTGGGTTCATTACTCACCGAGTGATGTGCAGAAATGAGGATGAGCATCGAGTCGTTTGGCACATCTCCTATTCCTGGTATCCCAAACCCTGATTGTCTTGTCATCGGAGGCAGAAACAATGTATTTTCCATGAGGGTGGAAAACAACACCTCTTACCCAGTTGTCATGGCCTTCCAATGTGACCAAGCATATGCCTCGGCTGACATCCCATATCTGAAAGATATACAAGGTATGTAAATATAGAGTAGTCCTTATTACTTTGTTTAGATGAAATATATTTATAATATTCGTAATTGCAAGTTATATACCGTACTATTACTACATACACAGGAGCTGCACATACCATGCCAAGGTGGGAAGGCCTCGGGCTCGCATTGGAAGTAGAAAATTATTTTATATTTCCATTAATTTGACATTTTTGTATTCACTTTTATATTATGATATCTAGCAATAATGATTCTATATATTATTTTTTTAAAGTGGTACTTGTGTATTAGCCCGTCTGCAGGGATTGTTTATAACTTGAATACTGATAACACCTACCTTCTTATTCATATTAATGGAAATTGAAATATACAAAATATAATAATAAAATGATATATATATATATATATATATATATATATATATATATATATATTATGAAAATACGTATTTTCTGGTGATCCATAAATTTTTCATTGCTATTCAAAATTTATCATTGGAATATGGGCCTTCCAGATATTTATCACAGCTTGAAAGAATGGCAAGGAAAGTCTTTACCTGCAGATGACCCATAACAGAGGGGAATCCCTGAAGAATTCCCACTCTGATAGATTTAGTCATGTTACTTGTACAGGCACTTTAGCGCATTATCCAATGAATGTCCAAATATCACAACAATATATAATTAAAAATAGTGTAAGCAATGTAGGGCAACTGTCTCATGCCTCCTGGAGCCTTTAAGGCCAACAAATCAATAAAGAAATCAAAGTAGTTTTACTTTCTTTAATAAAGATATCAGGTTAGTATTTTTTATGGACTATTAGATATTTAAATTCTGAAATTTCACAGCATTTTTTCAACTGACCTTATTTAAAATCAAATATTACAAAATTAACATTAGTTGAAAAACCGAATTAAATAATAACAGAGTAAGTAATTAAAAACCTTTAGAGTCTTATCTCTGGATCCGGAAACTAGGAAGGGTCCTTCATATGCACCCTTTTTGTTGTCTGCTCCAGCTGCTTCATTGACGGCGGAGAAGGCAGACTCTGGAGCCCAGGCAATACACTCTACAACGTGGTCATGTCCTCGTAACTCAGCCTGCAAATGAACCATAAATCATTTAAGAAAGAGTTAAAAATGAATCACATAGGTACTACTTGTATTTACCATGAGATAAAGATAATTAATAAAAAATATTAATACTTTAACATATGATTCTCTGAATTATTATTTATCAAAATTTTTAACAGAAGAATAAACTACAAAATGTTATATAATAAGACACTAAGGATATAGTTGAAAAAAGTATGATAGTAATGTAAATGTGCAAATAAATTAAATAATTTTTAAGTTAGAAAAAACATATATTTACCTTGCATTCTTTAGTTGCGATGACCCAAACCCTTATGGTGTGGTCGTTAGAGCAGGATGCTACCAGGGTTCCATCAGGTGAAACTTTCACTTGTCTTACCCATTCCCTATGACCAGAAAACGTCTTCACGCAGTACCTTAAAAAATATAAATATATTTATTAAATTGTACTATACTCAATACATTCACTTAAATTAAATTGTATTCTACTTTTCGAAATTTCAAATTCAGTATGACATATACAGAAACCGATCTTTGTTTAAATTGCAACTACAGGTTGGAGAATAATGATTTATTGCTCAAATTTATATTTCTACATTCACAAAATTATTATTTTGAAATAAATTAAAGTTGAAATAAGTATAGATTGATAATGGTTATTGTTCCTGTTGTGAGATTAAATGTAATGAATATCATATATACCCTGTAGAAACTTCCCACATCTTAAGAGTTCTGTCTCGAGAAGCTGACATAATATAGTCTCCAGTAGGTAGAAAGGTTATCCCTGATACGTTGTGTTCATGACCATGTAAAGTTTTCAAACACTGGTAACTCTGGGTAAAGTCCCATAGCTTGATAGACATGTCGGCACTGCACGATGCTAAAAATATAAAAAATAAAATAAAAGTTTGTTAATAAAGAAATAATTAAATTTAAAAATAATTGAACACCAAAAAAAAGTGTAAATACCTCATAGTCAAGAAAATAATTTTTTAACTAACAGTAACAAGTGATAATTAGTTATTATGGTTTGAGGAAAGGCTAACATGTATAATAATAATAATGAAACATATCATACAAAAACAAAGTTATATTAAAAAATTTCATTGATAATGTTTGTGCGAAGTCACAAGACAAGTTAACTTATGTCATTCTTAATCGCCATTTTTTTTTTATAAGCCAGTGTCTTTTAAAAAAATACCGTACTGAAGTAAATCTCAGGGATATATTAAACCCTGCATACTACCTGAACTAATCTTGGACACAAAATCAGTCTGAGTTCACTAACATGAACAATACCCAAAGACAAAAGTGTCCCAATGTAAGAAGATCTGCTTATCCAGCATTTTTTCTAACATCAACTGGATCAAAAATGGTTCAAGAGTACATAATTTACTCTTTAGAGTCATCAATGACTGATAATAATTGACTAAAAGTTCAGATAAAAGAAGTATCCAGAGCCACAAACCCCCCCCCCCCCACCAAAAAAACCCTCTAACAATTAGGTAGTTCATGTTCATACCAAAAGATGCAAAACCAAAGAAACACAAGGACAGTTTTGAGTACTTAAATTTCGGTGGAGTTCATTAACCGTGCGAGTATGATTGAATAGCTATTAAAGAAAAAGTACTGATGGATCTAGTACTTCCATCAACTTTGTGATGATTAAACTGAACACTTAATCAGAAAAGGTTAGTAACCTAGAAATTATAAGCCAATGCCTCGCTTGTGAAAATACAAAAATGTATTTAAAAAAAAAAAGACTGACCTAGTATTTTCCCAGTTGCATCAAGGGCGATATCTTGAACAGAATCTGTATGCCCCTTTAAAGATCTTTCGTATTCTCCTGTTTCAAAGTCCCAAACTTTGATCGTTGCATCTTCGCTCGCAGACACAGCTAGGCTGAAAACCGGGTGAAATATGACCTGTAAAAGAAATTATAAATATGTTATATCAGAGAATAATAACAGAATTTTTAAAAATTTTTGTTAGGGACATGAATTGAAATATTATTAAATATTTTTATTTTTGAAGAGAAAAGACTTTTCCTGGCCGGGTCCTCCGCATCTCTAGCGAGGCACTCTTCCAACTAAGCTAGCAGGGCTTGTAACCAGGTCAGACAAATCCATTCTCTTCGCCAATCCCACATCATCGAATCCCGGCCAGGACAAGTCTTTTCTATTCAAAATAAAAATATTAAATAATCACAATAAAATAAAAATAAAAAATTGAAATATTATTAGATTGGATTGATTAATGTATTCAATAAAATTTTAAATTAACCTATGGGCAGATCAATAACTGACAAGAGGGAGTAAAAAATCCTTGGTAAAGCTGGCCTTCGGAAGGATTGTAAAATGGTGGTCTTAAGCTTGTACAGGCAGGTAATCGTTAAAGACACCTATCCTAATTAAACTTGGATTGACAAAATTTAGAGCTCCCATTGTAGCATCCAATAAAATCAAGTAGCATCCTCTAATTAGCCATAGCAGCTTAAAGTGAGAAGTTAAATGGATAAACAACAAACAAACTGCCATGTTTTACCTTTGTAACGGGTGCTCGGTGCCCATTTAAACAAAACTTTTCCGGTGGTCTTGGGATCCAGTCCGCTGGTGATCTCTTGGCTCTAGTGGGGGCTCCTTCGATGAACTCTTTCTCAGCTTCAGAGAGCTTTGATTCAAGCTCCATAACCTGAAACAATATTCAATAGCTATATCTCAACTACAAAAAAAATATTAATAAATTAAAAAACAAGCCTTAAGTGATTGATTATCATTTTAATGCAGAGATTGAAACAGTTATTTATTTTTTTAAAAAGAGTTCTACCTTAAGTGTTTAAAAATAATTTTAATCAATAAGTGGTAAGTCATAAAAGTTTTCTAATAACTGTTAAATTAAAGTTCTAGCATACAAAATTGGTAACACTTTTAATATCTATATCATTATCACAAAAAAGTTATTCGTTTTGCATTATTTATTTACTTACTTATTTATTTATTCTTTACATAAATTTTGTATGAACATTGTATAAATTAGCGTAAGTCATACATAATTCCCCAGCAACTCAAACTTCTGTAGAAAGGGAATTTTCATCTTTAAAATATATTTTGAGAGATCATCGGTACAACTTTGGCAATTACTTTTTCATTACAATCTTTTCGAGTAAAAGGTTTATAATAACTGTTAAAAAAGGCTTTTATGATTCAAGTTAGAAAATAAAGTTTAGGAAATAACTGTTTTGAATTACTAATATAGATAAAAGTAAAAGTTGAAAAACAAAACTTTTATACATCTATGTTAATTATAAAAGATAACCATTTAATCTGTTCCCTGTTATAAGGGTAAAACTTTGTTAGTCTGTTTTTACAAAACAAATAAAGTTTAATTATTCAGTAAAATTAGTGAAACAAGTTATATTAAAGTTATAGAGCTTAATCTTCAATGTCAAAGAAAAAGTAGAGCTCAAAATTTCATGTATACAAACAATAAAAATGAATTTAAAGCAATTGGAAAATTAAAAAAAAACAAAGCCCCGATCTTCCAAAATTCTAGGGAAAAAAAATGATTATGTATTTGATCTTAGAGTGAGGTTGCTGTCTCTGATCAATAAGTCTGGCTTCTGGCTGTTGATGTGGAGTTATGCTGCATTCAATCTCCACTGAATTGGCATAATATTGACTCGTTATTAGCCCCCCCCCCAGTATTTTGGAGACTTAATACTTTGTTTTTTGAAGTTTACCTATTCTAATAATTATTTTATGTCTCTTTCTGAGATTTTGCACATTTTTAATAATAAAAATTAACTTATTTATAACTTTACGCATAAATGGAGGTCATTTGACTTCAAAATGGACAAAAAATTGAATTCTCTTATTAAACCTCTACAAGTTGAACTTTCTATTGACATGGCTGAAAAATAAACATTAGGATCTCCCTAAGTCTTGTTTTTTACTTCCATGAGCAGAGAAAACAGCTCGGCCAGGGTTTATTAATAGAGATTAAATGGTTATTTTTGTTTTCTTTATTTTGTATAAGTTATGTATATGGAATTTGATTTGCCTCTATTACATATTATCCTCTAACCTAATGGATTGCAATATTTAAAAATATAAATTATAAGAAATAAAAAACAATTTAAAAGACAAACCTTTTTCTGGAGCCTAATAACAGAAGTCCATTTCTTTTCCAGGAGACCTCCATACTTCCTTTCTACTTCTCCAGGCATGTCTGCATCTTTCTTCAGACCTTCCAGAGCTGTAAGGTAACCATTACTGCTGAGGTAGTCTGCTACAGCTTTATTTCTGTAACAGAAAAAAAATATAGTAATGTATATATACAATAGTTTAATAATATGAATAACAAAATTAAAAAGGCCAGCTTCCATTCATAATAATATTTAGAACATAAGACTAGAAGAGTGTAGTTTTCAAAATTATTAGGTTTAGAATTAGATTTTTGGAATTCTTAGGTCTTTGTGTAATACAAATATTATTCAGATTCTATAATACATCACCGTTAAAAAATTAATATTGCAAAAATATATAAACAGTTAAAAAAAAAAATCATTACTAAGATAACATTAAAAAAAAGTAATGTATGTATCATACATTCTTCATTATTCCATGTGTATATATCTACAGCACCAGTAAATAATTGGTTAAGTCAAATTTTGTCCATAGAAAGATAACCACATTGAGGGAAGCGAAATCATGTCATTCTCTTGGTTTTATGGTTGAAATGGAGTTGTAATATAAGCAATAACTCTATTACAAGCCAATGCCTGACTTAGCCACTTGAGAATGTCACAATTCACCTACCTCAAGTACAATAAAGTCATTTTGAACAAAATTCGACTTAACCACCTATTCACTGGAGCAGCAGATATGTATCATAAATTCTTCTTTTGAAACAGCAATCGAAAAAGCAATATATATAGTGTAAATTCTGTTTTACTTAATTACTGTTTTAGCCTTTTAACCAAAATTTGATATGTTGTTTGGTATCATTAAAAAGATTAAATAAATAACTTTTTTAACTACAGATTTCTCAACCCAATTTTAGAGTTTTGATTTTTATAAGAATATTGAGAGTTCAAAATAAATTTCACAAAACACATTTCTATTTTAAAGTTAGTAAAGAATGGCAATTTTGATATAGGTTATCAACCACATTTCATGTTTCTACTTCTTTCCTTTTGAATTTCAATAATTTATTATATTAAAAAATGTGATGAAAAAAATACAGTGCAGAAATTAAAAGGTATATATTTTTTGAATATATAAATAATATTCTTTTTGTGAAATCAATTATGTTATATCATAGACCATAAGACAAAGGACATGCCTGAAGGATAAGACAAAGCAATCAGGTGAGGAATGAAGCGCAGAGTCACTAGAGCCTTGTTAATAATCAGCTGATGACTAATGGACAATACCTCAGGGGTCCCAAGGGCAGCCAGCCTCAAGCAGTTATCTTATTTCCATTCAGGGCAAGGTGGATAGTTATTTATCAACGAATACTAAAATATTGTATGTTAACAGGACTTTAAAAAAAAAAAATTAATATAACAATAAGTATTTCCTATCGATTAAATAAAAGTGAGTTCGTTAAAAAAATTAAGTGAGTTCATTCACTGATTGGAGTTTATTAAAGAAAAAATATATGAATGTATGCTTTAATCTTTACCATACAATCAATCAAAAAAGCAACTGAAATGTTATATTTTATTTTGTAAAATAATATTGATTTTCTTAAGTAATCGTTGTACAATGAATTGATCGATTTGTGCTTTGCATATATCATTGCTGTAAAAACTTGTTTAGGAATATGTTAGAAATATGATCTGAACTAAACATTAAATACCACCCCCGGAACTTACTAGCCCCCCTGGAAAATTGTTGAAAAAAAAAAGCACATCATCATAGATTGGCTATGAACTTAAAGGGTACAATCAAAATTAAAAGGACACTAATTCATCATTAAAGACACTTTTTACTGACCCTTGAAATTGGTTTTAACCAAAATTTTGCTGCAAATTACAAACACAAAAATGCCTCATTATCATCATAGTCCATCCTCTGTAACGCTCATGTGAGGTTTATTTCGGTACAGCCCAGACCACACCATAAGATCCTCTACCATTTCACTTCTTTTTTCTCCACTCCTTCCCTTCTTGGTTTCAGTGATTCCGAGTATATAGAAATCATTTTCGCTTTTTCTTTGAGAGGCAGCAGGCGAAGTTACAAAAATTACTTATTAAGGACAAAACCGAAATTACAAAAAATGATTTTAATATTTTTCGCTAGTTTAGACAAACATTTTGAAGCTCCTGAAACTTAAGGTTTTTATTTTTACCAGATCAGCCTGGTGGGCCTTTACATGGTTGTTATAATATTGATTTTTTTTATTTTTGATAGCAATTGATTATGGGGGGGGGAGGGTATAGTCTCTTACAATAGACACCCCTAACTAAATACATCGTTATAACTATTATCTTAAGGTTCAGAACCGGACTAAAACCATTAAAAATATGGTGGCAAAGTGGCGTGTTAGACAAAATAGACTAATGTGTGTTAGACCAATCTAGCGAAAAATTACATACACTATTGATTCTTAAAGCCTCTTCAATTTGTTTTGATAAATTAATTTAGTAAGGGTGATATTAATTAATTGGAGAAAAGAGTTGCATCCAGGTTTTGGCACAGTTAAGATAAACAGACTTTTTTGCAGATCCAGAAACTTGCGTAACTTGAGCCATGGATGTTGGTAGTAATGGGCCCGCCAGGCTATCAGAGCTGAGTATCTTGGAGATTTACCCTCTTGTTTTCGTTTGGGGGAAATTGAAATTCGTCATTATGTTAATTGAATGTTCAATGTGATGTTTACGAAGAAGGAAACACTGCTAACTCCATTGGTCTTAGTCCTAAAGGCTGAATATTAATATAACCATTTACAAAGCAAGCCTCTGAGTTCACGATTGTCACCGTGGTTCGTTTACTTCACGTTACATGGCAAAGAACTCAGTAGAATGATAAAGTTAACTCTTAATTAAGAGTTAAGCTTGATTCAGAATAAACTCATATATCTATATCATATCATATCATACCTCTAAACATCCCTAAGTGATAAAAAAGCTTAGTAGTAATTCTTATTACTATATACTAGTTAGTATATATGTCGTTTGGGTATCAGCTGGGATCCTAAATATAAATTTTGGAACAAAGCAGAAAATTAGCAGCGTATTTTATTAAAGAAAACCACTAGAAGTTTCGTCAATTTTTCAATCAATGTTCAAAATTTGAAATATTAAAAAAAACAAATGTTTTTAAACCTTGTATTAAACGCAGAGAGCTCTCTCTGTTACGACTCGATTTTTAACAAATGTATTTTAATTCTCAATGTATAATGCAAGTCGTACGGTTTAATAGTGGGAATAAAAAGATCTTGGGTGTTGCATTACTAGAAGAGGGTCCAGCTCTTCTAGTTTGTAATATCTTGTTCTACATAGCTCATTTTTTAGCTTAAAATTGTCTTAGTTCTTTATAGTAAATTTACAAAGCTTAATTAATGTCTTTCTGTGTATAATTTTGATTAATAATTTAGAAATGGTTTAAGTCTCCCTTAGAAATAATACTGAATGAACCTTCAAACCGCACGAATTATGATTTGAGCAGGGAGCACGGACCATCCCCAATCCTTTTCCTCATTCTTCGACCAACTGAGTCATTGACTTTCTAGCAGGCCCTCGGAACTGAAAATGGAAAGTCGAGCCGATCTGAACCCGTCTAAAATATCGGTCCGGCGAAAGTAGTATATTCGAGAATAGAAATGATAGGATCGGACTGGCTACCCCATGGGCTATCTGCTGTAATGACGGCATTATTTTTACGAGGGATGCCCGTGTAACATCCAGGGGTTAGGTAACTCTTATGTCCTAGGTAACGACGTCTTCGGGCCCGAACACGCTTACCGAACACAGTTGGATTGTTTTAAATAACCTGTAGTTTATTGAGTTGTCTATAATAAAAAAATCAATAATAATCAAATCGAGATTGGCTTGGATATAAAACTTTCATATTAGTTTATGATGGTGAAAGGTATTCTGTAATTAGACCTGTTTTTACAATTTTTTTTTGTTATGCCATAATTCTTACTAATCATTTTTATTTTTAAAAAATCTTTATTGACTGCTTACTTAATTTCATTAACAATGTGCGCTACAGGGTAGCGTAAGGTGCAGCCAACCAAATTTTCTAGAAGGGGGGCCAATCCCTCTTCTCTGCTGAACTACGTCAATAAGAAAGCTCATACCATTGGGATAACTTCCCAGGAGTGTATTGAGGTTTTCATGAGCCCTAGACAGAAACACGGGTCCCCAGATAATAAAAAATATAAATTAATAATTAATTTACTCGTCAACAGTTGTAAGCGCTAAATTAATATGAAGCACTGGGGTCTCCTTTGCTCTTCACACGTGGAGATCTCTAGGGCAGTGTGTAAATAATATACATATAGTTTGTGTATTCATAGATCAATGATACTTATTGCCCGTAATGTCAAAGGTTGTATATACTGATATTCAATAAAAAGATTTAAAAAAATTATTATAAAGAAGTAACAAAGAAGAAGCTGAGCACTAAAAGTTAAATTACTGTTGTTGAAAACAAAATGATAATATTATGATTGATATATGATCATTTCTCTCTAATTTTTTTCTAATTCTTAAAATAATCAATAATTAAGTCGACGATTTCGAACTATTTGAGGGTAGGACTAATAGAAATTATATTACGGTCCAGATTAGAGCAAATTTTTACTTGTATAACCTGAGGTCACATTCACGAATGGTAGCGCAGGAGTAACTTTAATTATGGTTTAAAAACATGTTAAAATGAAGGGGAGAGAGGGAATGAAAGAGGGAAAGAGAATGAAGAAGTCGAATTTTCAAATTTTTTATTATTTTTTAATTGCTGTAAATGTGAAGGTGTAGGGAAAGAGTTAATTTAAAACCCAACTGTTTTCTTGAATGAGGGAGTGAAATGGTAAATGGTAATAGACCAGAGCGCAGTTTCCCCACAAAGCCCCTGCAGAACCGTAGCAAGCGACTGACGCCTTCCTGGTTGTCCAGAACTATCCTAAAGACTATTACGATTTCTTTCCGCCCCAACCATCTAATCGTTACCCTTCAAGATAGGCCTACAAACGTTCTGTGAATTGGATGAAGGATAAACGCCTGGACATACAGTTTTTATTTTATTTCATTTTAATAACTACAATAAATCATGAGGCGTAGTTTTTAATAGGATCCTCAATAATAACTGACTAAACCAGTAAGTGGATTAAAACAATCAATTGTAGATTGAATAGGATTTTTTAAAGTGGCTTACCAAGGGGTCAGACATAGGGAGTGAAAAAACGACCGTTTTTTAATTTTGTATTTACTAATTAAAAATATTGCCTCCATAGTATAGAAAAAGGAATGAAAGGGTTCTTATTTTTTATAATGACTGGCGCTCAAGTAAGAGGTTAAAAATGGATGAGACCTATGATTTGCACATTTTTTCATAATAAACCATATATGCTTTTTGCTCCTCCTTTTGTTTCATGGATTCAAGATACGCTATGGTTAAATTGGCCAATCCAGGCATACCATTGCCAATAAAACTCAGTTTTGTTATTAGTATCATCATTATTTAATTATTAGATTTGGGATTTTAAATTTAACAAAAGTTTAGTCTTTGAGGCCTTCCGAAGCTCGGTGGCACCATACTGGTGAGACTAAACCTTATTTATTTAGGCTAGTGACAACCCCTGATTGTTCTAGCCCTGAAGAAGACCTGTAATGTGGGTCAAGACGTCGGCTTTCCAATAAACAGTTCTCCCTATATAAGATAATTTTTTTTACCTCCACCAGGACCATTTTCTTCCTCTAATTTATTTTCTATTCAGTAATTATCTTTTATTAATGTAAATCTATCTCTAGTTCGTTCTATAATCTCAGCCATTGGTATTTTTCGTCCGACTTCATCTGCTTCTACCTGGTCCTTCCAACAGTGAAATGCGGTAATGCGAAGTAAACAAACCACAATGACAGTGAAGCAGAACTTTTTCAAGACCAAGACCATGATGAACATGAGACGTATGACATAATGACGAATTTCAATCGCCCCCTAACTACAGATGGAAGAGGTGGCTAAGATATTCACCTCTAGTAGCCTTGACAGTCACTAGCAACATCCTCAGCTAACCACGGGGAGAGATGCCCTCACGTAGCCCGGTACAGCCACGTAATGAACGGAGGTACGTGGCTGAACCTCTTCCGTGGTCGGCACCGTACCATCGGGCTACATGTGCTCGGCTAATACCAGGCCATTAGGGGGTAAACAATAAACTCCTAATGCTGGACGTAATTGTCGGCGTGGAGGTAAAAAGAAAAGCCAAGCTTCAAACAAATATTACAATGGGCTCAAGAGCAATGTTAGGTATTCCAAGTTCGAATATTCCCAATAGTAGCTAATCATAATTTAAATAATCACACTTACACAATAAATTATATTTTAGTTATTTCCATAATTAGAAACAACTGGCAAGATTTATGCCATATATATTTTGATTCTAAATGTATAAACGTTTTATTGGTCCAATCCTTTTTAGGACTGGGATTAACATCAAGGATTGCACGAAGGATGCAATGCTAGACAGTAGCGAAGTGGCTCAGTGGTAGAGCGTAGAGTTGCCGTGCATACAGGGCCGGCTTTACCTTAAGTGCAGGGTGTGCGGGGCACATAGCGCCGGGACTCAAGGACGCCGCGAGGCGTCTTATAGTCTCAAAAAATTTCATTCATGTTGATCTCATAGCAAACTTTGTTTAGTTTCATCGGCCCATTGACCTCCTTATGGGATTTGCCGTTTTTTGTAACACCTTGTATAACTGTAGGTGTGTTCAATTTTTTATCGCGTGCCTACTAGAGGGCGCCTTGTTCACGAATGCACACGGCGCTAGATCTGGTGCTGCGTGCAGAAGGCTATGGGTTCAAATCCCGCTGCTTGGTTGGCTTTTATTGAATCTCTTTTCAGCCGTAGATGGATCGTATGGGATTTATGTTCCTCCTGGGGCTCACCCAGCCTGTACGAAGTGGGTATTCAAAACAGGGAGAAAAGTCTGGCTTTTGAGCGTAATAAAAAAAAAACCAACACCCTGCACAACCGATCTCCAGGAATTAGTGCAGTCTCTACAACGTTCTGAACACAAGACCCTTCATGGGTTGTAGTGGTACAGATTTATATATATATATTTTTTTTACAATGCTGGTAAGACATTTAACATGGTTTTAAACATAATTGCATTTTTGTTTATAGGGTTCAATGCATTCGTTTCGGTAAGCCAAGTTCCTTTCGAGAGAATTTCACAATACTTATTTACAAATACAGACTTAAAAATAACCTTTCCAATGCAATGTGAAGTATTGGAAGGGAAAGTATCGAAGCGGCGGGTAGAAAGGTATTCCCGAGGTCAACAGAGAGACCACAACTTATGGACCATCTCATCAGTTCTCCGCCTCAACTTCTCCCAATAACCCCCTCACTTGTTACCTGCGAAAACATAGGGAAGTAGAAACAACATCTCGGAGCTTTCGGATTTTAAGCATTTTTGCCATTAAAGGCTATTGAAGGTGTTCAAATTATACCTTCGTACAGCGGTAATGGCTGGAAATCAGACAATTGTGCGTTGAGATTTACCAAGAAAGTTATAATCATTTATATTTTGTAATTATATAATTCCATTTTCATATCATAATTATATGATACAAATATAAATTTGTCAGTATCTTATTAATCATTTATTCTAATTTTCTTCGACGCGGATCCGTGGTGTGCGTCTTTCCTTTGCCGCCATCGTTATATAATAAGGACTAGAACTCACGAATTGCACACCAATAGATGAACATAAATGCTCATCTTCTTACGATCGAACTGGATTAAGGAGGCTGTGGAAAACTATAAACATCTTAAAGAAGCCATGTGTAAGTGGAAACTCAACATTAGAGACAATGGAAAGATGGTTGAGTCGCCACCTTGTTTTACTGCTAAATCTATCAGAGAACTCTCTAAACATGGCATATTTTCGTTCTTTTTTAAAATTAATTATTCCTTTAACCCTAAATGGTTTAAAATTGGAGATACCTCAGAAGATTGCCATGATATAATAGCCTAAGGTTTCATTTAAAATTTAAAAATATAATGCCTGTTCTGACTAGAGATTTTTTCGGACCAAATAGTTATGTGAATACTGTATCGATTCGGAAGAGGGTATTGCCTTACACATACACATTGTATAATACCTATTTCTTAAATGTCATTGATTATATGTACTAAAGTTTACCATAAATGTATACCAATCAAAAAGGCTTATTCACAAGGGAAGCCGGGGATAACTTCTGGATTGGATACGTTTTTGTTGTTCATGTCAGTGTAGTGTGCCTGATACCAAAAAAAAATCTTTTAAATTTGTGGTTCAGGAGCCTATGCGACAGCATATATTTTCATATAGCGGTAAAAAGGGTATACCGAAGAGGATACCACTGCGCCAAGGTCTGCTCAATCAACTATAAAAAGTTTTTCTCTGACCCAGTCACGGGCGGGTGAGCTCCCTAGGCAAAGGGGATTGTACTGTATCAACATCATAAAACTATGCTATGTGTATGTACTGTTCACCACAACACCACACTCCACATTTCTGTGAAATGATTTAGTCGAGAAAACAACCGTATGCAAACAATTTCTTTTCATTTGCTCCGCAGGGCGACACATTTCTCCACGATCTTCGAAACTAAAATCGACTATTTTCGGGGTAAATATGATTAGAAAGGCCCTACACATCTAAGGAAAATGGCGTCATTTGGAATCGATGCAGAATCGCAAATTAAACAAGAATACAGTGATCACTTATCACTGTATTCTTGTCGGAGATAAAACCCATAATATTTAGCAGATATTCTAGGCAAAAAACAGGGATATTAATTACATATATATATTTAATACAAGTTATGAGCGACCGATTAACAAAAAAAACATTCCAGGTTCAGAAACAGCTAATTCGGGTCTACAGTTATTTGTAATTGTATTATTCATTTCACAAACTTAAAATAAAACTGGACTTAAGGGTGGTGGAACATTTTGTCAATTTGCTACTTTGTATAATATCCCCTATCTGGGCTTAAGATTAATGATAGCTGTAATCTACTTGGGAGGAATAAGTTGCAGTTTGTGATGGAAAGATAAAAAAATATAATAAAAAAAAACTCATCGCATTTAACCCAGTATTGAATACAGTGGAATCCCGATATTTCGTATCCCGATTATTCGTATTTCCGGCTAGTTCGTACAAATTTGCCGGTCCCCAGAGAAAATCCCGATAAATGGTATAAAATCAATGCATTTCAGACCCCTCGGTAATTCGTATTATTTTTATGTTCGAGGTTACTTATAACGCCATATAATTCGTATTCCCAGCTTTAAAATATCGTTACTTAGTACTGTTTTCGAAAGGGAGGAAGAGATCAGTGAAGCAGATATGCCAGGGAGCAGAATGAGAATAAATGCATTCTAAGAAATCACTCAATTTGTATTGTTTAAGTAATTCGTACTGTTTTCACTCAAAGGAAATGAGGGGAGTAGAACTCCCCCGTTCTACGAATTTTATTAAGCTTTTCTTACAATCACACTTTTATTTACAATTCAGTATCGTTTTTGTTACCGTTGTGACACGCAATCATGCCTCCAAAATACGTTAGCCTCTCTATTGAAGAGAAACAAAAAATCATAAACGCCGTGACCAGTGGCTGTAAGCTAATTGACGTATCCAAGCATTTCATCGTCCCTGGTTCCACGATCACATCAATTTTGAAGAACAAGGACAAAATCACTTCCCAAACTTGTAGAGAACTTAAAAAAGTGATTCGTACAAACAAGGAATTCAAATGTACCAGTTGGAGGTAATATTTGAAGGGAAAAAGCCCGAGTTTTCACAGAAAAATGGTAATTGAAGAGTTTCGTGCAAGTGATGGATGGTTCGATAGATTCAAAAAATTGCATTAATACGTTTTTAATTTTTTTATTTTGTACTCCCGATAATTGGTATTCCCGATAATTCGTACCAAATCTTCAGTCCCTTGACCATACGAATTATCGGGATTCTACTGTATATGTTTTTGACCTTGGTAAAAAAAAAAGTGGTGTTTATAAAAACTCGTTTATCATCAACGAGCCAATAAAGTGCGCTATATCTATCCGTTTTGTTCTTTCTTGGATACAAAATATGTAAACCAATATTTAAATGATCTAATTTAAATTTCATTTGAATTTAATTGAATAAAACAAATGGCAGCAGTATTTATTAAAAAAAAAAATTATCTGATTTAATTATGTTTAACAGTCGTTAATAAAAATAAATTTTTTTCTTTACAAGTATGCAATTATAATATTTATTATTTAGATGATTTCCGATGTCTTAACACATAACTTTAATTAATGTTTCATTAATAAATTTAACATAAGGATATTAACATAACAATTTTTAATGATTTTACACATGAGATAATTTTAGTGGTCGAAAAAATGAACGAAAATCTCCCAAAAAAAAAAAAAAAGTGAGCCATTACAACCCATGAAGAGTCTGGGGTTCAGTACTATTTCTTGGACAACGGTTTGTGCTGGGAGATATGTCACGATCACGCTCAACCGACAGGTTCTCTCCTTATTTTGGGTACCCGCTTTATAGACGCTGGGTAAGCACTCTTAACATACTAAATAAATGACTGCCAGTGAGCAGGATTTGAACCGAGGACCTTCGGCATAGCAGCTCAGTGCTCAACCACTGAGCCACTCCGCTCAACCTCCACAAATAAGAAAAAGAAAATTTAACATAGAAATGAACAATAATTTTTTTTTAATGTTTGGTTTTATTCTGAAGTAGTGCTTAAGATACGATTTATCGCAATGCCCAATTTATTTCAACTGTTAGGTTTTCTAAAGCTATTCTTTAAACAAAATACTTTTCAGTCATTTAATTCCGTTATTTTACTGACTGTAAAAGTCAGGTTAGAATTCAGACTAGAGATATCTCAATCGAAGCGAAAATAATTGGCAGAGCAAGACAGTCAGTAAGGTTCTTATTGTTCAGATGAGAAGCAACATGGAACGGTATAACTCAACTCAGCACTAAGATGCTAGCTCCTCAGGCCTTTTTCAATCACATTCTCACGCTATTGTGGGAATCAACGGTTTAGCAGTTCTGAGTCAGCTCGCTGTAAAAATGGATGGGTACCCTGTCCATATCAATGGCAAGCCAATGGCCTCAGCTTCTGTTACAAGAAATAGAAGAGTGCAATAGAAAATCGAAAAAATACAGATAACTCTATAGTAGTTAATTCTTATCAAAACATTTTTTGGCAACAATAGATAATTTAATTGACCCAGCAGTAGTAAAACGGACATCAGAATGCCTTCTTGAAAAAATGAAAGATTAATAAAAAAAGAAGTCTTAATATACGCAATAACTTACAAGTTATACAAGAGGTCATAAAACATCTTTAAAAACAGTTCTTTCACTAATTGAAGTATACTAACAAGCTGGTAGAAGAACAAGATCAAGACATGAAAAATGATATTGTAAATTCGTAGTCCATAGCGATATGAATGCAAAAGAAAAAACAATTAACAATATGCATATAAAAAAAAAAATGCAGTATACTCTTAATATGATCCTTAGTATGTAGCTGTACCTTACACCGATCAAAATAGCTTCGATTCAGTAACTGTTAGTTAAAATGATTTTTTTAATATAGGGAGAACTGTTTATTTGGAAGCCAACGTTTCGACCCACATTGCAGGTCTTCTTCGCGGGTAGAGTTGATGGGCAGGGGGTAATTTCAGAAAAAAATACTTTATCAATTTATAAAACTTAAATGAGCCAATTTGGCAGACACCCTTTTTTATTCAGAGTATCACCTGAACTAACCATCTCACCCATCAGCTAGAATTAAGGACTGGAGATAAGCCAGTCTAACGAACCCCGATTCCTATCACTGAAAACCTTACAATTTCTATCGGAAAAAATAATTTAAAAAAAATGTATTTATTCTTAAAAAGGGAAAAAATGATAAATACATAAAGGGACCGGAAGAACAAAAAAAAAACTACATGACAAGAATCAGAGTAAAAATAACAAGACATAAGAACTGAAATCATCTAGGTACGTAGCATGTGTCTTATGCTCTAATTAGAAAATATAATTTTTCCTTTAAAGTTTTCAAATTTAAACAACTCGATAAAATGAAGCCAATATCAAAAAGTTAAAAAACAAATAGTTCATCATTGATACGTATTATTACATTTTTTTTTTTAATAGAATGCGTACTTCACTTAAGTGGTGAACCGTTAGGGATCGCACAAAGAAAAAATAAAACAATGGCTATAAGTTTAAAGCAGACGAGGGAAACCTGTGAAAGGCAGGTCCAATAAATCTCTACCCCATTTACGTAGCAATGAGGTTTCTTTTTAAAATATCATTTGCACGATTTATCTTTGAAAATAGCGTGACGTAACAAGCTTATCTGAGGCTTCCCCTCATTGTTTAAGAAATACAACGCAAAGAATAAGAAAACTATTCCGAAAGAATAACTTAAAAACATAACTGTATTAGTTATTATAGAATGAGAAGAGTATTCAACAACCTTATATATAACTAGCTTTTGCCCACAGCTTCGCTCGCGTGGAATTTGCTCTGCCACATAAAGTTTTGTGACAGATCATTTTAAATAAATAATTTAATTTGTTTAACTATAAGTTACTCGTACATCCGAAATTTCAGATGTCTCACTTCAAAACTGACGGATTCCATACAATCTGTGAACCCCTACTATATTAAGGGGGAAA
This sequence comes from Troilus luridus, assembly GCA_964056705.1. NCBI lineage: Eukaryota > Metazoa > Arthropoda > Insecta > Hemiptera > Pentatomidae > Troilus > Troilus luridus. The sequence continues at coordinate 80,515,065 of OZ057414.1, read as the reverse complement.
CCCTTGGGGGTGGAATTATCCAAATTACTTTCTTAGTGCTCATTGACGATATACAAAGCACCTATCTGCGAATGCGTTCAGTGGTTTCTGCTGTGCGTTGACAGCTGGGTGTGTTGGTCAATCAGGTTAAAGTTTTATATAAACTTCGTCTGTGTGGTGTGTTGATAAAAAGTAGCTTATACCCTTATCCAGGCTTGAGATTATCCATATCAAATTTCATCACAAACGGATCAGCACAGCCGCGAAACATACATTGACACTGATTAACAAACGGAACGGACAGAAGTTACATTCGCTTACTGTTGTACGCGTCAGTAAAGGATTAGTATGTAATGTTATTGAAAAGAATTACTTAGTATAACGGTTTCACTTGTCGTACGCCAGCAGCGAGAAATTAAAACTGAAAGGGATAAATTAATGTACAGATGTAGGTAATTTATCGATTTGTTTTTAGTTTTGCTGGGCATGCTACCTACTTCAATATACTCCTGTAAACTTTTTCTTTTTTTTCCGAACCTCCTTTATTATATGAAATTACAATTACAAATAGTTAAAAACTACGGCTTCTATATAAATAAAAACCTTCTATTACCTGTAAACTTTTTTTTTTTCTTTTCAGAACCTCCTTTATTATATGAATTACAATTACAAATAGGTCGTAAAAACTATGGCTTCTATATAAAGAAAAACCTTCTGTTACCTTTCGGTATTTTAAGGCGATACATCGGGCTGAGTCAGCTGAAGGCGGTTTTTACTCGAACCGCTCAACGACTTCCTTGATATTTATCGTTATATTATGACCAAATTACACAAAATCATTATAAATTGTAGCCTATGTGTTATTCTGATGTATGACCTATATTACTGTAAAGTTTCATCCAAGTGTGTTCAGTAGTTTTTGCGGAAAAGAGTAACTAACATACATACAAACTTTCGCATTTATAATATTAGTAGGATAGGATTAAGTATACTGCATAATGATAAGATATTCAATTTAACTTCCGAACAGCTTTGTATGTTAAATCCAATATGCTATACATTCAATTCAATATTTTAAAAATAATATTGGCCCTTTTTTTAAAAATTTGTTATACATACGATGTTTTTAAAATTAAGTCAGAAGACCATTTAATTATCATTGACATATGCATCAAGAATCACACAAGAGATGTACATCTATTTTTATTTATTTATTTTATTTTTAATTTAATTTATTGATATTTACAACTATAATATGATTATAACAAGTAAATCTGCTGATATGTACATTATGACATGAAAAACACTTGTGGAGAAACTACCCATCGGCAGCACTCCAATTATTTATTTAACGTCACTTTATGCTGCATGGCTAAAGAGAAAATAGAACTACTTTATAAGGTTAAATAAATAGTTTAAGAATAATGGATTTTAAACAATTAATTGTTCATTAAACTGCAGTATAATTAGGATAGGGATCTTGAATGAGTAACTGACACCCAAAATGCTAGCCCTATTTTACATCTCTTCCGGGGGACGGTAGAACCAAGCATTTTTTACTCCCTTTAAAAATTCTAAGGGCACTTGCTGGGCTGCGAACCCTCGATCTTGTTGGGCACGGATGGTTGTTATGCTAACCACTACACCTCAGGTAATGAACAAGAAATGTTAACAGCAAAAAAAAAAAAAAATTCATAACAATTACGTTCCCATGGAAACAGATTACTTTAACATCGTAACCGTTCAACTGTATATTTGCTAATAACATTGCTACATTACATGTAATTATATTTTTTGGTTCAGGGAATAAAAGAAACTCTCAGGTGAATAACGAAAAGATTTAAATAAACTCTCATCTGCGGAACATTAAACCTTTTTATAACATATCTCATACATCCAATAAATGGAACGTAAAAATTTTTAATAGTACAAACTCCAAAGGAAAAGTTATACCCACGACAATGGACTTTCTGAAACTTTCGTTTAAGGGAGGAACACATCAATCATTGATTAAAATCTCAACAGGCCGTTCTTAAACTAATGGCGCTGGTAAAGTTTTCATTTTTCACAAAATTATAATTATATAAAATAATTAGTAGGAAACGGTACTAAGGTTTCGGGAACAGCAAATATGAAAAACCTTGTTTAGGAATAAGAGCTATATTCTCTATTATTAATTCTTTGAATTGTAAGGAGAGGCTGTTTGTAAAAATGTCCTATTTTTTTAATTTTTTTTTTTACTGAAACTTGCTTTACTCATAGATGCAATAGAGAATAACTCTTTGCTATTCATGACTGAGTTGAATTTGGACAATAAAATCGTTTAAACTTATGATAGAAATAGATACAATCCAAAACGTTCATGTGTACCAAGTTAGAAACAAACATGTCTTTAACTGGTTTATTTTGAGACTATTAATTTAAAAATTAAAGCACTGAGTCATTCGCCTTCGCAGTTGGACCTGGTCCAGGATTGCGGAGGATCCCACTCGCATTCCCCATCAGCG
>OZ057414.1:77335079-77507579 GCA_964056705.1 Troilus luridus | reverse complement strand
CCAACAAGTTAGGACACGTCGGTTGGTCGGGCGTTAACGGGCGTCATCGGACGATAACGGTTATTGTGGTGTAAGCACTCCTTTTTTTTACATATGTTTGATTTAATCTGCCTAGATTGGCTGATAACGCCCGAGTAAAGTACGGACGATAACGGTTTAGGTGCACGTGTGCCTTAATTGTTATTAATCACATGTAATTTTAACAGTTTCCACTTTTAATAACCTTCAATTAAACGATTTACGAATTCTTTATTCAACAAAAAGAAGTCATCGATTTTATTTTAAAAGAGTAATTTTCATCCTATTGTAATACTGTATTATAAATTATGTATTGTATTGTACCCAGACTACAGAGGCTAGAAGATGTCGAGGCTGACCTACAGCTTCTGGGAGTGAGAAGATGGAGAAGAGCTGTAGAGGATTGCTCCGAGTGTAGGAGAATTGTTGAGGAGGCCAAGGTCCTTCAAAGGTCATAGCGCCGTCAGTGATAAATAGATAGAATATGTTTCATTAATAAGAATGCAATAGGAAAATCCTATGAAAACTGACCATTCAACATTTGACCTATTCAGGCATCATCAGGACATACACTAATAAGAAAAATCACATAAGTAGACAAAGTGCAATATATCTCACATCAACAGCCAAACAGACTTACCAAATAGAGACAACAACGTTCCACAACTAAGAGTAAGGAAAATAATATACAAACAGCTGTATTGATTGAATCCGTTTAATAAAATATCCGATATTCCATTTTCATCATGTTTTTTTTTAACTTAAAGTCATATTGTCCAGGATCCATGGTCCATTTTTTCACTTGATTAGTATCAAGCTGAATCTTCGTGAATAGCTTCGTTTCGATGAGACGCCCAACAATTTTCTATGCGAACATTCTCGATTGTGGTAGCTAAAAGAGGTAGCAAGGATAAAATATGTCGATTTGATGATTCTCAAAAATTTATTACTAACTGGGTTTTTTTTTGTTAAATCGCAAGATAATTATCTAAATTATTTGAAAAAATATTTGTCCTACAAAATGTATGGTTTCATCAAAGAGTTCCCTCCTTCCAATATGTATCGATAATGAAGTCAAAAAAGAAGAAGTAAAAAAAAAAACAGCTGGTTAGTAATCATTTTTTATGACCTCGTTATCGATGCATGTTAAAAGGAGGGGACTCTTTGATCAAACTATACATTTTGTTAGACAAATATTTTTCAAATAATTTAGGTAATTATCTTGAGATTTAACAAAAAAAAAAAAACCCAGTTAGTAATACATTTTTGAGAACCATCAAATCGACATATTTTTTCTTTGCTACCTCTGTTAGCTACCACAATCGAGAATTTTCGCACTGGAAATTGTTGGGCGTCTCATCGAAACGAAGCTATTCACGGAGATTCAGCTTGATACTAATCAAATGAAAAAATGGACCATGGATCCTGGACTAATATTTTGAGTGGCACCATGTTTGAACTTGAAGTTTTATTTGACTAATGACATCTATAAAATCAAACAAGTTTCAAGCTTTTAAATAGTTTTTAATGGTTAACAACAGAATTTCAATACGATCATTACTTTAAATTCAATACAATTTTATTTTTTTAAATCACGTGGAACTTTCAAACACTATAGAAATATAGCTTATTGTCACATTTTTCTTTCGCAGGAGCGATTTATAGTATTTTCCATATTGTTTTGTTTTTTCTTCAATACTTCAAAAAACAATTAAAATTTGTAGCCTATGATTTAAATACATAAGTGTAAATACAATTATTTAACATAAATACAAGCACTATCCATTTAATGATGACGAGCTATGGAAGCTAGTAGAGCCATAATGATTGGCAACGAGGACATTGATTCGGAGGCTCCTTATAAACTTAACGACCTGGAGCCTACTCGAGTACTAATGACAGTACTTAGTGGTAATTAATTGAATAATTATGCCACCTCCTGTGCACGCCGCGTAGTTTGGATTCCAAAGTCGCAGAAGTTCCTGCTTTTGTTTGCTATTAAATTGTTAAACGATTACGACTCTGGCGAAGTTTAATTAGACACGTCTCGCATTTGAAACAGTAAAAACTTATTACGAATAATCTCCTTAATTAAAAATATGTTGAAATATAGATAAAAGGGAATTACTCATTTTCTTTTCTGAGATTTTCATTTTCTTTTGGTGTAGCAGAGCGTGTTTGCTGATGGTCCCGGGTTCAAATCCGTCTTTGTCAGATAATTATTCATTCTAACAGCTACGGTCGCATCTCTTGGCGTTCGCATAACCTCCTCGGGTTCACTGTTATATATAACTATGAGGTGGGTACTCTTAATTGGAGGAATATCTGATGTCAAGGCTAAATCACATCCTTGCACAACCGTTTTAGAAACGGTACACTCTCAACTATGTCTTAGACACAAGACCCTTAATGAGTTTTATTGGTATGGTATTAAAAAGAAAACGTTTCCAATTTTCAACTGAAATATAACTGTATTCTAGAACATAGGTTGACCGAGAAGGCTATTTTTCCATCGCGCTTAAGCCCCAGTTTTTCCTCAATCTAGGGTACCCACTTTATAGGGGCTTTATTGCTGCAGCAGGGTTCCGTTGATCCCTAAGGGACCTTCCGTTAAGAGATTAATCAATTTATCTGTCATTTGAATCCGGAACCTTCCATACACTAATTTAGAATGAACCTCTGACTTAACAATGGGTGGTTAATGTTTCATTATTTATTGTTTTACTTTGCTACATTTATCGTTCATTCAAAAGAAAATATTATAACTCAAAATACCTAAATTTTCAATTGAGCTACTTGAAAGTTCCACGTGAGTTAAAACATTAAAAATTAGAGAATTGGCAAAGCTAAACATTTGTATTGTAACGATGGAAACTTTTTAGAAGCTTGAAACTTTTTTTGATTTTAAGTTATCCCAATATTCCCAGGCTTAAACATTTTATTTTTAAAAAAACATGTCGGAAATGGAATATCAGATATATCGTTCCTGAATAAAAAAAACTTCAGCCAAGACAATTATTACTGAATCAAACCTACCAATTTCGTTGCTCTTTTGAAGGAGCGTTATATAATCAGTCATTTATATAGTTATATAATTATTCTTCATTCAATCCATTCAAACTTCTTAATTAATAAGAAGGCCAACCGATCCAAATTACAAAAGTAATGCATATCGTCATATAGTCACAGGTCCTCCTGACGCAAAAAACCGTCGGTGAAAAACATACAAATCACGGTCAAGTTTCGTGTGAGCATAGCGTGCTGGTCGGGTAATGTTAGGTCGGGTCACACCTGGCATTATAAATACATGCGTAGCATAGCATTATCGACTCAATCATTGTGTTTATACCATGTCGGTGTGACACGGGTTGCATTAGTGGATATCACGAGAACTCTGAGGAGTTAAGGCATGAAACTTGCGAAACTTCTACATACATCATAAATTGCATAAAAATATTTAATGGGGGTGAAAACTTGTTAATACAAAATTAGGTGCAATAATTCAATTTTATTATCATAAAAGTGGTTATTTAATAAAATGTCTTGATATCGCTTTACAATTACTTCATAGGACTAATTGCAGTAAGTTTTTCCATATATATATTATATATTCCTTCACAAAACTCAAAATGTCTGTTTATTGTTCCTTAACCCTTTTTATCTATTACATATATTACAAAAATCTGTTTCACTCAAGTCCATGAAGGGTCTTGGATGAGATTGTACTATTTCTTGGACAACTGATTTGCAGGAAGGTGATTTGACCTAAATCATGCTCAACCGTCCGATTTTCCCCCTATTTTAGTACCCACTTTAGAGAAGGGTATTATTTTGTATACTATTGTTGATTTTAGTGTTACTTTTTTATCTCAGTCCTGACAATCGCAAGAATTAAGATCGAAACTATAACAAAAGATAATTAAGAGCTTTACTTATTGGTGCGAACTTTTACATTCACAACAACCCAAAACCAATTTCTTCATTAATTTCCATCTCTGGTCAGTTATCTCCAGACCAATATTATTTAAACTATTGATTAAATGATAAGACTTTTTGATTTAGACAATGATGATTCATTTTTAGATAATAGTTATTAGCGACCTTAAGGATAAACCGAAAACTATTAATTTCACTTCTATTGTGATTTAAGTTGTTTTAAATTATCTATTTATATCAATAAATAGAAAATTTAAAACAATATTATCTATAGTAAAAATGCCATTTTATACTCTAATATTAACAAAATACATATTCTATTTATTTTTTTCATTATTAGTTATTGTTATTATTAATTCGGCGCAACGACACATCGCCGCTCCGGAATTTTAATGACACAACAGCAAAATTTTCTGAAATTTACTTTTTTGTCTTGGTGGGCTCATAAATGCATTTACTAGATGTCTGTAAATCGACATAATTGTATTTACGAAATTCGCCACTGGAGGGAAGATCGGTCGTTTCATTTGCTCAGCTGTGATTCGTAAGATGGGGCAAACATCACCATTTTTTTACAAGTCGCGACTAAACTGCTTCAACTTCACAGTAAGTTCTATCAAGCACCATTAATAATTATCAAATAAAGCAACTAACTGACTTGTGTTTTTTTTTTCTCAGGTAACCGAAATTATAACGTCAAAAACTATCTGCTATTTTTGGCATCAGGGATTAGCTAAACGAGGGACCAATGAAATTGCCACTGGAGTATACCTGTACAAGTGATATTTTTCACTATAAAAATAGTTTTAAGGAAGTAGATTGGAAAGAGGTCAAATTTAAAAAAAGTAAATCAAATGCTCAAGAAAGCCTTTCTTTAATTCCTCCTTACACCAGGAAGATTTCCGTTCCAGAAAACAAGTTAAAAGACTTAATTAGTCTGATGAACAATAATATTATTCCCTTTTTCTACAAACCCTTTTATGACAGTCTTAAACAATTTTGGTACAGGTTTTTCTGTAATTTTTGATAATTTTTTTGTTAAATAGATTTATACTTTTCATACTATTTTGATAATTTTTGTTCAAATAAACTTTTCTCCATATTTTTACTTGTTTTCCTTACTCCTATAAAGACAAAAGTGTAAAATTTGTGTTGCATTTTCAGAAGTATTTCCATGGTACTAGTTACTGTGATTTTATAAATTATAAATAACTTAAAAGTTGCAATAATAACCCACGATGTTTATAAACTACTCTAATAGAAGCATTAAACCGTATCTATAGGTCATTCATTCGATTAAGACAAATTGGAATTATTTTTCTGTTACTTGTACTGTAAAATATCAATATTGGCAGTTGTGTCATTATACTTCCGGAGAGGCGACATGGACGCGTCCAGGCCTCCTCAATCAGTGTCCGCCAGTAGTCCCTATTAAGTGCTGCTGCCATCCAGTTGTGGTGGACTCCCAAGTTTCTTGCGTCTTCAGCCACACAGTCACTTCACATCATTAGCGTCTTGATCCATAGTAAATATTACTACGAATTTTAATTCATTTTAACCAATGTGTTTGGCATTAATAGACTAACCATTGACCTCACCGGGAATTAGGAAAACAGAAATAATTCGATTCGGAACGGGTGGTAAAAACAGCTTAAATCACTTTCAGGAAGATTCCAAATTCCGCAAACACTATCTGGTTTGAATGAATGCCGTCGAGGACCTAAGCCAAGTTTGGCCCAATACTTGAGGCTCCCGGAGACCGGGGCTGAGAATTAAGAAAATAGAAGTAATTAAAAGGGAAATTGAAACTCAATGAATGGGCGGCAAACAGAAGAGTCGGCGCTAAACGGCGGCCGTTAATGACCCAGCCCTGTTTGGAAAGTTCTCACCCGCGGCTCTTCCTGTAATCGGATAGCATAATAAAACTCGATCGCTCTCTGTAATTAAGATTTTAATTCGTTGTCGGAGGGAGGTGGTAGGGGGTGATAGAGCAAGGGTGGGGATGATTGTTTCAGACGAAGACAGGGCGGGGGGTTGCTGAGCAAATGTTTGTCCCGAGGACAAGGCGAGATCAAGTAGCTCTGTTTGCGGAGGCGCCTTTCCTCTCTAAATATATCAGGGACCATCGGGACTCCACCGTCGGATCGCTCCTGTTCAACACCTACTCGTTCTTCCACTTCTGTTTGTTCATCTTTTACAAACGTATTCCGCCTTGCTGAGCCTGAAAGTTTTTCTTCTTTTACTCTTACAGACCTTTTTTCTAATGATAACTACGCTGTCCCGATTAATTTTTAAATTATAAAGCTTACAAATGGCGAAGCCAGTTTTCATTGAGACGATAACTAAAAGAAAAAAAATCCACTGGAGGCAAATTTGAAATAATACTATGATCTCTCCTCAACGTCACAACACTAAACAAACAATTATATTTATTATTTAATAAATTAAAGTATGACATTATGTTTAACTTGGCAAGTGTACTACCACTGGGTATTTTCTCTATTTGCATTTATCTCGGGACATTATTTATCTTTCATTATATTTAATTGATATATTCAATATACGGTTGTAAAATTTAATAAATATATATTTTTTAAATTTATGCCAGGCTTTAACTTGCCTAACTTAAATAGTATACAACAGAAATATATTACCCCTAGTTGCGGATCAAACGCTATTGTTGCAATAGTATAATTACTTAAATCATTAGAACTCCCATTTTTTTATGATAGTTAGTTCGTCTATTTCAGTGGTTCCCAACCAGTGGTCCGCGAATGATTTTTAATTTAGCGGGCAGTCAGCCGTTGGTGACAAAATTACCTATTGACTTTTTAATTAAAGATTCAGTTTGATTATTACAGTTTATTTTTATTATACTACATAGTGGCCCCTGCTTACAAGAATAATATAAAAGTGGTCCCTCACCAGGAAAAGGTTGGGAACCCCTGGGTATATTCTAATAATTTAATTCTTTCTCAAAACACATTATTATTTTTTTTACTTTAATTTTCATTTTTCTGATAAATTTTTGTCTTTGTAGTATGTTTATCGATTGTTTCCATGCCAATAATTTGGTCTATACTTCCTATACCAATAATAGGTCTGAGAAAAAAATTTCCTTTATAGATCGGGGCTTTATAATACTACCAGTACAACACTGGGGAAAAAAATAAATAAACAAAACTGTGCCACTACAAGCACTTTTGTTTTGGGTTCAGTAAATGCTAGGGACTGTACTGTTTCTAAGACAAATATTGCGCAGTTATGTGATTATTCCGAGAATACGCTCAACCGCTAGGTTTGTATCCCGATTAAGAGGATCCAGTTTGTAGAAACAGGATAAACCCCAGGAGGATCATCATATCCCACAGTGTCTATCTGCTTAAAACAGATTAAGTAATTAACCACTTAAAACTGGATTTGATCACAGGACCTTTAACATAACAGCTCGCCACTCTATACCGAGCTACTCCACACTCTCACAACACTGCAGTCTTACAAATTTATTAAATGCCAAGAACTTTTTTTTTTGAACTAAGACCTCAGCTCCCAAAGTGGTCCAGGTGGACCCCAAGGGGGGACTCGACGGGGGTCTACGTTGGCGTAACAAAAAAATGGTTTTAATAATTAGAATCAGTTTGCTGTCGGTACTTTCTTTATTTCAATCCAATAATTAATTTGTAATCCTATTATGTTAAAATAGCCATATCTTGTTGAGTAAGACCGCCTTATGATTACTAAATCTTCACATTTTTTGTCGACTTTTGGGAAAATTGTAGAAATGTAGCTGCAGGGGGTCCACAGTATCCATCTAAATTTTGAAAGTGGTCTACGAGAAAAAAAGTCTGGGAACCTCTGAACTAAAGATAGGCTAAGTAGTTCCTTTTACTGAATCGTTTCTTTTGAGATAGCCTATTATAATCAACTACATAGTTCATTTTTCAAAAAAACTAAAAATGTACTAAACTAAGAGAGGAATTGAACTGCAAAAAAGGGGAGAAACTGAGAGGTCAAATGAACTGGAAAGGTCCTAAAAAAATAAGAAACACTTCTATCTTATTTCTACATTAATTTTATATTATTTACATTTGTTAATATTTATGATATATATACGATTATTTTCTATATCTTATTCCACACTTGTTTTATATTGTGTATACTTATTATTTTGCATGACATTGAATAAAAACTACGGTTCCCTGCCCGAGTATGGTAGCTGGTGGGTGGTGTGAACTAAAAACAGCTATAGTTCACCAAAACAGAGAGCGCTCTTTTTAGTTCATTTTCCAGATCTAGTTCAATGAACTAGTTCGTTCACGTACTTCTCATCTCCGAACTAAGAGATAAAAAAATAGGATTTCTTATGTTTAATGAGCATTACCATGTTGTTCCTGACAGTTGAGTAGGCGTAGCTTATATTGTTTAGAACGCAGGAGGGATAGACCGGAATGGCGTTGCATCTTTCAACGGATATCGGGACCGCGCGAATTGGGCCACTTAGCAGGGCGGTATGTACTAACAGTAAATTGGATTTCAATGTACTTGGATCGAGTGTAGGGGGGACTCCTCTGTACTCAGGGACCTGTACCGATTAGAGTACAGCTGCGAATCCCGACTGGTTCAACGAAACAGATGCAGTCCGCGCCATTTAATGACATAAACACGGTAACGAGTAGTACCTTGAGGGCTGTTACTGCCTCTGGAGTACTTATAAATATAATACTTACAAGTTGTTTATATTATTCTAAGCCTTCATTATATATAGTACATTATATATTATTTTTATTTTTAAAATAATTGAGGCGTTAACATGGTAAAATTAGTTTTAAAGGTGCAGCAATATATTGTGTTCATATTACGGTGGTAATAGTAACTACCAACGTTCACAGAAGCTAAAACACTTCCAGTTTTGACTTACTTATATAAATGCATGATTAATTACTACCATATGTATGAAAAATGGAGCTGAAGACCCTCCCGTGGCTCACAAAGCCTCCATAAATGGTACCCTTAATGGTAGAAAACTAGAGGTTAAGCGTAATCTAGAAACCGTTTTCCAGATACAATACAGTCTTTAACATGTACAAAAACCAAAAACCAAGAAGCACAGTTTTTTAATGAAAAAACTGAAAAAGTATATATTTTTTAATAACTATCTTTTCTATGTCAACGCCTAAATTACAACAGTTTTTTTCAATAACAATGATAAACTTATTGCTTCTTTTATTTCTTGAAAAACCTGTACAACCCCCGTGTAAGCATGGACGTTCCCAAAACCCCAGCTTATCCTATCTAAGCTGGTCATCTCCGGTCGTGGGAGAGGACCTGTTAATGAGAGAGTAAAAATCAATTTAGTTTTACGTATATATCTGGTAGAAACCAGCATTTTAAAATTAAACAAAAAGTGTCTGATTGCGATTTAAAACAAAAAATTAAAAGTCTTAAAAATAATTTACATCTAATTATGAAATTAGTTCAATGAATTAAAATCGATATGTGTGTGTGATTGTGTGTAATAGTAGCAAACAAATTTATCTTAAACTAATAAATATGGGTAATAGTTCCCAGTTAATTAGGAATTAATTATTTATTAGAAAGAGAGAATCTTATGAAATAATTGATATAACGTAGGGATGGGTAAGGTTGGATCAATCTGATACTTTGTATCTGATTCTAAAAAGTAGTTCATACAAGTATCAGATACAGTCGCAGTCGAAATGTAACTGATACTTTTGTATCAATTGATACAAGTATCAGATACGGTCAGATTGATACAATCAGACTGATACAACCTTACCCATCCCTACTGCCAAAACAAACCAAGCTCATTTTGGCAATAAAATTACATCGCCTCACGGATTTAAAAAAAATATTATCTACTATTAATCACGGTCCTTTTAATAATAAATAAATAAATAATAAGCAATAGTCAACCACTGATTTAAGCTCCCCTGGTTAGATTACCGGCGAAAGGCCAATTTCGCTGCATCCCCCCTTAGTATTAATAAATAAATAAGTAAAAATAATAGTGAACAAGTTTTCACTTATTATCAATATAATCTGTAATTAGTCACTTATCACAAATGTAGAAACGAAAATAAACTATGAAATTAGTTAACAGTAAAGAGTGGTTGAAATAACATTTTCCGAGATCGCCTCCTAATATATGATTTTTCACGAGCAACTTTCGCAAAAAAATCTCGACCTATCTCCGGGCAATTATAGGCTCATTAATAGATATATCTATACCATAAAGTAAAGGCATTGGGTATAAATGATTGAAATTGGGTGCAAACAAAAACAACAGCTATAGCGATTTAGTGATTATAGCGTGCAGCGGCGGCCAGAGAAATTTTGTATTGCAACCCAAATTCTACGTGTCTTGGAACGTGAATAGCAAAAGTTTGAGGTAGGGTTAAAATATATTTTTTATTGTTCAATTCCATAGCTTTCAAAAAATAATTAAGCAATAAAAAACATGATTTTAATCATATGATACCTAGTGCAGGTACTATTTCGGCGAATAACTCTTTTTCCTTTAAAAATGATAACAAAAACTGAAGCCCCAAAAAAGGCTTCTGTGTTGCGTATTAGAAAAGTAAGAGTGGGGATATCTGTATTCAACTACAAAAGTATCAAGTAAAAGTATCAGATACAGAAAAGTATCAGTATCACTTGTATTCAGATACAGGAAAATCCAGTATCTACCCATGACTAGTAAAAGTATCAAGTGATACAAAAGTATCAAGTAAAAGTATCAGATACAGAAAAGTATCAGTATCACTTGTATTCAGATACAGGAAAATCCAGTATCTACCCATGACTAGTAAAAGTATCAATTGATACAAAAGTATCAAGTAAAAGCATCAGATACAGAAAAGTATCAGTATCACCTGTATCAGATACAGGAAAATCCAGTATCTAGCCATCCCTAATATGCTGTGATAAGGACAGCAATATCGCTAAAGTCGTGCGTTAAGGTATTCCAGTGCGCCGTGAAGTTTAATAGCCACATAATTTAGGAAAATAAAAATAAATTCAAGTATGGGGATTTCTAAATGACATAGGAGGTAAAAAATATGTATGATTTAATCTTGTAAATGCAAAAATAATATTTAAAAAAATCAAGGCTTTATTCGCATTTATCAGAAGGACGGTATTAAACATATTTGCTGACAAAGATATGGCAATAGTCATATCAATAAGACAAATATAATAGTTGTTGAAAATAATTGTAAATAAAAAATATTTATATTAGATAGCAATTTTAACCTTAACATTCAGGTTTTTTAGGATCTAATACATACCAGTTGTTCTTGTAACTATTCTAAGGCTTAGGCTATGAATTCGACTAGCTACAAGGCTCTATGCCTTAGATTATAAAAATATATTAAATTAAAGCTTTTAGTCATTATAGCAAATTTAAAATTTTATATTTCTATTTTATCATGAAGAAACTGAATTTTTTAATTTGTTTAAATGGTGCGGAAATTATTAAAATGTTATCATGGAAACTTTCTGTACCATTAAAATCATTATATTATATACTATAAGAAGTTTGGATCTTAGGATTTTCCTTGTTGAATATTTATTAATATATTGTTTTAAATAAACCACATCTATAAGTAAGCGCTTGTTACTATAACTATTCTACTGAATTAATTGTTTAAAAATTTCTATTTCAAAAGTACTCATAGGGCTGTATCAATTTTATTATTTAATATGTAAAAAGCAAGAAAAGTGTAGTAGTAATAAATTTTATGTCAGTTATAAAACTTTAAGCAATCGCTAAAGATCAAAAACGAAAAATATGTTTTTTCTTAGCATACTTATATCGTTAATACTTAGAATTTTTATTCACGACATAGTGAAACAAGTACAACACTTTTAAAAGTGGGAGACCTATTTAAAAAAACAGGTTCTGTAAGGACTTAAATTAATTATTTTAATAACAAATTAATTAGATTTGTTTATTATTAATTTACATTAATAAATTATAATAACAAGATAGTTAAATGAGCACTGATATAATATATTTCTTCCCGTGTCTCTCAACAAACCCATCCCGGTTTTCCAAATGAATTGTAAAATGCGAAAGAAGCTGAAGCAGCTTTCCTTGGAGGACCCCTCGATCTTCCAAAGAAACAGCTCTTATTCTACTGAACCAATCATCCCCAGTAGAGTTTAACTGATTCAAAGTGAACAAACTAGCTTTGGATATGGACGGAAAATAGAAACCATATATTATTATGATAATGCAATATGCCATATACCACCGCGTTATAACGAATGTACCATTCGCCGTTGGTCTGAGAAATGAATCTGAAAAGAAGTAAAACCATAACATCCACATCGTACTGCGACACAATACAACAAAACTCAAAAATCAAAATGAAACGTGAATTGGTTAACCGGAAGGATCCTACCCTTACACGCCAACGCCATGTTTCACGACAGAAAGCGAAGCAACGAAACGAGCTGAGTTGCGAATTTATCCCGCATCCACCTTGTTCGCCAGAATTATGCCCAACAAATTTTAGTCAGTCTAGAAATTTGGACAACTTCATAAAGGGGAAAATTTTTGAAAATGATTCCCAAATCAAAAACACATTCTCAGACTTCATAACACGTTTGGGAAAATGCGAAGAATATGAGAAAAAATACTGTGAATAAAAATGATTTGATTTCATGAAGGTGTTTTACTAAACACGTTTATAATTATTGAAGGTATTTTCTAATACCTGATACAGGCAGGTATCAGTGAGGGTCTGACAAAGGTTATTAAGAGCCTTTATTTGGTTGCAAAAGCGAGAGTAAAAATAGGAAATAGTGTATCCCCGTCATTCCCTATCACTGAAGGCTTGGAACAAGATTGCTGCTTATCACCTACGCTCTTTAACCAGTTCATTGAACAAGTACTCAAGGGGTGGAAGGAAAATTGTAGGTACATGGGAGTGAAGATTGGGGATGACTATTTATTCAGTTTGCAGTTGACCAGATGGTCATAGGATCAGAAGAATGGGACCTACAATAGGTGCTGAAGAAGCTCCTGCATGAGTACTCTAAATAGGGTCTAGGCATAAATTAGGGGAATACGGAGTACATGTACTTTAATCCCCCATACACGTCATTGATGATTAAAGATTGGACTCTATTTCGCAGCAAGGACTTCAAGTACTTAGGTGTCTATATAAATGAGACACTCGACAAGGATATAGAAATGAAGATAGCCTGAGGAAGAAAAATAGTTAGGATCCGCACCTCGGTCCTTTGTGGTATCGTTAGAAATGATAAAGAAAATATATCATTCTTTTCTTCTGCGAACAACCCTATAAGGGGCCGAAACATGAACAGTAAAAAGACAAGACGCCCGTAAACTGCTTGTTGCTCTTGAGGTGGACTTTCTAAGACGAAGCTGTGGCATCACAAGGCTCCAACACTTACCCAATAGTGTTATAAGAGAAACTATAGGGCGGGAGAAGAATATATTATACGAAATAGAGACCAGGAGGCTTCACTGGTTTGGTAACCTGATGAGAATGAGCGACATGGAAACTGTTCCTATATAAACCAAATTATATAAGAAAGAAAGACCGAAGAAGACATGGATGGAGGATGTAAGAGAAGGAATGACAGTAAGAGGGCTACGAGAGGATAAAGAAGAATGGGCCGATAGGAAGAATTGACAGGAAAAGATGTTGTGTATCGGGATGCATTGATTGTAAAATAAACAACTCGAATAAATAAAATAAAATTTTCGAATACTATATGTACTTAGCTGTTCTACCATTAAATAAACCTAATCCACGCAAAATATTGATAAATTTACCGCTGCCGAAGTATGAATCCCATCTCGATAAAATGGAGAAAAACATTAAAAGATGGATTTTATCTAATCAACCAATCAGAAAATAAAAAGTTAATTTTAAAAATATATAAATAAACTTGTGGATATAATGTTACAAGTGATCGTTCATTAAAAGAAATTTAATTTCGGAGCGCTTTCCAGAAAACATTTAGCTAATTGATATCCTGAGATTTAGTAAAGATACCTTTTTCCCCGTTCTTTATTAAGAAGAAACCCTTTTTTCAGAAATAAGCTCAATCCATTTCAAAATATAATCCTTCTACCGATGATCTGACCTCAGGCTAAAATATTAATGTATTTTATTTTCAAAAAAGAAAGTCCCCGCTACTTAATTTGACATAAAAGTGTCTTTTGAATATTAAAACCATATTTCCCAGAATAGGGAATAACATCTCATTCAAAAGACATTATATTAGAATGAGAATTGAAAATTTATTCGATTACTAAATATATTAAATAAGTATCATTAATTTATATATATTTAGTAATCGAATAAATTTTCAATTCTTATTTAAATATAATGTCTTTTGAATGAGATGTAATTCCCTATTCTGGGAAATGCGGGTTTAATATTCAAAATATTGACACTTTTATGTCAAATTAAGTAGCGGGGACTTTCTTTTTTTTTTTTTTTTTTTAAATATATTATATATAATAATGTACATAAATATATAATAATATATATAAATATATTAAATAAGGATCATACAAAAAAGGTCACCTGTGGTCTAGTAGTTAGCGTAACAAACTACTAAGCCCAAGATCGCGGGTTCGTAGCCCGGCAGGTGGCTCTAGGATTTTTTTAAGGTAGTAAAAAATCCAGACCAACAACACAATTTTTAACAGGCTAGTTCAATTATTAGGCTATGCGGATGATCTAGATATTGTTGCTCGCTCATTCAAACACTGAAGACAACATTCTCATCATTGATAGAGCCGCCATAAGAGATGGGTCTAAACATCAACGAAGAAAAAACTAAATATATAAGGACAGGTGAATCTGCAAGCAATGTAGTACAGGAGTTTGTAGAAATAGGTCCTTACAAGTTCCAGAAGGTTGATAGCTTTACTTACCTCGGAAGTGTTGTTACCTCGTCAAACGATATTTTTCAGGAAATAAAAAAGAGAGCCCTCGACGCTAATAGATGTTATTTTGGGCTCAGGAAGCATCTAAGGAGATCACTACTAACACGGAAAACAAAAGTCATGCTGTATAAGATCCTGGTTAGCCCAGTCCTGGCCTACGCCTCTGAAACATGGACTTTATCTAAGGCCAATGAAAAAGAGCTGGCTTTTTTCGAAAGAATGTCGAAAAGGCCAATGGAGAAGGCAACTAACCGAGATGTGTGGAGAGCCCGACATCATTACTTGGATAAAAATTAATAGATTAAGGTGGGCCGGCCATGTGGCCAGAATGAGTGAGGAGGATCCCGCGAAGAAGCTGCTAAAGGGAATGTTGGACCGTGCCAGAGGAAGAGGATGCCAGAGGAAGTGGCACAGGATGCCAGACACATCTATAACGTGCGTAACTGGAGGGCAGCTGCATTAGATAGAGCCGCCTGGCGAATGCTCCTTGAGGAGGCTAAGACCCACATAAGGTTGTAGAGCCTTATTGTTATTGTTGTTGAAGACCGTAATGAAGGATCCTTCTTAGCCCTGAAGATGGCCTAAATTGTAGGCAGAAACGTCAGCACTTATAATAAATAAGTTTACCTTATTTAGTGTTATTTATGACTGTACCCCCAGACTATTTATATCCTTCAGTAGATTTGTTAGTTGGTAGAATTGCTAAATTTACATACTGTTCATACATTTATTGTAATCTTAAATAAACTGTTTGATAAGTTTCTTATATGAACTGTTATATTTGAAAGTAGAATAACACCATTTTTTTCATATTCGCAGGTTTCCATTTGAATTACTTTAAAATAGGGGCAATCGGACTAATATTTTATCACTTAGCACTTAGCAAAGAGTGATGTTTTAAACCATATACAACTTTTAAATTTTGTTATGAAATAATAATCACTAAAGCCATTTAAAAAAATAAATTATCTTATTAGATCCATATACACTTATAACACTTTGAAATATAAGAGCTCATTATATATATCATTATGTAGTTTTACAGTTTCACTATTCAAGGAATTATATTTTACAATACACTCCGGAACATTTTCTTTTCTATATTCGAAATTACATTTATTGTATTGAAACTATCTGCCTGTTAATATCTTATACCATTTTGAACCAATAAATATTTTTTATATATTACTTTTAAATATAATTTTAATTTATGCTGCTTCATTTATATTTTTTTTACAATGATCTACACTTATAAATTGCAACTTTCGTGTCTTAAAAATTCAATATTTAAAGTAAATTTATAAGCTTGAAACACATTATATTATCATATTCGATCATCGTTACAAAAACATGTTGTATGTTTTATTTTAAATAACTATAAAAACTTATAAAAATAGCTGTTAAAGTAACAAATGGGTAGTAAAATACTTTAACACAGTATTGAAATATTTGACCAATTATTCAGAAATAATCAAAATGTAAATTAAAATCATAACGAACCAGTTTATATGCAACTAAAATTATACTTCGATATGCTGAAATAAACTCGATTAACTCTGAATAACTAATATTAGCTTCTTTTTTTTTTTTTATTATAATATTACTATCATAGTATTCCATTATTACCCAAATATTTTAATAAATTGTTTAAATATTTTGTTCATTTCCAGTTAAATATTTTGTTCCTGCAACCATTGAGTAATGCTATCCATTACTCAACTAAAACTGGTGTGAAAACTCCCACTTTCCACTACTAGTGAGGGAAAACCACTTTCCCTCACTAGTGGGGGAGAGTAACAGCCACCAAGATCGAATCTGAAAATCGCCACTCTGTTATTTTAAATGTTAAATGGCGGTATTATAATATTGTTCATTTTATATTCCTATAATGATAAAGTAAATAATTTTAGAACTATTTCATATTTAATTCAAGACAGATTTAACTTATTTATTTGCGATTTTATAGAAATATTTAATATATCCTTAAATGTAATAGAACCTTCACACATCAGAAATTTAAAACAGTGATCAGACCACAAGCAAAATAAAAAATGGAAATGGATAGTGATGAATTCATAGAATTTCCTCCTCCATTCATAAAATAAAGTGGCACTTTCCTCCCTTGTCAAATGAATAACTATTCCTTGATCTTGAAGTATAGTTTAGTGATTTGGAAAAATAAGCGGCTTAATAATAAAACTAATAAATATAAGCATGTAATGTTATGAATTTGTATTATAAATAGAAGCATCTATATTAATTTTAAAGGAATCTAAGTCTCTAAATCGAAGACAATATGAACGCAGAAAACGTCTCTAACGCATGGTTGGAACCAGTATAGCACTGGGTCGTTGGGTTATGTTAATATTATTGTACCGTGTTATTATTATTTTTTTATATGTCTGATTTCTAACTTTATGCTATTATTTAATAACTAGCTGTCCCGGCAGACATTGTTCTGCCCTATTTCCCTCAAACAAAAGGCTTCCAAATTTTATCAAACCATTACAATGGCAACTTCATCGATTGTTGGTGCATTGAAACATCTCGCATGTTCTCCTACAGGAGTTTTATCAGCTTTGATTACAATTTTATGACTACCAGATGGCATATGATCAAGTGCAGTTTTAAATAATGTAATCAATTGATTGTGTTGATGAAACAAAGTTTGTAATTGTTCTACAATAGACCTCCTCACTGAATTGTTATTATTAATTTCGTCTGTTGTATTGCCCATGAAATAAATTTGCAGGAATTTATAGTCGCCATCTGTCACCGGCAGCAGCCAACCTGCTTTATCATATATTTGTCCTTGTATCTGCAAATTAAACAGAAAAGCTTTATTTTTACACAAAAATTTAAGGAATAAACAAAGTAAGCCTTCCACTGTCGTCCATTCTTCCGGGATGGACCGAGTAATGTTAGCTAGCCAGTTAATGTTAATATTAACTGACTAGCCCTGAAGAAGCTCACAGCACGATGAGTGAAAGCTACCACCGACACGGTCCATCCCGGAAGAAGAATATAAGAAGAAAGTAAGCCTTTTTACCTTAAAATTTAGCATGAATTGTCGCGAAGTATATTTGAGCCCCAAAAGAAGTCATTTGGAAGCAGTTGTTATATTTGTGTATGTTTTTAAGGAAATGTATGGAATCCCTTACTGAACCAATGGCACACTTTGCCATTTGCGCAAACAATCAATTTCCTTCATTTTTGTATTTCAATGCCTTGGAATGTGGGCAAACTGAGTTGGTAGATACAATAGCAACGTATTGGTAGGAATTGAAACATCAGTTGAAACATCGTAACTGAAAACCGCTCGTGAAACACTGAGACCAGTTTGAAAACGACACGTTGCATGTGATTGTAATATCCTAATCCTTTCAATTTCATTTCGCTATTCACGTTGCTGTGCAGTCCGATTAGATTGAAAATTAGCTTGGTTTGTAGCGTTTCGAGTCCTTCGACCCAAATTCCTGCGCCCGCCCCTTATAAGCGACATGGGTCTAAATGTAAACCCACTCAACAAATAAACCTACAATTGGTTTTCGAGAGAAGCAAACATTTAATAAAAACCAAGAAAATGATATGCACCAACCAAGCAATGCTTTGCACGTACGTCAGTTTTATTACAATTTTTTGTTCAATTTGCTTTAAAAGAACGTAGGCAAAGGAATCTAATTCCTCTAAGGGCTCTTCCCATCCCTAAAACTGCACCAACGCTTACTGTCTTATCACTTATTATATTATATACTAACGATTACTGATCTTTGTATTGCACAATAAAAATCACTATAAACAATATTTGAAAAATTAAAATAAGAGCGAAAACAAATTTGAGGGAACTCGCTATATTATTTTATTAATGACACGCAAACCCTAATAAACTTTTACTAAAAACTAACGCGCCAGTGTTTTGCTTTGATTGACGTCAAATGTTTGACAGCTGGGAACAGAGTGGTTTGTATGGGAAAAAAAAGTGTTGTTTTCACTATCCCCCTCTTCATTTTTACGTTTCTTCTATCCATAAGAACCTTCTTTGCGCCTTAACAAAACTATGGAAAAAAAAATATCCGAATTAGTCGAACCGTTCTCGAGTTTTGCACTTAGCGATTTGCTAACACATTTGGCGATTCATTTTTATTTATATAGACTTTTGTTGCAATATACAAATTTTAATAATAAACATAATGTGACATTCATTAATCTTTATTCATAATGTGCGGAGTGTAGATAAAAGGATTAACTGTGTATATCATGTAATTAAATAGAACGCATTTAATTGACATAAAATATATAGAAATAGAATACATAACTCTAATAATTGAATATGTTAATAAACTCTGAACTGTGTTAAAATACAAGATAAAATTTTATTCATTTTATCAATGAACAACACCAACAAACAACAACAATTATATTAATTAAATTTGTAACATACATTCCAAAAAAGCTGTATTTATTCTTTTAGTTTGAACCAGCTATTTTCTATTCGATCGACTATTTTGGAACTTATTTATGTACATAAACAACACGGGGCCTAAACAAACAAGTCTCAGTATCGGAATGATTAATTCGAATGGTGCCTGAAATGTGTGTGCGTGGAGTAACGCGGAAACAATAATGAATAATTAAAACTGACTGATTTGAAATGAATAATTAGGCGTTTATAACGTTCCAACAGGCATTCCTCGGTTTACGAAAAAATACAAAAATGATTTATAACCACTTGTTTTCTTTTTCTGTCCATGGCTATAAATCATTAATAATATTTTAATTAATATTACAGTACAATATTCTTTCGCAAAGAACGCAAGGATTTATTTATATAACTATAAAGAAAAGCTATTCCTTTTTCATTCACAGTAAGGATATTTTTCAGGAGTTTCAAAGAATATATTTAGATGATTTTTGTTTTTAAAGTTGTGTAATCATGATGAGAATTTTTTTAAATTAATGTTTAGAGTTGATGAACATATTTTACAGATGGGTGACGATATATAACTTAAAGAGAGAGAGAGGAGATTTTTAATTATTTTTTCTTTATTTTTAATTTGAACTAGTTAAAAAAAATATTATTTCATTGCTCCGCCCTCTTAGCTATTATATTTAAAAAGACTTTTTTTATTCTTAACTTGGACTACCTATTTTCCTGAAAATAAGCTTGGTACTTCAAATGACCTTGGCGAACAAAACAATCGCACTTTTCGTTCTTCGATTTACAAATACCAGAAACACCAAGGATTATAATTTTATTTTTGCTTTAATAAGGTCTTATTCGGTCATATTTCTTCAAACTTTCAATGTTCTTATCCCTCCCTGATTTTTACTTAAAAAGATTATAATGTTGGGAAAAATTAATTAAAATTTTATTGGTTTTTTTCTTGTGTAAAAAAATCTATAAATCATAGGACTCATATACACAATTGTTTAAATATACTAGCATTTTCATAAAAAAGTCATATTATTCAAATCTTCTGTTATGTTTAACAATATTTGTTTCTTAATATAAACAATATTGAAAAACAAAACATTAAAAAAATGTCATTTTGGGGAACTCCTGGGGATCAGAAAGTTTCCTTTGCTCACTTATATTTAATTAAATATAAGTTCCATATCGCTCTTTCAAAAGTACAGCGGCTTATTTCAAAAATTAGAATTTTTGAATTACGCCTTCAGTAGCAATTCAATTGCTAAGGTTGAAGCTTTTATATTCCGGTTGCACATTTATATCTGATATTCCATTTCCAACATACTTTTTTTTTTTTTTTTATTAAGTCATATTTTGTGTTTTATGATGTTTGAACTTGAAGATTTATTGGGAATAATGACATAAGTAAAAATCAATAAAGTTTCAATCTTTCAAAAATGTTCAAATGGTTAATAAAAAAAATTGAATATCATCATTACAATAGGAATGCTTAGCTTTTACCAATACCCAATTTTTTTTAAACTCACTTTAACCAATTTTATTTTTCAAATATCTCTTTGAAAGTTACAATAGGCGAACAGACAAGACATTTTCGATGGGAAGACATCCATTATCCAGGGTGTTCCGGGTTTTCCTGTACTTAGATGACATCGTTTTAACTAGCAGAATAAGATCGAGAAGTTGAAGCAGACATTGAAGGAACACTACGAAGAGATCATTAGAAAAGTTATACTTAGGATTATAGCATTAACAAGATCCTATAAGAAGATAAAAAAGGTTATGGAAAGATGTGTAAGTTTTCTGCGACGGATAAGCAATGTAAGCAGTCATGTATTTTTTCGTACATTGGAAGGGATAAGGAAATTTCGGAAAGGTCTGGGGATGCGGAGATCAGTACATTCAAGTTTGGAAAACTCAGATGAACAGATAAATATTTAATGGAACTGGTATGCACAATGTAGTGCTATACTTTTTTTTACCAGTTTCCGAGTTAAAAACCATTCAAGAATTATATTCAGAACGTTATCAACGATTTCTTCCCGACCTCATGAACTGTTTAAAATTAACAATGTATAATATTTATATATCCCTTTTTTAATCAATAGTTGTTTTTTTATTTATTCATTTTTGTTTGGTTTTCCTAATCTGAAAAGTAAGTTTATAATATATTTTATGAATCATCTAACGGAATAGATAAAATCAAGGAATATTTTGGGTCAAAAAATAATCTAATTTCACTCATTCTACACACATCTATTTAATTATTTTAATTTCAAACTTCACAATAAAATTATCTTAATCATGGAATTTATGGATGTTATCACTTAATAATTTAATTACAGTATTAAATAATTATCTAGAAACGGGAAATAGAAAAATTGTACGGATGACTGATACTACGTTCCTCTCTTCGTTAATTAAACATTCAAGACAGTGCCATTTAATATATTTTATTTTTTATGTGATTTTTCTTCCCAGTATTGTTGAAAGATGGATTAGTACAAAGTAATGCAATAATGACTTCAATATGTCTAAATCCTATCCGTTTCCCGTGAAAATCCAGGAAACGATATATGTTTTATTGCAACTTATTATTTTAACTGTCAGTTAACTTAAAAATTACTATCATTTTTTTTTCAATTGAAGAGATAAGTTATTGACAATTTTAAATTAGGCAATTTAATCAGTTATATGGAATTTTATTTTATTAAAAGTATTCATAATGACATTATATGAATATAATGTTGTTATGCATATGAACAATGTACATTAATGATTTGATTTTTTTTTCGGAAAAAATTTATAAGCTTTGCATATATTACAATTAAAAAATGCTGATTATTATTTATAACAATTATAAGAAACGTTGTAAGAATACTATTACACCATCTAGGTTAAGAAACTAAAAAATAGAAATTGGTTTCTACTTATCTTGACTGTTATCGAAATATTATGTTTATTGTTTTTGAGTTATGATATATAAACTTATTAGGAAATGGTGTGGCTCAGTGGTAGAGCACTGAGTTGCCATGCCGGAAATCCTGGTTCAAATCCTGCTGCAGGCAGTTACTTTTATTTAGTCTGCTTGTGGCGGGAGATGGATCATATGGGATCTATGACCCTCCTGGGGCCCACCCAGCCTCTATTAAATATCATAAAAATAGGGTAACCAAAATAAGGGGGGAAAATCTGGCGGTTGAGCGTGACCTAGGACAAGTCACCTGCTTGCAGAACCGTTGTCCATGAAACAGTGCAGTCTCTACCATTAACACCCAAACTCGTGTACGGGTCGTAGTGGTACAGGTTTTTTTATTAGGAAATGTGGCTTTTATTACCAAAATGACCGTTATAAAACCATATAATAATGCCAACAATATTGAATATTGAGAAGTATTACATATTTAAATGTATCCAATATATTTTAAAAAGCATCAAATACATATATGGGTCTACTATAATTTAATTTTTATTTTGCTGTACTATCGAAAACATTTTATCAAGAGAAATTGAGAAGGAAAACTCGTAGAACATATTATTCTTCTGTTATTTTCATGAACTTGACAATGAGGATTGTTTAATTTTTTTTTTTTTTTGGTTGATATTTCAGTTAAAACTAAGAATTTTCAGGTTTATATTACTCATTTAACATATAATATATAATTATGTGAATTAATTTATGTAATGAATATAATTAGTAATAAACGAATTATAACCTATAATCATACGAGAACGGGAAAGCAATTTAAAAAATTACGTTTTTATTTATCTCGTAAAAAAACGGGTATTTTCGGAATTCTATTTGTTGAACGCAGATTGATTGGAAAAGAAATTACTAATAAACATTTTAAGTGTTTCTTTTTCCTTTTTTTTTTAAACAAATATAAATAACTGGTATTTTCGTAACTCTATTTGTTGGAAAATTTCTTACGTAACATTACCTCATAAGAGGGGAAAGAATTGTATTTTTCCTTTCTACTATTTTTAATTCTTTTGGAAGATTTCCTGAGTAATATTAAACTCAGAAGTGGCTAAAAAACTATATTTTCCCTATTTTTGTTTTTTTTATCATCAGGTATTTTAATAATTCAATGAGTATTCTAATAGTTCTATCCTACGTAATACTAACCTCATAAGTGGGTAAAAATTTGTATATATATTGTTTTATATAAATAATATCAGGCATATCATTAATACTTTGTCGTTGCTAAATAATTGAAAATAAAAATTAAAGACATTACAAAAATGAATAACCCGATCAATTATTAATGATATTTTATTATCATTTTAAAATACACAAATTCAATGGAATCACATGATTATATCAGAAAATGTCTCATTGTTAGTATTTATTTTTCGTATGTATTTTTACAATTTTCATATAACGATCTTATACTTTTTTAATATTACTGGGTTTTCATAAAATTATTACACTGAAAACGTCTGTAAGCCATTTCACTTTCACTATTCAAGGAATTATTTTTTTACAATACACTCCGGAGCATTTTCTTTTCTATATTCGAAAATACATTTATTGTATTGAAATCATGGCTCTGTTAATATCTTATACCATTTTGTACTAATATTTTTTTATAAATTACTTTTAAATATAATTCCTATTTATGCTGCTCCATTTATATTTTTTATTCTACAATCTACGCTTATAAATTGCAACTTCCGTGCCTTAAAAATTCAATATTCAATGATCTTGTTTTTTTATAATATTATTGGGTTTTCATAAAATAATTTTAATGAAATCGTCTGTAATCCATTCAATAAACTTTTCTGCCCTCGATTGCGTTACATATGATCGCTATTACATGAGGGACGTGCATTATATATTGTTGTGTTATATTTATTATATAAAAATACATATTAGATAAGAGAGGGCCTGTTGGCTTACATATGACGAGGACACTGGACGAGCTAGAGATCGCGGAGATGGCAGAGCCGATAGAGGGAGGACAGAACACGCCTGGTGCGGTTCCTCGCTGGGGGCCTACTGCCGCCAGGAGTCATCCCCTCTACTTCCCCCACCACTCCACTGCCAGGGGTCCTCCACTTCTTCTGTCTTCATCCCTCACCCATCTGCGGAATAAAGTCCCAAATAATAAGAAAAACATTACTTTTTAATTATTTTTGTTCAATAGTAAATTAATTTTTAAAAATATTATTTACTTTCCTCCGAAGAAATGGTTAATTTTACTGCTTCAAGAATTTAGCAAAAAAAAAAAAAGCTGTGAGAATTTCAAATATCCAGTTTAATAGTATATTACAGGCTATACTATTTACTTCATATTCAATCAGATTTAATCGAAGGAAATAAAAAATGTACACACCTTTAGATTCCTCCCACCTTCCATTAATCGTAAAAGATTTTTGCCTTTTGTATTGTTTACCTCCCATACCTTTGAATCATACTTAACGTATAACAGTGGGCATTAAAAACAGGCTAATGGGCACCAACAAATGCAACTTTGACAAATCTTCTGTCCTGTTAATATTAGAGGGGATTGGCGGCAGAGAACAAATTTGGAAATCTATGACGTGCTCTGACAGTATAGATATCACTACAGTGATAAAATTTAATCGTCTTCGTGGGCAGGTCATGTCGGTAGAATGCAATTTAATACCACCACTCACATAAACACTTAAGGATATTTTTGACAAGAAAGTTGCAGGGTCGTCGAGCGGTCCGTAGGTCAAGATTAAGATGGGCAGATACCATAGCGAATGATACCAAGAAAGGAGTTAACAGCTGGATGACAACAGTCAGCTACAGAAGAGCATGGCGATTGGTGTTAGCGCCTACATAATAATTATAATAATTAATATAAAAAGGGAAAATGGGGCCTTAAATAAATGTTAAGCTAGTGGAAAAATTCCAAAAAAAAAAGGCCCTAAAGTCTCCAATCTATAACAGAAATTTAATTCTATTTCTGTTTTAGTTTGGAGACTTAAGGGCATTTTGTTGGAATTTTTCCACTAGCTTAACATTTATTTAAGATTTCTTTTTCTCTTTTCATATTAATATATTTTGTAGAATAGCCAGAAGTCCACTGGTTTCTTGATAATGTTCTTTTTTTCTAGCACCTTTACTTTCATTTTTTCATATGGTCTTTTGTTTTATGTTTTTGTGTTAATATTACTGTTATTTATTTTATTTTCCTGGTGTGCTTTTTGATGTTTGGTGAGTGTATATTGAAGTTTCGAAATTTTGTATATATTCAGTATTTATCAGCTGTTTTTATCTAACCTTATCCAGCTGGGGTCTAGTGACCTTCCTTATGATTCAGTAGTTGGATTTGATCCTTGGAGGTGGTGGGATGTTTCTTGGATTTATTATTCATCTTTGCTGTTATTCTCTTTCTACCCTGAGGATGCCTGAATGGGCGAAATATTGGACAGATATGTTTATTTTGGATACTTAAGGGCTTTTTGTTGGAATTTTTCCACTAGTTATTAATAATAATAATGTTTACTAGTTAGTAGTTGTAGTGAGCGTAAAACAGAGCATATGACCTCGAAAGCAACATGTTTTTTTTATCCTGGAATATCCTGAAATCCACGGTCGAGGGATATCGTCGATACAAATGCAAAATATCAAATCTGAAAAAACACATATATCGATTTTGATCTGGAGTTAATTGTCTTAGGATTTTTAATGATATACATTTCATATAGAACCCTATATAAGATTAAAAAAACAACACTTATAACGATATAGATAAAATATGTTTAACTGTATGAACTGATTTTCAATGAGCCTTGAGACATTTTATTCACAATCCTGAAAAGTTGCATTTCTTTGCATTATTTGCATGTGTACCGACATTATTCTTTACTTCTCTAGAAAGTTGTTCTAAAACTGAGCTATCTATTTTTGAATTTAAAGTACTCAATTGTATATGTATATATAGAAAAATTGTTGTGGGAAAGAGGAAGAGGAACAATTTATATTTGTCAGAATTTGCTTTAATAAATTTGATGTTGATTTTTAAATTAGGATAATATTCTTGCCAAGTTTTATTTTATATTGACCTTATTTATCAACATCGCCTTGCAATCTGCAAGTGATTTTTGGACGTCCAAAAGTTATTGATTAGAGAACTTCTTCTACTTGTCTGAAGAGCTCAATAATTTTAAAATTTCCCGCGGTTCAGAAAATAGGACTATTCGTCATGAGCTTCGTTTGGGGACAGAGGGACAGGCAAACGGGAAAAGGGGGAGTCCCGTGGAGGATTTCACCTGTGCAGGACCTTTGTCTCCTCGACAATTTCCCTCCACTCTGAACGATCTTCCACTACTCCTCTCCATCTTTATATATATATATATATATATATATATATATATATATATATATATATATATATATATATATATATATATATATATATATATATATACTGATAAAAATTGTTGGGGAAAGAGGAAGAGGCAGGCATAGACTGCGATGACTGGGCGGTGTGGAAGCAGACCTTGGGGTCCTGGTGGTGAGAAGTCTAGCAGCTGCACTGAAGACACATGACACAGTCTTATCTTTTCTACCAAATTTCAAGCTATGTTTACTTAACCACAGCACATCAAAAACGCTCACGAATTGAAAGGTGCACTGGAAACAGTTGCTGAACTATACAGTCGGGATAGCTGGCTTCTCATATAAACAGAAGGTTCAGCGACAATGAACAGCACAGGGGCTGGCTACTGAAGGCTCAGTCTTCAAGGTGTCTGTACATGTGGGGTCTAATGCAAGCAATTACTACGGTGAAATAATAGCAATATACAGGGCAGTAGAAGAGCTCTCCAAAATCGAAACCAGAAAAGCTGTTTTCCTTGTAAATTAGCAAGGCGCCATGAGAGCCCTCTCCGGTAACTCTACGACTGATTGTGAGACCACAAGATCCTGTCGGATAGCTATATCGAATATGATTGTTAAAGGCTGGGAGCTTATACTGCAGTGGGGACCAAGTCACGTAGGGGTAATGGGAAACTAACGGGCAGACCAACTTGCCAAGCAAGGCGTAGCACAACCTCAACCTGACAACCCCGCTTCGATAACATCACCCAAGAATAAGAACGAAACAATTAGAAGCTATACAAGGAACCTACTCTACATTGCTAGCATAGGGAAAAAATGGGAGTGCCTTGCGCATGAGCAGCTCCCCCGAGATCTTCCGAGAGCTGTTGCGATGTTCAGATTCATCACAGGCCATGATACCTCCAGTCACATCTGCACAGAATAGGTATTGCAGAATCCGATAATTGCCCCATTTGTCTGTCTGGTGTACTGGACGGTGCACACTTACGACATTGCAGTGGTCTTAAGGATATTCCAGAAAATGATGAACATACATGCCTTTATTTAAAGGCTCGGGGGAGTAAGCCAGAAATGGCACTTGCTGCATTGGATAAATACAAAATCTTTTAACATACGATACTATAACAAATGATGGTGAGCAGAATGCACTGAAAAAACATGACTACTGACGGAGGTGATGACGATCTACTGTTCCCGAAATCAACAAGAGATGGTACGTATCATGTCATAGTGACGGCTAACACGGATGAACCAGTAAGATCATGTATAACCAGTAATTGTTTAAAATGCTGGGAGTCTTTCATAATGAAGATTTTTACATCAGTGCATATGAGAATAATTGTTTGGTTTAATGCTTAGGAAATTCAACTTGTTTTATCAAAATCGAAATAAATCTATTTCAATTCAATCACCATGGCTAATCAATTCGTTTTCTTTAAAAAACAACTAGCGGGAAAAATTCGTTGAAAATGACTAACATTAGTAATTGATCGTCTTTCTCATTTTCCTGTAAATTCTGATAGTTCATAATTAAAAAACATAGTTTCATCTAATACTTACTTCTTATAAAAACGTTTAAAAACGTGTTTGTTGAAATTAATTTTAAATGTATTTAAAAAATAAAAAGTTTCATTACTTATAATAAGGAAAATAGCACTGAAAATAAATGAGTGAGCATTTCAAAATTCGAGTTTTATTTATATTTTTTTTTAATTTCATACTATTACAAGCTACACATCGGATTATGTGGGCGATAAATCAATAGAAAGAAATGGAAAATTTTTTTGCCAACAGATTCCACCCACCTTTCATTTATAGTAAAATATTTTTACTTTTTATATTCAGCACTAGAGCAAGGGTAGCGTAAAACTAACTATATGACTTCGAAAGCAACATGGTCCTGAAATCCACGGTTGAGAAAACATTTTTTTTACTTCTCTGGGAAGTTGTTCTAAAACTGAGCCACCTATTGTACAAACAAATATTGTACTTAATTAAAACAAAAAAATTTAGGAATGGATTTTTAACATGTCATTATGCCATATTTTTAACCGTCACCTATGGCATATCCTCCTCCGTTAACGTGCGTATATCTGCAGCCACACGGAATATGTAGTCAAGTCGATTTTTTTCCAAAATGAGTTAATAGTACTGCAGGTAGTGGAAACGTATAATTCTTGAACTGTATGAGGGGCAATGTCAGGCCTCGAAATGGAGTCATTGTTTATATCATAACTCTATTTCTAGCCAAAAAAACTGACACGATCCCGCTTTCCTCAAAACAATTAGCTCATTCTGGACAAAATTTGACTCGACCACTTATTCACCGAGGCTAAATACATAATTGGATGCATACATATATGTATATCAAAAACCTGTACCACTACAACCCATCGAGGATCTTGGGCTTAGTAAGTGGTAGTGACTGTACGATTAAAGTACAACGGTTGTGCAATGGGGTTATTTGTCCGAGATTACGCTTAACCACCAGGTTATTCCCCAATTATGAGTGACCACTTTATTGAGGCAGAGTGAGCCCCAGGAGGGTATCCAGATCCTACAAGATCCACCCCGGCTGTTAACAAATTAAATAAATTATCTCTCTCTCTCTCTCTCTCCATCTATATATATATTTATTAAAGTAGTTTCAATAAATTATTGTATTTATGTCTAGCAGCTGCCACTCAGCTAGACCCAATGCAATAATTATTTGACCTCTTACAGCAGCACTTGTGGAGTATTTTAACTCCATATATAAGTTATATTTTAGCTCCACTCTAAACCAAAGACTACAAGGATGCCACTGTTCATCTTCCATCATAAGAATCGACTCATGATAGGCAAAATACGACTTGAACACGATTTGATCGGAACTATAGCTATAACCTGTAGTATAACCAGCTTTTAGGTAATCTTTCATTTCGTAAATATTAGTTTATCAATTTCATAACTTTATAGTCTAATAATTATAATTGTAACTTTTTAAAACGATGAATCATATAAGTTAGAACACCGACAAAAGAATGTGCAACTCAGGGAGATCTTGCCTATCGGGCGGAACAAATTGAATTATAAACTCATACAGAAGATAGTTCGATATTGGTACATGATTAAATAAGTGGCGAGACAAAAGGAAGGTTATACCATCCAGAAGGAAAGGGGCGGTGAAGGAGGGACAAAGGAGAGGAAGAAGGAGATGAAGAAAGGTTGGGCAATAAGAGAGCCGAGATTAGCATTTGTGAAGAAGTTCTGTTTGAGCCCG
Organism: Troilus luridus; assembly: GCA_964056705.1. NCBI lineage: Eukaryota > Metazoa > Arthropoda > Insecta > Hemiptera > Pentatomidae > Troilus > Troilus luridus. Next base: position 77,477,662 of record OZ057414.1, on the reverse strand, counting down.
CCCGGCGGATAAAACCAATCTTGCTTCTTTTCCAGCGAGACAAAGCCAACAAATCCTCCAGGAGTCTTTCATCTCTAGCCTGGAACTCTCCCCCTCCGGGCCCCTCCTTCGGGGCAAGCATTATCATAACAACCGGTGGCTCACTGTCAACCGGTCGCTGCCAATACTAGTGGGTCGGATCACCGGATCAGTCAATGCTGAAGTTGATCTTCGAGGCCTAGTTCAAACTTGATGGCTAAGCATTCAGTCAAGTCGAAGTTTTATTATTATAGCTCAGGATGTAGAGCACTGAGTTGCTGGGTGGGTTCGAATCCGACTGTGTGAGATAAATCTTTTAATACGTTGACAGCAGTAGATAGATGACATCCTACTATGCTCAAGATCGCGGGTAAAGTACTATAATAGTCCCCGAGCCTGTGCTATGCAAAGTACTCAGTAAAAATCCCTATCATAATTAAACCTGGATAGTCAAAATTTAGGACTCCCGATGTATCATCGTACGATAGTTTATTAGCCGGTGTGCAGGGACTGTTATCCACCATTGTTTATAAGCTGATCACTGATAGTTCTGATACTGACATTGAAATATACAAAATGTAATAATAAGATGTTAATCCTTAACCCCTTTAGGCACGTTCATCTTCTTATATAAATGCTTCCAACACTTTTGACGCAAACATTTCCGTTTCTATCATTGTCAAAATCGGTTTTCTGTATTTCACAGCTTTTTCTTTTAAAAACGGCTATTCCTAAAGTGTTATTTTGTTCATTTTAAATTGAGAATTACAAAAGGAATAAGACAGAAACACAAAATTAAATATAACAAACAATACAGAAATTTAAATAAACAGTCAACAAAATTGATAAGGCAAAATCAATACAGAAAACAATCTAATAACGTACATACAAATAACTCAAATAAGACGACTGATAAGTTAGACGAGATGAGGAGGTAGGTTTCATGCAGGCTAATACACAAGTGCCCGTTCGATCAGCCATAGAAGCGTAAAGTGATGTTATATGAATAAACGACAACAGTAGATAGCCAACAGGAAATCTCCAGGCTTTCCTGGTAACGGCAGGACAGAGCCTCTACATGCGGTTGCTTGAAGTGTAAAGCGCTGAGTTGCAGTGGTGAAGTTCCCAGCCTCTGTATTTTCCAAATACAGCTTTGGCAAATAAATTATTTAATCTGCAAACACCCATGGACCCTGCGGGATCTCCCAGACCATTCTGAGGCTTAACCAACCTGAAGCGGGCACTCTTGATCGGAAGAAAATCCTCACGGTTGAGAATAATCTCGGTCAAATGGATGTTCGAAGAAGGAATTTAAAATTTGAAGATATTTCTTCACTACCTCTTAAAGTTTTTTTAAAGAATTTTATACATTTTTTTTTTAAATTCGAACGTTGAATTTCATAAAAAATAATAGGAAATTGCTAACAAAAACAAATAATTTTCGTTAACCATAATGGCAACTTCCTGTTGACTACTAATGATTATTATTCTTTAAAATAAAAATAATCCTGAGTCGGTTTCAGTTCCGCAAGTTGTCGCTTTGAATCAAGCCTTGTATTTTCATCCATTTCCTATTTAGTATTTTCGGAAATAAAAACAATTTCATTACTGGGTACAAATAGATTAGAGAACCTATTACCTTATTAAAGATTATAGAACTTGCCCATACTGTTTAGGTTATATCATTATCTATACTTTGAAATATTTGTTGATATGTTTATTTCTTGATGAAATGATTACCGAATTATATACTTTTCCCATTACAGGATGTCAGTTGCCGATTCGTGTTGAGTCACAAGTCTGAAAAAAAGAGTTTAGTTATGAGAAATATATATATTTTGGTAATCGTTTCATTTAGAAATGAACATTTGAACTAACATTCCGAAGTATAGGCGATATACGTCTGCTGAAATGTCAATTTCTTCATGGAATCACTACCGAAATATGACAATTCCCCTTAATTACACTCTTTTTCCCATGCTGAATCTCAGGATAATTTTTATTTTTATGGAGAATATTAAAAAGGAAATGAATGAAAATTTAAAACTTGTGACTTAACTCTAAGAGACATCCCGCGAAACTGATACTAAAATAAATACCTTAAGTAATAATTTGATTGGTATTAAAGATCCCAAAACCTGGTTGTACAATAGGATTGATCATTGATATGAAGTTTGAAATTATTTGTGTAACCGAAGTTCACAGTCCAGGAAGGGTAGTAGTTAAAACAGATTCATTTTTTAATGTAAATTTTCGATGGGCGATACCAACCTGATGATCAAGAGAGGGGGAAAATACATATCACCACAAACCATGAAGAGTCATGGGTTCAGTACATGTTAGACACTGGACTGTTCTTAAGACAAGGGACCCCAGGTGATTTGTCCGAGATTACATCAATTCTTTGTTCTAATATGTCCGTAAACTTATTTAATAAACCAACTATTTACAACCCTATATATTTCTTAAATGACGAAAAATTGTTTTATTTTTTATAAACATACTGAAAAGCTATACTATAATAATTTATTTAAGTTTCAGTTAATTTAGTACCAAGGAGAAATAAAATCAGTTATTTTCGTATTATAAATCCAAGTTACCTCGAGTTAGCTCTTTGATTAAACGCTTAATCTCTTAATGAGAAATGCCAACTCCAAGGAAACATCATGCCAAGTTTAAGTTCATTGTGAAGTAAACATTGAGAGGAATCCAGAGGGAACTTAGCAAGCCTGCTAACTTGACGCCTTTACCAATATAATATCTTATTTTCGTTTTATTTCTTCTTTCGCAATTCATATTTTTGAATACCGTGAAGACTTCTAAACGAGGCATGAATAATCTAAATTAACGAACCCAAAAAAAGGATTAAATTAAAAACATAAATATTATTGCTAAAACGTGCAGCATTGAATTAAAAAGAATTCATGGGTAAAATGCGAAACTGTATCAGAGATGCCAAAACCTGGTTGTACAACAGGATTGATCATTCATATGAAGTTTGAAATTATTTGTGTAACCTAATTCAAGTTCATAGTCCAGGAAGTGTTGTAGTTAAAACAGATTCATTTTTTAATGTAAATTTCCGATGGGCGATACCAACCTGATGATCAAGAGAGGGGGAAAATACATATCACCACAAACCATGAAGAGTCATGGGTTCATTACATGCTAGACACTGGACTGTTCTTAAGACAAGAGACCCCAGGTAATTTGTCCGAGATTACGTTCAGCCACCAGGTTTTTCCCCAATTAAGGATATCCACTTTATGAACTTTGTGAGCCCCAGGACGGTCTGCAGGTCCATCCGTGGCTTTGGTAGTGAAGATACGAGTATATCACCAAAGTAAATGTATACTCCTGGGACTGTTGGCTAAGAATGAGCTACCGTACTAATACTAAATGCATGAAAAGAAAATAATTGCGTTAAAAATGTACTGGGATGAACAAAATACACGGACCATAAAGTAATGCATAACCATCCGGATATTTTGTTGATTGATAAATAAAATAAAAAATGGCTAGAATCATAGTCGTTGCAGTCTCCAGTATACTGCAATACCCTAATCATCACAAGAGACGAAGTAATTATACCAGGAACTTGCCATAGAATTGAAATCACTTCATGATTTGGAAAAAGTGCAATTAACTCCTATAGTCATTTCGTCGAGTCGCGTCATACTGAAAAGCACAAGCTAGTTTACAGAAAGCTTTGGTCCCGATTTGAAAAAAATGAAATCGGCTCAAAAGGTAGTTAAGCTGGACATCTGCAGTATTGTGGAAATATTTAAATCAACAATATCCCTTGAGTGTTTGAGTTTTATTTCAGTTATTTTGGATTCCGGAATGTGGATTTTATTACAGAGGAATTTGAGAGAAAAATAAAAAATAATAATCGTGTGTGTGAAATCTTAAAAATCATGTTAATTAACGGTAATGCCTGCATTGTACCTGATTTTCTTTTAGTACTTTTTTTAATTCCCAGCTAGTACTTTACTGGAACTACTGAGCGATAAAGGTTGTGTGTTTGAGACTACTGAGTTGTGTGGAAGACAACAACTACTCGCTGCTAGCAGTTGGAGACTATTGCGTTCCACTATTTGCTCCCCCCCCCCCCACCACAGAGGCTTAATGACCAAGCCTACTTAATTAAGAGGGATTACTGCCCTAAATACGATTCAAGGAATCGATATAAGATCTGGTTCTCGAGTTGGTGTCCTATTCGATATTACAGTTGGCAAGACTGTAAGCCTTTCAGAAAGCTACTGAAAGTTGTTTAAAGCCTGTAAAGCTACACAAAAAAACAATTATTCATTTCATAACATTTTACCATTATAATTATACTTTTGAGTCTGATTTTACAATTTTAACAATATTAGCGAAAATCTCACGGTACTAAAACGAGCCATATGATTCATCAAATTTAAAAATGTGTTGAACAATATTTTCAAGAAATCGCATCATTATACACATTTCTTGAGCTTAATAGGCTCTTAATATTAATAAAGCTTAATTTAGAAAACAAGTCAAACAATTTTTACTTCCTAAAACAAATATCTAGACTAAAACGCATTAAGCGCTAGTTTGGTCCAATAAAAGACAAAAACAATTTGTCTTAACAATCTTAGCAAAAATAAAAATAAGTCATCTTGAATAATAATAGTTGACCTTATATATACATATATATATATATATATATATATATGGAAGTTAGTTATCTTAGTAGTTAGTGACGAAACCACACCGGGACCCCCCCGCCACCACCTCGACAACCCTAAAGACCTGCAATGTGGGTCAAAACGTTGGCTCTATAATAAACAATTCTCCTAACTTACGAGAAATGTTTGACCTCCACCCGGACCATTTTCTTCAACAATAAAATATGTCGTTTATGAGGTCAGCAATTTAAAATTTTCGCGATTTAAATAATATTTTTTTTAGGGAATCATTAATATAACAATATTGTGTAAATGTTCTTTCTAATATCATAAAGTTTTAATAATCAATAATAGTGCTAAACAAATTTTAAAATGCTTTGTGAACACCAACTAGAAGTCACTTTGTCTTTGTCAAGCCTTAACGAAATCTCCTAAAAGAAAAAAGAAAGAACCATGTTTCCAGATACACCTACAGAAAACAAAACGATGTGAGACAAAGAAACTTTGGTACTTCCTTGGAAAGAGCTTTGTGTCAGCGAAGTCTCCAAATGAAGCTCTCCTCTCGGTTTCCCTCGCTCCAATCTCTACTATCTCTCTACAACTGACTTCCTGACAGGGTATTGATTCCTCAATCAACCACACCTTAGAAGTTAATCTACTTTTAAACTTTTCCAAAAAAAAAAAAAAATTGTTCTGAATTACGATAAACAGGGATTGCAACCGATCGCGTGATGGATGCGATAAAATCCACTATTTTTCTCAAGTTCTCCTCGTACAGAACTCTACGGTACTAGTCGTGTACTGAAGCAGGTGTGAGCTACCTGATAAAACTAGCGTGCCAACCACGTTCCATCTCACTATCCGTGGGGGTGTTTACACGTAAGGGCAGATATGAACACCTCCTACGGTTTCAATAGGTCAAACATAGAAGTAAAACAAAAAATTGAGTTTTTTGCTTAAATATTTATTTTTAAAGTAATTATTAACTTAGCGTAAATAATAATAAAAAAAACCTATGAACTTCCCTCGTAGAAAATAATTATCACCCCTAAGATCTACTGATCCATCGAATTACAGTAGCTATAAATATAATTAATTAATGTGATGCAAAATGCAACTATCATCGTAGCATATTGGGTAGAAATTTAAATTAAGAGATAGTCAAAAACCTTACAAATATCAAAAAAAGTAAGGAAGCATGGTTAAAAAAAAACTGTCAAAATTAATGTCACTATTGAAATAGACTGAAAGAGATTATATATCTGATTTTTATAGTCTTTTCGTCTAAAATACGTTTAATTTTGTTTATCCAAAACAACTTAATTGTTCTCGTATAAAAAATGGATAACTTCAAGGGCTTTCAAAAAAAGGCTTAATTTTGTTTTGAAAAAATTGGGTGTGGCGGTCTAAGACAAAAAAAAACCCTGTAAAACCGTCTCGATTGCTCTTGAGATGCCCTTTCCAAATTCAATCTCTGTATTTGGATATATATGTATCTCTGTATTTGGATTTGGATTTTTGAAGCTTATAGTCCGACATAATATATTTTTGATAGTATTGTTTTTATTATAACACCTTATTATATTCATTGTCACAATTTTACACTAATGTTTTATATACGATCGATAGATTTTGAAGAAATCTGACGATTGAACCTTAAACGAACGTCGTAGCATCTTCGAGTCAAAAGCTATAATAATTGGAAATCTCGATATACAGCAAAATTACCTCAAATTGGCAGGGCGATGCTTATCAGTCCTCACTTATGGTATTGAATTCTTTGATCTTTTGGCTATCCAGTGGGTATCCATTGGTCTAATTGAATTTAGGATAGAGTTGATAGATATATTGCTGCAACACCAAACCCGATTATGTTATCATTCGTTTTTTGAATTGCATCCTATTAATGCAGCAATTGTAAAGACGTATTTGCGTCAAACGTTATAATATTACGTCAGATTTAACAAATATAGCATATAACCAGAAATAAGAGAAGTGATAAATGAGAAAAACCATAAAGCATTATAAGATAACAGAGTGATGAAGAGACGAAAACTACAAAAATGCCTATTTATTGAGTCGGTTGATGTGTGATGTGCGGCATTTTATCTTCTTGAATGTGACTTATCTTTTAGTCTAAATCAGCGAACCGATGACTGGTCACTAATATCCAGTATTTTAGAGACTTAAGGCTTTGGAACTTTTAAAATTGCATTCCAATACAATTATTATTATTATATATCCAATAATATTTTGCACATCTTTTTGAGTTTTGCTCATTTTTATTTATTTAATTTTTTTATAATAAGTTAAGCTGTAGCTATTCGAGAAGGATATGGATTTTATTTTATTTAATTATGTAACAATGATTAGACAGAATGATTGGAAGGGGAATGAAAATTTAAAAAACATAGAAAAAATCTATTGAAGAACACTAACAATTTCCCTTCAGCATCTGATCGATTTTGTTTTTAAATTTCATCAATTATAGAGCCATTTTTAATTAAATAATGTGATTAGTGATTACGAATTGAACAACAATGTTTTTTTCACTCACTATCATATATTATCAGATGAGAATTGTTAATAATTAGTTACATGAGTACCTTTCCTATGGATAAACAATCCCGGATACTAAACTCGTACAAAGATCCCATAGCATATCATTTTTGAAGTTCTAATATTATAATATCAGCTTAATTTACTACTAAGTCTCTAGGTTCTGCTTAAGGTGTGACACAGATACTCCACACATGTTGCTGTATGAGGTCAACTAACGAATGCATCGGGCATACCTTAGCATCAGAGGCCAGATACAGATTCAATTTACAGTTATAACCCGATCACTTAATGAGAATTGATATCAGGGATATTGTCTATTTAGTTACCAGATCTCCATATTTCAAAATGAATTATATATTTTATTGTAATTTATTATATTACTATAATTAAATGTGTTTTCACGTTCTACATCTTAACAACAAGACATGAATTCAGGGGCTGCTGCTCTATTGCAAAGTTATATAGAAATTAAATACACTAATATTACAATTATGCTAAAATACACATTTGTTGAATTATACTTAAAAAGTTCCTTAAATTCCGAGTTTCTTTACTGAGCATTTATGAACAGGCATGTAAAATGAGATTTTATCAAATTTATTTCATAATTAAAAGCATCGAAAGAAAAGTTTAGGAAAACAGTTTAATGCATATTTAATGATGTAAATGAGTAATTTAAAATTCGTTTTTAAAGAATTTTAATATGTAGAGCCAAATTATTTTTCCATGTAATTAATAGGTATTATTTTAAAAATATCTTCTTTGTATTCAAATTTCCGTTATTGAATCATTTTAAAACCGAGTTAGAGTATTGTCGCCTTCTTCAAGAGCTATTAATCAAAAACAAAATATAGACGCTATTTTTAAGATTAAAGCTAAACACCTTCCCTCAGAGCCTAACGTAGGGTAAAATTGTTTCTGAAGAATTATCATATTGAGTAGAACAGTTTTGGTCAGTGGGGTAATTTATTGTTGGGAATATTTTATCCCCCTCAGTTGGGGCTAAGATACCTCGAGCGGAATTTAATACTTAAAAATCTTTTTAAAGAAATATAAAATCTGAATTACATTAAGAAAAAAAAATCACTCTGTTATACTTCGTTCCATCATTACATAACTGAATTCGAACAAAGGTTTCATAATTGTATCCTCTAAAACAACTTTCTGAACAACCAATCTTTCCTGATAAAATATTATACAAAAAAATTATTAACATAACTAATTTTTATCATTAATCCTAATCGGTCGCTAGCTTTTTGTATGTGATTCACACTATGTAGAACAGTGAATGTAATGGTTACATTCTGTAATCGAACTATTAGTAACGATTATTGTTCGGTAAATATGCGAAAACATTTCAGTATTTTAAGATTTTTCGACAGTTTCCGACTTATCACAAACCACGTGACGTACGGCTGCAGTAACGAAGAACTGTTGTCAAGGAACCGTATGAAGGCATTCTGTAATATAATGCATCTGGTCCCAGTTTGTCCGGATAAGCGAGGTTGTTGTGTAATTTTTAAATAAAGAATATGCCGTCCTCAAATAATTAGTATTTGTTGTTCAAAAAGACCCTCAACTATTATCGACGTTTTGTACCGGAGATGGCTGAGAACTTGGTTCCTTTGAACGAACTGTTGCGAAAGGAGCGCACAGTTAAGATCACGCCAGAAATCGAGGCAAAGGTCAGAAGGTGCATGCTACAGTTGCAAACTAAGCCAATCCTTGCATTCCCAGACTTCAGTAAACCATTCGCGATCACCACAGATGCCAGCGAATATGCACTGGGGGCGGGCGGTTTTATCGCATTTCAGTGGCATACGCGACTAGGAGACTCACAGACGCGGAATCTCGTTACAGCGCACTCGAACGGGAATTATTAGGAATCGTATGGGCAGTGCAACACTTTCGACCATATGTATTTGGCAAAAGTTTAAGGTGCATACAGACCACCGTCCGTTGCTCTGGGTGGGCAATCTGAAGGAGTCTTCGGCTCGAGTCACAAGATGGAAGGAGATCCTCAGCCAGTACAACCTGGAAGTGGTGTATAAACCGGGGAAAGACAATGTAGTGGCGGGCTGGCTCTCTCGTGCCTTACAGGTTAATATGATGGAGACGGAGGGTGGAGAGGCGTCGGGGGAGTTGCAAAGGTTTGTGAGGGAATGGACACCAGACGGAGAAGGAGGACGTGTTGACGACCCCCAAGGCAATGAGGAAACCTCGGATGACAAGTCAGGAAACGAGAGACCGGCTGAGATGGAGGAAATCGATGACAACAAGTCCCGACAGGTCATCTGGAAAACAAGGACTACGGGACTCGTAAAAATGGAGTTTTTCAAATACGACAAACTCTCCATCATCACTATTTGGTCACAACCTGGAGTTCAGGAAGAGCAAATATATCGCGTGCTGAAGGATGCCTCTAAAGCGGGAGCGACCCAATACCACTATGTTGGCAATGCGACGGTGTGGGAGAAAATACTCAACTTGAGAAAATAGGGATAGATAGGATGTTTATCCGATGCCGATTGATGCTGGGGACTATTCGTGATCAGGACCAGCAAAAGGAGGTAACGACAGCATATCATCAAGGTAAGACAAACCACAGAGGTTGTCTTACCTTGCCAATGAGACGTTGGCGGCTCTAAAGAGGAAGTATTACTGGGTGGGGATGCGGAAGACGGTGGAAGAGTTGCCATACGGCTAAATATGACCGCCCCCCCCCCCGTAGGATTACAAACCGAGACGCGGACACCGACGGTACCGCTGACAGATCTTCAAAAAGATACCTTTACGTGGAGAGGGTTTAAATGGGTTACGATATTGGATACCTTTAGCAAAACGGCCATGGCCCATCCAGTAAAAGAGAAGTCGGCAGCGGCGGTGAATGGCGTCCTACAGACATGGTACCAGTTTTATGGGGTGCCGAACACGATCTCCTCGGACGGGGGCAGGGAGTTTGGTAACGGGCTCTTGCGATAGGAGATGAAACGATTGGGAATAGTGTGGCTTGTTCCAGTGCCAGGCCTGTAGGGGAGGGATCGAACGTCTCCATAATACGTTGGGGGAACATCTCCGAGTATTCCACGCGGATAAAGGGTTGGAAGCGGATGACAAGATGCCACGAACAATAGCAGCATACACCCACTACATCCATATGGCCACCGGGTTTTCCCCTTTCGAAGCTCTTTTTGGGTTACGCGCACGAAGGAGAAACAAGGGAGATACGGTTGTAGACGAGGGCATGGCCGAACAACTAAAAATAAACAGATTAGAGCTTGAGAGACACTGGGGTAAAGCGCATAGACGAATGGGCGCTGAGAAGAATAAGAGAGTAGCGCGTGAGAATGAGGGGGTAAAAGATATCATGGGGACGATCAGAATAGGCATGATTGTTTGCACCTGAGGACCTCCAGGTACGAGGGTCCATTCAAAGTGATTACGATTAGGGAGCACAATCTTATCACTGTTCAGAATCTGGTTGAGCCCAGGAAACGGAGAACCGTTCATATCGAACAACTGAAGTTTCCGGCAGGGGAGGCCCGATCATAAAACTGTATTTATTTCCTTTTGTATTGGATATGTTTTCAATCTCCTTATTCCACGTGTTGGTCATTTTCAGCTGTTCTCTAAGGCTTACTATTCTTTTGAATTAAATTTTTTTTTTTAATTTTAAACAGTTAGTAATTAAGACAATAATCTCAAAAATAACTAACCTATTCATTAAAAGAAGCCATTCCTCTTATTTCATTACTTGCAGCTAATTCATTATGACATGCATTACTAATTGGAAAGCATCTGTCTAAGGATGAAACTCAGTGCTCAGGTAGGTCTCCAAGAAAACCTAAAGCTGAAGACGGGAAAAAATGGATGGAAGAAAGAAGTGAGCAGCACCGGCGATAAATGAGGGAGTACTGGGAGAATAGCAAGGCGAAATACTAAAAGAGCAGCTGAAACGACGCGCTCCTTAGTATGCCAAAACGGTGAAATAATTAAATGAAACGAGTATGAAATATTAATGAGAACTTAGGGTTGGTTATTAATTTAATATACAATTCAAAAAAACAAAGGAATGTTCTAAAATAATATACCAAAACCAAGGAGCCGACCTGTTTAACATAATGAGAATAATTATTTCCAGCAACATATTTCATTTAGTACGAATAAGACCTGAATTTTCGTTCTAAACCTAAATCCCATACCACCTTACAACATCTCACTAATTTTACTTGAAACTCCGAGCTTTAAATATAAAAAAACTTACGTAAGAAAAAAAAATTAAAAACGCAGTTGACGGAGGAGTGAATTAGAAACACACCTGGAAATAACGACCAAGGTAAGGCGAGGTTTTAACAAGTGTGGGGGAGGTCCTTAGTAATCACCGCTCCGGGTCACCGATATAATGAGGGGCCTCCTGTCTTCTTAATAACGTCCTTAAATACCAGATCCTCCAGATCAAAAGACCTACCATGGCGGTTCTGTCGAGCGTGTCATCGTCCTTTAACGAGACCTCGTTCGTGGGTCAAACCGGAGGAGTGGGAGTCCAATGTCCTTCAGTTTGGACAAAAATAGGCTGCTGGCCGTGATTGCTTAGAAATGATCCCCATAAAGTAAAATCCTGTATTAAAATAGGGTCAAATTGATATGCCACAATATCTTTCTTCTTCTTTCACAACACCCTTGTTGTGCCTCTCATCTTAGGTGAGCGTTTACCCTTAGGCTATATACTGAGTTTATCTGAATTAAATATACTTGTGATTAACCCTGCAAAAAAGGAGGCCAAATCGGTAGGTTTGTGAAAAAAAATCTCTTAAACCTTCTATTCTTCATTAATAGTCTCATCAATCTGAATAATATTTTAAAACTGGTTCTCTATTTTTATTACATGGACGTTTAAGAGTTCTTGAATATTGCCCTCTCTAAAATTGTGGCATTCTGTATCACTATCGAATGCCCCATTAATCAGTTATTATTAGCAATGAGCAAAAGATATAAAACAGCAATGCTAACAGAGATAAAATTATAATTTGTTGAATTACCAGGTTTTCAGGATAAGGAAATAAGGAAACAATTAAAGAAAATAAGAAAGTTCTGCATTAATATGACATAAAAAAAACAACATTTTTTGCCTTGTATTTCTTCTTTTTCTATATCCACCATACTTTTCGCATTAAATTGGTAAAGTAAATTTCATTCACTTTGGCAGGTGTCATACAATACTAGAAACCTAATGTATGTATTCAACAATTTTTCTTATTTATCAATTGTGATTCATGGTGTTTTTTTTATTTTCAAATACTTATAAATGTTCTTCATATCCACTCAAAAATAATTTTATTGAATTTTGTTTTTTAAAGGTCTTAGTGAAATGATTACATAGATTATCAAAATATAAAAATTCCGTCTTCATAAACGGCCGGGATATTGAAGCGCGAAAATTTTAATCGGTGCGAAACGGTAACGTCGAGTTTCGAAAATCAACTGGCTCTGTGGTAACAAGAAATATTGTAAAAGCACTGAAACGGCCTAATACCATACGCTTGAGCTATAGATTTTTTTCAAGATAAAATGTTTTCTCTTCCAAAAAAAAAATATATAAATATATATGTTAATATATATAATATATATGTTCTTCATGAGAAACAAATAATCTTTAATGGGAATTAAAGATTCCAAGAGAATTCCAATTTATCTCTTATTAACAAAAAATATTATTAACTTAGCGTATAAAATTTTAAAATGTGATTTCTTCTGAATCAGCTAGGGCTATAAGTTATTCAAAAGTTTTAAATCAAAGGTAGATCTAATAAGACTAGAGAGCATTACTATGTATAAGATTCTTTCCGAAGGGGGGGGGGGGGGGGGGAGATAGAAGCAAGAAGCAATTCAAAAGCCGACCCTAGGGACGCGAATCCCATCCCACATATCCCACATTACTTGCGTACACCCGCGGCACATATCATCCGGTGATGTATTGTTCCTCTCAACCATATTGATACAGCACTTTTTTATCTTCACCAATCCAACAACGCCTTTATTTCAAAGTCAGGAAAGGGTTCTGATCAGACCTTCAAGGAATACGCGATATCCCTCAATAAAGGGCCAATTTGGAAAACCTGTTTTGACAAAACATTTTTACTAAATTTATCTTTTATATACATAAATTTCTTTCTATAGCGAAGGATTTAAAGTATAGTCTTAATAACTTAATCTTAGTATTTATAAATGCCAAAATAAAAAGCTCTTTCGCCAATATTTAAAATTAGAAAAAATAGATAAGTGAAAAATAATAATACCACAATATGTAATACCACCATGGATTGAGGGCAAACCAAGAAAATTCCGAGTCCGAAACAACACTCTCAACTAAAACCTAAATGTTAAGCCAGCCAACAAGGTGATAGAACAAAACCGATTGAGATCGCTTAGACACATCCTACGAATGGAACTGAAGAGGATTACAAGGAAAATCTACAAAGCCGAAATGGAAGGAGAACAGGGAAAACGACGGCCTCGGAAGATGTGGGAAGATGGGGTGACGAAGGATTTCGAAAAGAGAGGACAATGGAACTGTAGAGAACAACTGGTGGAAGACCAGTTGAGGTGGAGGGGTTTGAACTGAATTCCTACTCATAGTGCACAGGCGGTGCAAGAAGGTAGAATATGATGATGACCACCATGCCAACAATAATAAATAAATAAAAATTCGAAATTAACAGGACCTGGGAGAGGAACTGAAGGAGCTTTATAAACTTGACACTGCTAAGGTTGTACCGTTATTCATCTCTACCGGAGGTGGCTGTGAAGACTATAAACAACTTTACTACGCTTAAGAACTATGGATATCCCCTTCTATATTCTGGGGCAAATACGCTATGCTGCTCGGAACTTCAAGTATTGTAAGAAAATTTTAGAGAATAACAAATAATTTTTCTAGGCTCACCGTTGGCTTATTTTTTATCTACGGGTGCGTTCTCCGGTAGAATGCCGTGAAAAAGAGAACTAAAAATAAATAATAATAATCACAATGAATTATCTACGAATGCCGTTTGACTTTGCCTTAATAAAAAAATGAAGGATAGATTGATAATAGATTGCCTATATTTCTAAATACGAATTATTGTATTTACCTTTTGCTACTAAATACTTTGCGAGGTTCTTAAATTAAAGAAGCATCTTAAATGCAATAAAATTAATGATTAGTATGCTTTCCATTGCCATCATCAACAACTAATAAATAAATACAAAAATATAAAAATTGACAAGGGATGGCCCATCACACGATAAATGCTAAATATAACTTTAGTGTAGATAATTCCAGTACAGATCAACGTCCAATGCTAATTTAATGAAATATTGTTTATATGTCTATCAGAAAAAAACACCGAGGGAATAAATTGTAACATACCTAATACTAAAATAACGAATAACCAACATATTTTCCTCAATATGATTAAAAAGCTGCTGCAAAAAGGCTATAAGGAAATACTTTTTCTAAAAATACTGCCAATCACTTATGAGTGTTTTTATCGATCTGGTTCAGAGTCCATACAGATTGCCTTTCGAATGTAAATCTGAATGATGGGAGAAATATTTTTTTAAGATCCCCAAGCTAAATATCAAATCTTTATTATACTCTTTTTATTTTTTTAAGTCCCAAGTTTTTTTTTCTCGCTAAATGTTAACGATCGGTCTGAAAAAGATTAAACTAATGGGGAATTACAACGCGGAATAGCTGAGCATTAACCTAGTGAATATGATTGCAATGATGGTCTCGCGAAGGTTGAGGCAGCCTTGTTATGTTTTGGGGCTAGATAACGAACGGTTGTATAATTCCTAAAAAGTTGATAAGCCCTGAGCCGACCGGTAAACGTCCGAGGGGTAGACTGAAGCACAGCTGGGAGGGTTCCTTCAAGAACGGCCTCGCAGATTTGGGTTCGGGTAGTGGTCCGTGGACTGAAATTTGTAAGCAGAGATTGTTCCTATCGCCATCGAGCCTTCGGGTTCGTTAACCCCAATTATTACTAACACCATAAAAATGACTAAATACATTTTTATTTGTATGCATAAGAAAAGAAATTTAGTAATAAAAATGAAATCAAAATTTAAAATATTATCTCTGAGGAAATGACTCTGAATTATTGGTTATGAAATCTTAAGTTTATAAAAATATAAATCCACCAAATAAATTAAAATTAAAAAAATGGAGAAAATATAGCCTACAGCCTCAATTCCCAATTGATTTCTTGCAGAAATAAATTAAAATTATGTCAACTATAAGCTCAGTATTTTTTCTAAATATTAGTAGTTAAATTGTATAACACTGGAAACTTATTGTCTACCGTACTCTCTCTGGTTAACAGTTTCACAACTGAGTCCACCTTCATTTTCTCGGTTTATCACATTTTAAAATGCATTAAATTGTTATTAAAATATTGACGCCTCTTCCTTTGAACATTTTATTTTTTCATATAAGTAAATTCTGAGTTTCTGTGCCGAATGTCCCGGGTCCGGATCTGGCAGTGGCAGATTTTATTTAATCTGTAAACAGCTGGGGATGAACCCTTCGGGATCTTAGACCCACCTGGGACTGACCCAAGTCTCCATAAATAGATGGAAAATACTCATGAGATACCCGAAACATATGAAAAAATCCGGGTGTTGATAGTGATCTAGGACAAATCACCTCCATGCACAATAGGGTGGGCCGGAAAAACACTTTGTTTTATTTAGAAGTTGTAATAGCGCGGAAAAGTTGCGAATTATATAGAAAAAAAAAATTATCAAAATCGTTTGACATCTTCCGGTCGCGCAAAGGCCATAAAGTTAAACAAAATATAAAAAAAACTTCATTTTTTTTATTTTTGAATTAGATTAAAATATTTTCGTAATGTAATAGTTTGTAACGTCTTTAAATACAGCCTAAAAACATTGTGTTTTAATTTGGTTTAGATCAGTTGATATCTTCCGGTCGTGGATAAGCCCCAAAATATGGAAAATTTCATATATTTACGCATTTTTGGTGTTGGAAAAATAATTAGTATTTAAATGTAATATCCGTAGTATTTAGTATCACATGAACTGATAATGAAGTAGAAAAAAACTTCAAGGCGAAGCAGAGAGATGCAAGGAGGAAAACAGTAAGAACACTCACGCCACCAAAAATCAACTTTTATGCGCAAGAATACTCAGAAATGATTTACTGGATGGACTGTGAATTATCTTCTCCCCCATTGTTGCCAGAAATCAGTGACGATGAGATCAAATCACACATCGACAGTGACTGAATCGCTGACTGGTACATTACTTTCAAGAAATTCCCAGTTCACTCGCAGGCTGTTGAACGCTGTGTAAAACTCGTCTAGCAAGTTTGTGGAGCTGAATCTCGAGACGGATTTATAAGAACCACCCTGCTGTCCAAATCATCCATACCTAACTTCACCAGCAAATCCGTCTTCGAAGTACCTTCGAAGCGACAAAATAGAGAACAGTACTAATGGACAGGTTCAATTAACATGGGCTATTTATTCAGAACTCCGTTTTTCTTTTTTATAAAATTAAGTTTATTGTTAAAAACTAAACTGTAACTTAAATATTCAAGCTTTTTAAATATAGAGCAAGTCGAAAAGTACTATGCCCGTTGTTACTCTTATCACCCATCATGTCATATGCCTAACTATATTTTTTTCTGGTAGTGTTTTTCTTTAGCATCGGGGCCATTGCTCGACCGGAAGTTGTTCATTCATTCACACTATATAAAACACAATGTTCTTCTGTTCAAAAATAAAAACACTGTAACTATTACGTTAAAAACAAAGTATATTAAAGATACAAAAAATTATTCGTAAAAATGTGAATTTTTCAATATTTTGGTAAATTTTGGGGCTTATGCTCGATCGGAAGATATCAACTGATCTAAACCAAATTGAAACAGAAGTTCTTAGGCTGTATTTAAATACATTGCAAACTATTACATTACGAAAACATCTTTTTTTTTTTTTTAATTTTTTAAAATTTATTTATTGAAATTTACAACTGTATACAAAATACAACAAGTAAATAAAATGACTCAATACATTGACATGAAGACAAGTTGAGAAACTACCCAGTGGTAGTACTCAAATACGAAAACATCTAATTCAAAAATTTTAAACAATGAAGTTTTTTTCATATTTTGTGAAAATTTAGGGCCTTTTCGCGGCCGGAAGATGTAACCGATTTTGATAATATTTTTTTGTCTATATAATTCGCAACTTTTCCGCGCTATTACAACTTCGAATTAAAAAAAAAGGGTTTCTTCGGCCCACCCTAATGTACAACTCTTGTCCAACAAACAGGACAGTCTCTACCATGTACTGAGCCCAAGACACTTAATGGATTGTAGTGCTACAGCTTTTTTAAATTGTATTTTTAATGAAAATGAAGAAAAGTCCAGAAGATAATACGTAGCAATGTTATACTCATATTTTCATAGATATCTAACATCGAATTATTCGAGGGAACATTGAAGCATGTCATATCTAAAACCACTATAAAATACAATAGAAAATTTTATGACTGCGTTTCAATAGAAATATCAAGTGTATTCATAAATATTTACTCTCCTTCTCAGCCGGTTAGCAGTAAGTGAACGAGCAACCTGTTGCACGGCATGTTTGCTTTCCTTTCATCACGGTCCCGTCTAAAGAAAATTTAATAGTGGTTAGCAACAGGAGCTCAAGTTCTCCATCTAATTAATATACACTCTTATCCGATTAAAGTGGGCATGTAAAAGTTCTTGCCTCATAACATGCATATATATATATACTAGCTGACCCCGCCACGCGTTGCTGTGGCTGTTGTAATAGTTTTAAAAAATATTACGTTTAAATTTTTAATTTTAAAGAAACAATGAATTAAAGAAACAATAAATTAATGGAAAAATGAATTAAATATATTTTCGATCTTAAATTTTATTTATCTTACGTAAAAGTTGGTATATAATAAATAAATTGCATTTGAACACTCGCGCAATTATGTCATGTCGATCCGAAGACAATTGTACAGGCAACAAAAGTTCTGTCCATTCCATGTCGGATTGCAAGTGAATGTTACAAAAAAACTCTGGACGACCGTATGCACGAACATATTCCATTGCATCTTACGCGTATTCCTGCATATGCCGTGGGCTTCCGGCGAAAGTAGCAGGCAATATAACCATTTTTCCTACTTCATGTAGATTCCCATCAGTAGCAATTGCATCGCGCAAGTGAATATATTTTTCTGAGTGCAGCTTAATTTGATTCAATCGAATGAAGAGAAGTAGTTCTGTCTCGATTTTCCCATTCATTTCCACAATATATTGATGGAATAATAGGCGACATTTTAAAATGCGATTGTTCTCGTGATCACGAATCATCAATCGATACGAATAATAATTCATAGCACTGACTTTCTTATTAGTCTCTTCGTGTGTAGTTGGATTGATCATTTTGATATTGAAATGATATCCATCTTCTTGCCAGAATAAAATAGGATATTGTAATGCATCGTATGACCGATGAGTTTTGGAGACTCGCTGAATATTACCATTTCTGCGATGAAGAATTAGATCACGCGAGTTAAACTCTTCGCCAACTATGACGATCGCTACTTCATTAATAATTGGTGCGTTATATTGTCTTTCGTGTTGGCCGGATGGTGTTTTGTCAGCTCTAATGACAACAACTAATCATCAGCTGGCATTCGATCGAGGGCCGTCCCGAATAGTCGAACTAATTCGTTATGTTGATCGAATAAATTTTGTAACGCAACAACAATTTCTCGATCAGTGCTGGTGATGAATCGACACCGTTAATCCACTTGTTTACCCGTGATTCCCATAAAATATATTTGAAGAAATTTGTGCTCTGAATCAGGCAGTGGTAGAAGTGATCCAGCACGATGATAAATTTGCCCTTGCACTTTGAACGTTGGCATGTAATTGTCTCGTATAATTTCTGTTGCCCCGAACGATGTCATTTGAAAACATGGATTATATTTACAGATATTTTTCAAGAAATGCTTTGACTTGTTTGCGCCACCTGATACCAACGTTGATAATGATTCGGGTGGTGTATGCAGATCCGGCAATTTAACTTTTCCACCTGCGCAGCACATTCCAGGAGCTTCATTCTTGAATTTCAATGCACGGCAAAATTTGCATACCTTAACCATTTTTCCAAGAATGACATTTCGATTAAGACTGTAATCATAATTAGCATCGTAATGGAAAGCCGGAAGATTCGAATCAGCGTGTAACATACGTCTTGATCGCACATTGCGCTCTCGATTGGAATTCAGTCTTTCTCTCCGTTATTCAACTGTCTCATTGGACCGTGCTTGAGCAGTTCGTAAGCAGTTGAAATGCAATCTTGATTCTCTCTGCTCTCTTGACCGGGCCTTAGCAGTTTGTATTCTAACTGCTTGTAATCTTGCTTCTCGCTGCTCACGTGTTTCGGATGTAGATCGACCAATCGCTTGTCGCTTGGGGGGCATCCCTTCACTAAAAAACGGGAAAAGGTCGGAAGGATGAAAATTAAAATAAATCAATTATACTCACGAAGAAATAAAATACGGTCCAAATGCATCGTAAATACGGGAAAATGTCGGAAGGATGAAAATTAAAATAAATTAATTATACGATGAAATAAAGTACGATCCAAATGAAGAATTCGTGAGAAAAATTGTTACCGTTGACGGTGTGAACCAAGCATGAACTGACATTTAACAGATGAAAGATATTTAAAAAATCTGGAATTGATTTTGGAAAAAATTTATATAAATTCACCATTAGTGGTAAATAATATTGTTGTAATTAACCACAATAAGCCTCAGGTAATTTTTTTTTCTCACTGCCTTCTCAATCGTGCCTTCCTCCACACTTCACTGTCATTAAAATTTTTATTCAAATTTCTCTTCACATATATTTATTTCTTTCGTACGAAATTTGTTTCTACTCTCCCTTTATTATTGACTCGATTATGAAAGAAATAACTTGATTTGCGACAAATAATTTTTTTTTCTAGAAATTAATGAAAAATATTTTCAAATCCAAAAAAAAAAAAGAAACAAAGTTAGTAGAAACCTTCCCTAGAGTGTACTGAACAATTTCCCAAAGTTTCATGACGATCGGATGATTGGTGTAGTAATGCATAAAGGACAAACACACATACATTCATTTATATATATATATATATATATATATATATATATATATATATATATATATATATATAAATTAACATCTTAGCTGTTTGAAAATCTAATATTGGAATCTTAATTTTGAATTTCTTATCCCTCTGAGCCATATTTGTCAAGTCAATATTTTTTTCGGAAATTTCTAGATCTTCATAGTCTTCCATGTTTTATTAAAATCTTCAAAGTCGTACGTACATCTGCTAAAAATCAGTAAATAATTTGAAAACGTCCATGTTCTTTTACACATTTATCTCAAGGAAAATATGTCGATTTATTTTTCTGAAGACACATTGTATCCTCACAAATTTATTCCCTACCATACGCTTTTTACTTAAGTATTTTCTAAAATTCAGGCAGAAAATTGCAGAGTTCCATTCTTCAGTGATAGATTCCTACACCCAAATTACATATATTTGAATATAGGCCTGTTTTATTAGTTCTTCTACTATACTTTTAAGTAGCTCAGCTGGTATTTTGACCACCTCGCAGATATTTCTGTGGTAATTTAACACTGCCAGATTGGTACAATTCAAAGTTACAAGTTTGTTAGTATTTTTATTATTCAAAAGGAGGCCAATCCAGCATTTTTTTTTCTGTAACGTAATAATTATTGTTTAATGACCTTCAATGAAATGGTTGCTATCACTATGATCACACTCATTCTTGGAAGACCAGTATTTTCCTTAGGGGTCGGATTCAGTTAACATTTTGAAAAGCTTCTTTTTTTGAGAAATATAAGGATCTCAGGGGCTCTGTAATATATATTGCCAAATTCCAATTTTTCTTTTTTATTCATAGCAATGCCAAATTAAGTGAAAATAGCTTCTTAAACAACCAATTTAGAAAACCTGTAGGAACGGAAATTAAATAACTAGTACTGAGGTAATAGCCCTAAATTAAAATTTTAAGCGTGTTCTGATTTCCAAATGCAATTTCATAACGTAATTAATGGTACACGTGAAATTCTTCGGTTGTTGAAGATTGGCCAATTAATAAATAATTTGCCAGCTGTCGAGAGCAACATAATTCCGCAGGAGTTACTGCAGCTGAAGAGTGGAGACGCCTTAGGGAGGCACCGGCCAATCAACTGGCCGGATATTGCAACCCTCCCCCCACCCTTCGATAATAAACATATGGAAAGGGCCTGTAGATCTGATTATAGCAATCGAAGGGACTGGCCATTTACCCTAGGGTAATAGTAAAGGGGAAATGGATATGAAAAAAAAAATTCTGGAAAATGCTACATGACGTGGATGGGAATATTTCTTTGGCATATTCTGATTGTTAAAAAAAAATTAAAAATAGTACGCGCGTCGACTATGGTACAGTGGTTTAGCCAGAAGGATCATATGCTTCGAAGAAATTGACAATAAATAGAAGACTAGTTGATCAAGTAATCAAAAGTGAATGGAGGATATTAAAGAAGATTTAAGGTAAGAGATGGATTATTGGACACATTTTAGATCAAGCGAGGAGCTTTACAGAAAGATAAAACCAATATCAACATCAATTAAAGAGAAACTGTAGTTGTTGATGGAAAAATCTGCAGAATGTCCGATGATCATCTGACAAGCAAAGTATGGAACTTTATTAAACCAAAAGCAAAAAGATTTCGGTAGTTCCAGAAATATGTTAAGGATCTAAAAGAAATATGGCATTTAAAAATCATGAATAGGGATGAATTTTGACGATTGGTGAAAAGCTACGATAGTTCTGAGATGTAGCTTGTTCATTTAAATGCTGCTATGGCAAATCTGACGATTCTACATTGGTAGCTCTAAATTTTGCCTATCCATGTTTAATTAGGATAGGGATTTTTAACGAGTACCTGCCATCGTCCAGACTCGGGACCACCGTTTAACGTCCTTTCCGAAGGACGGCATAACCAAGGATTTTTTACTCCCTTTAAAAAATCCTAGGGCCACCTGCCGGGCTACGAACCCGCGATCTTGGGCTTAGTAGTTTGTTATGCTAACCACTAGACCACAGGTCACCCCTAGTTTTGAATTGGAAGAGGAATTCAAAAGACGAAGTGGACCTCTGTCGGATAAACGGAAGAAGGCTCTTAGAGAGGAGCTCAAGAGATACTGGCAGGGCATCACAGCTGGTAGGGGAACAAGATCCAAACACTGAAAATAACATTGATTGTAAATTCGCAGTCCATAAGAGCTCAATATAAAAAAAAATGAGCCAGCACACGCGATTAGTGAACCAACTTTATTAATATTTAAAAAAATATTGGTGAAGGAACTAAGAGAAAAGTACTCAAAAGAAGATGGATCAGCCACTTTTTTCCGAAATACAATTTTACATATCTATTAACTAAATAGATTAGAAATATTAACTAGTGGTCAGTTTGCTAAAAGCGATGAAGAAACATTCATAGACTGAAGTAGGTGATAGTAAGCACTTAATTCATTCAAGGACTCAGCTTATGCTCCGAAAATGACCCTTGCGAGTTGCTAAACATAAAATGAAGTGATCCATAGTCAATGATATGAGGATTTTTCAACTACTTGGATTCTTATGTTCCTAAGTACTATAGAGTCATCAAAGTCTATCAAATAATACTCCTAATAATATAATTCATTGAACATGACTGGCTCCATGACTGTAAATGATCTAGAATCATTTAAAACTAACAGTAGATAATCTTTTTAATTTTACAGCTTACTTACGAGTATACATATTTTTGTTAAACACTCGCCACTATAAATCATATATAGAGTGCATAGCTAATGTACAAAAATCGTTCATTTAATTATAAAAAATCCGATAGCATTGGTATGATTTGGTAATGCTAATTTTTAGATGAGGCAAATGTACTGTGTACCATAAAATACATTATATTCACTGACCCATCACCAACAAGTAACTTATATCGTAAATTTTACGATGCAATCATAATAAACATCGGCGGGCCAGATTGGAGGTCCTCAAGGCTCTCTCATGTTTTGAGACCCCTCATCTAAGGAAATATCTGAATCTTATCGCTGTGCATTCAATATAGCAAACCGTACAGGATACACAGTGAACTAAACAAGATCATTACAGGTTTCAGTGTCTATTATGTTTGTTTATTTATTTAATGCTACTATGGCTAATTGGACGATGCTACAGTCCTATATCTAGCCTACCCAGGTATAAAAACGACAGGTGCCTTTAACGAGTACCAGACACTGTACAGGCTAGAGACTCCGATTTTACGTCCCCTCCTGAGGACGGCATATGTAAGTCTCCCTTAAAAAAAAATCTAAGACCACCTGCCGGGGTGCGAATCTTTGGCATAGTAGGTTGTTATGCTATCCTCTAGGCCACATACTTACATAGTTACGATAGCATCGCAAATCTGTAATATATCATACTAATCAGTATTATCATAAGTTTTTTATGAGTTCCTCTAGGTAGAATTAATAAGCACGATTAATCGGGACTGGGTAATGCCCCTTCCAATTATCCGGGAGCTGGCTACTAAGGGACAATTAGCATTTAGCTCCTTAATTATACACAAACACATTGGACACGTTAACCAACCGCGGGTGCGGCTCCAATGCAATGTCAACTTAAGTACACGACCCTCTCGAGTTGGACAAACATACAATGGCAACATAATTGTGTGCTTTTTTATTATTCATTCTATTCTACTCCACTCAACTATAAGCAGCTTTACCAGTTCTGATAGGTTATTTGAACTGGTACAGCTCCTTGCAATCCATAACTGTTAATTTACAGGAGATAGCTCGAATAAACTGCAAAAATAGATTTCCTAAATCCTGTCTCATCGGATCAATTCTGTGAGATGATAAAATAACGCTAGTCCACATCAGTCCAATTTAAAAGGAAAGATTACTCAGTAAAATAACTTTATTCAAAATATTTAACCTTGTTTTCTATAAATTTCTCCCAACGTTTCATCAAATTTTTAAATACCAGAGCTGCTAAATTCAGGGTTTTGTGATGATCTGAAGTCTTGAAATACGTTTATATAAAAATTTTCAAAAAGTTGACCCCTTAAAGGAAGTTGTTCGAATTTCTTAGCTTTCCGTCTGCTGTTGAGGATAAGTCTGGTGAATATGGTGGGTGTGGGAGTACTTCATAGACTAACTCGCTTAGTTTCTTCACTGTATATCGTGAAACTTAAGGTATAGCGTTTAGGTGTAAGAGCACAAATCCCTTTTGATTAATCATTGTAGGGTATTTTTGTTGCATTCAAGGGTATTTTTCGTTTTTCAATATCCTTGATTATTCTTTATACATTACAAAATATTAGTATTATAATTATTATTTAAAAAATTTGTATTTGTAACAGCTCATTATCATTTGTAAACATAATAAATAAAAGATGTCCACTTATTATACTTTGACTTTTACGAATTGTAAACAAGGACATTTTATATAAATAATCCTAACGGTCTAGGTAACCCGTTCTGTCTCCCTCTAGTGGAGTTCGTGAAGATTTTAATCTCAAACAATATGTTCATGAATGCATCTTTTCTAATTTTAATATTCATTTGATTAAAAGTTGTTAATTTTTGTAAGGCAGGGCATGTTTAGGTTTAGAATATCATATTAAAATTTATTTCAAAAATTTTAAATCTTAAAAAGAGGACTAAATATTCGCGATGTTTCTGTTGTAATTATCAGTTCTGGATTTTATAAAAATCTAATTGACTCAAATACTTACTAACTTACTGATGGCCACTACGGTCCTCCAAATACCTGGGCCACCTCAAGGACCTTAAGCCAGCCATTCCTGTCGCTTAGTCGTTCTCTCCATCTCCTTACTCGAAGGAACTTGAGGTCTTCCTCAACATCGTTCAACCATCTCAACCTAGGCCTTCCTCTGAGTCGTTTCCCTCCAATGATTCGGTATAACAGGCATCTTGGCAGCCTTTTTTCCGGCATTCGTTCCACGTGTTCCAGCCATCTGAGGGGGGATTTTCTTACAAACGATACAAGGTCTGGTTTTCCATATTTTGTGCGAACCTCACGATTCTTCCTTGATCTCCACTAACCGTTCTCTCTCATTGGCCCATATATCTCCCTGAGTATTTTCCTTTCCCAGACATTGAGTTTCCTTTTACTTTTGTCTGTCAATACCGAGGATTCACTGCCATAAGAAACTAAGGGTCTCAAGATAGTTTCATAAATAGCTATTTGAGTTTGTATACACAGAGCTTTGAAGTTTAAAGTTTTTTGCAGGATATGGAGGCACTTGTTACTTGCAGGCACCCTCACACTTGTTCTTTCATTCTGTTGTCATATGTTATGACAGATCCAAGGTACTTAAAACTGCCTGTCCTTTCGAAAATGCGTTCGCCGATCAGCAAATACTAGCGTTCAATTTGCTGGCTTTTGGGTGTTTTTAAATATTTTGTTTTTCCTTAATTTTTATTAGGACCCACATCTGCCGCTCTCCTTACATTCTCTTCAAAAGCTCCTTCAAGCGCTGCCGTACTTATAGCTGTTATGAGAACGTCGTCCGCATATGCCAAGTGCTGTGTCATTCGATCGTAAACATTCTCATTAGGGTTCATTCATATTGCCCTTATTGCTTTTTCCAAAGCCAAATTGAAAAGGAGCGGTGATAACGGATCTCCCTGCCTCAGGCAACTATTTACTGAAAATTCCTCTTATAGCGTCCCTTGCAATTTTATTTTCATCCTACTGTTACGGTTAGGGAGGGAAGAAGGACCGGCTGAGAGGATTAGACGAGCTGTGGGATTAAGCGGAAGGGATCAAAGAACGGCGTAGAGCTTTCTGGATCGGCCTGGATGGGGCCTGGACGGTTCTCGATCTTGTTCCGAGAAATGCGCCACCCCGACCTACCTTGCCTATATAAAAAGGCCAGCTGTTTCGGCAAGTTAGTATCAGTCTGTAATAAGTGCTAAGTGCGTAACAGTGACAGTTAGTGGCCGTGTAATAAGTGTAATAAACTGTGTGTCAGTTTGTCATATTTGGAGAGTCTTACGGTCGGTGGACTTTAATTAGCGAACTGTAAGTGTTAATTTGTAATTGTAACCTATAGTGTAATTTTATTGTATTTGTACAAATTTATATAAATAGTTTAGTTATTTAGTATTAGCAATATCTTATATTGTTTGTATATTATCTTAGAAATTAGATAACAGTTAGTAGAATATTGTTATTGTAAATTGATATTAGTTTAATAATTGAATTGTTTTAAATAATTTCCTTGTAGCCTTTTTAATTTGTTAAAAAATTAAAAATAGTACGCACGTTACCTATGGTTTAGCCAGAAGGATCATGTGCTTCGGAGAAATTTACAATAAATAGAAGACTACTTGATCAAGTAATCAAAAGTGAATGCAGGATTTAAAAGAAGATTTAAGGTAACAGATGGGTTATTGGACACATTTGAGATCAAACGAGGAGCTTTACAGAAAGATAAAACCAATATCAAGATCAATTAAAGAGAAAATGTAGGAAAAATCTTCGGAATGTAAGTGTTAATTTGTAATTGTAACCTATAGTGTACAAATTTATATAAATAGTTTAGTTATTTAGTATTAGCAATATCTTATATTGTTTGTATATTATCTTAGAAATTAGATAAAAGTTAGTAGAATATTGTTATTGTAAATTGATATTAGTTTACAATATTAGTACTAGTATTTACATAAATATTAGTATCTTGAATTAAGTAATATTTTAGTTCATTTATCACCCAGTAGCCCGTAACACTACTATCATGCATGGTCATATTTGCAAGCCTAGTATAAGTTTCCTGGGAATTCCCAAATCGAGCATTATCTGAAGTATTTGCTCTCGATCCACGCAGTCATTATTGATGCCTGCTTGAAATAAATAATTAGACTATGGAGGTCAACGTTAAACTCACGTATTCTTTCCAGGATCTGTCCCAGAGAAAATATCTGGTCGATGGTTGATCTCCCAGACCTGAAACCACACTTATATTCGCCCACTATCAGTTCAGCGCATTTTATGAGCCGCCTATTAAGTAACACCGAGAAAACCTTATAGGATGTGTTTAGTCGTGATATCCCTCTGTTTTGTTACACATTAGCTTGTTGCCTTTCTTGTGTATTGGGCATATAACTGCTACTTTCCACTCTTCAGACATTCAGACACCATACATCCCATATCAGCTGGGATATACCCCTTTTGCGTCCATTCCCTCCATTTTTTAGCATTTCTGGATGTATACCATCAATACCCGGAGCCTTATTTTTCCTCAAATCACAAATTATTTCGTCAACTTTTTCTTGTTCTGGCGGCTCTACTTCTTCACCTCCTTCTCCAGGTACACCCATTCGTCCTTTCAGCTGATAAGCTCTTTCCTTTATTTTGATGCTCAGGATGTGCTAGGATTTCACTGAAATATTCTGACCCTATCTGTAATACTTGAACAGGCTCACTGATTAAGGCCCCCTCTTTTGTCTTGCAGCACGCAATATTTGGTTGGTAGCCTCTTTTTATTTCCTTAATCCCTTTATAAATCTTCCTCGTGTTAATATTGTGAAAGAGAAAACTATTTTCCAGTCATAATATTTTTTTAATCCTTATTGATCATTTTCAATCTTTTACATTTAGTTTTCTGGATCAGAACCAATCATTTATATAACTTTACAACAGTTATAAGTCTAAAAATTCTCCAAGTCACATTCATTTTAAAAGTTTTTTAAATAAAACACTAGGAGATCAACTATCCTCCATCATCCATGGTCAAGATAATACTTCCTCGTGTTTTTGGGCTATGGTCTTTATGGAGATCCTCTAACTGCTTTATAAGCCACGTCCTTTTTTTCTGACGGCAGATTCTCTTGGCATCCTCCTCCTGGCAGAGTACTCCTTTTGGCTTGCTCTTGTCATTATCTGCACCATTTTCTTCCGCACCTCTTTTTTTGCTGTCAGTGGTCGTTCGCATTCTATATCAAACCAACCACATTGGTGTTGATATAGATTTGACTCAAATATCCTCATATTATGTTCATTTGTCTCTAACCATAGTTGTGTGTGTTTTTAAGTATTTTTTATCAAAGTTATATAACATATAAGGTACGATAAGTAGTTAATAACTCGCTGGACAGAACTACTTCATTATACTTTAATGGGTTACTAAAAAAAAATAAAAAGAGTACTAGAAGGAAAGATCTATCCAACACCTTTTCAACAAACTGCAAAAGTACAGACCCGATTCATAAATCATCCTGTTGTAAGTTTTTTGTATGTATATCAATATATATATATATATATATAGAGGGAGAGATTGGTGAAACTGATAGTTACGTCACGAACTTATCTGTAACGGTGGTGATCCTCATTAATTGTTCCAAAAAATAAATAAAGAATAATAACAGGATATTTAGCCGAGCCTATATGTCCCTAATTGGATATAAGAATCTGACATAATATTTAGTAGCTTTACATGTATGTAATGAAGATTATATTATGTCAGTTGAAATTACTCATTTTCTATTACCCATTACTGGCTGTGTCACATTATTTATTGAGTCATACTTTCAAGGCTATTGTTTTCAAACCATTCGACTTTTATTGATTACAAAACTTATATCATGACGTAAAAAAAGGAAATTGAACTACCTCTACTATCAAGCTGAGGAACAAGTACTCTAAAGTGGGTAAACAAAAAAAAACAAGATTTACTATTACTGAATTTAGGCAACTAAGTTAAGTTTGACACCGACCTTTGTCTGGCGCGGTATTTTTGGAATTCTAGTGACTATCCAAATGTTGGACACTCTACAGCTTATCGCACTGCCCTATACGTTTCAAATACAAGTAGAATATTAATATAAGTATGTTAATGCATACATTGGAACGCCCAAAATATTACAACGCGGGATTCCCCAACGGTATCCCGTTCTTAATGCGAGGAGATAGGGCTAGTGCATTGGGTTTGAGATGATCTAATTATTACATATCCCGGAGGTAGCAGTGGCGATGACACACGGAGCAGATGATGACGGCCTTTGAACTTGTCAGTCAGCTGGTTCCCTCCCGGGGCAGTGTAAATCCGATCTTATTATGTAGCTCTGTGTTTGAGCGATAGCTTTATCTCGGTCCCTCAAACATAATCTGCCTCCTATCAAAGGTATCCCCACTCAATGAGGGGCATTTGTTTGACTCATCTCTGTGCTTTCGTTGAACATCCATCGAATCATCATAACTGAATCCAATTCGTTCACGATAATATAATAGTTGTAGGGTACTTCTTTTTTGTGAGACGTTCAGGATCAAAAGCGGATAATTCTAAATTTTCAACATTGACTTTTCCCATTGTTCGTTAGTTTACCTGTACCACTACACCCCATGGAGGGTCATGGGTTCAATACATGGTAGATACTATACTGTTATTAAAAGTCAGGTGTGAATTTAGATAGTAAATTAATATTCACATTGTATTTAAAACATATGTTGTAATATTAAGTTGTGTGATGTTTGAAAAACAAAATAAGTCAATCTCAAGACAGTCGTCGTGCGAAAAGGTTGTAATTTAATATTCACATTTTTGTACAATGTGAATATTAAATTACTAGCTGAATTATTTTTTCTTTTCCTTTTTCCATTGATTCTGGTTCTGGCAAATCAACCAAAGATGATGACATTGGATGCATATGTCTTGAATTCAAAATGGCTTAGAAGCTATAGATGTGACTTTATATCACAGAGAGTTCTTCAAATGTAAGGGGGTGGCCATCCAATACTCTCTTGAGGCGGTATTTGAAAGACTTTACACCAGCCTCCCATAATCCACCAAAATGAGGCACAAAAGGTTGGATAAAACTCCAAAATATTTGTTAATTGACGAATTAATTTTCGATATCGTGATACGTCTACAAAAACTTCCCAACAAGGGTGTATAGAATTTGATCTTCAGCCGATGTAATTTCAAACAGCGGTGAACTCGGGTTCGAATCAGACGTCAAAAATAATCAAAGCAGTAGGGAATGCATATAGGTTATCAGTATCGAAATGGTCAAGTAGTTTCACAAAATGAGATTTAGAAGGTAACATCACCATAGATTAAGCATCATAAATTATTGGGGCATTGCTAAGATGACCGCCCACCCTGTATACTCCACGAGATGAAAATAGATATACTTCAACGATGTTTGAAGTGTAGTTTCGGGTAATACAAAAGGGAAACGATGTCCTTATAGTAATTTGTTGTAAGTGTGGAAAGCCTTACGAAGTTCCTCTAAACATAATTGAGTCTTCCACGTGTTAGAATGAGGACGAAAAGTCACAATGAAGCAAATGGACCACTGATTCGGCAAATGTAACAGAGCCGCTCCGCTCCCCTTTCGATTGATACAAAACCAATTTGGAAAAAAAAAATAAAGAGCTATGTGGAATTTCCTTGCGGAAAAAAAATCTCTCGATCCCTTACTCCCTTTATCTTTATTTGTGAATAAAGTTTAAAGATAACTAAATTTTAAAGAAAATTCACTAATAGTAAAGATCATTTTATTATATCTACAACCTATTATAGACAGAATCTTTTTTAAAACTTAAATCAAGTCATCTGTTTTTAGTGGTTAACCTTCTATATCCAATTTCGCGCGTAGCAGCCCGGGAGGTGGCCCTAGGATTTTTTAAAAGGGAGTAAAAAGCTCTTTGTTATACTGTCCTTCGGAAGGGATATATGACGGTTCTGAGTCAGGGATAAAATGGTTGACAAAAAGGGACGTTAAATGAATATACAAACCAAACGTAAATGTTGAATATAAAGGCTATATTAAAATCCTGAAAAGCGGGGAAAAGGTTTGACCAGAGCTACAAGGGGCGTGGTAGCAACTGACGTATCGTCGCTCGTATCAGGAGATCTGAGGAGGTCGCACGCTTTCTTACCCTCCCGTTCATACACATCAGTCAAGTCCTCGTTTTATTTTTGGACGTCATTATACCTCAAGCAGATTGTAACAGAATTTCGCGTGATGGAATAATACCGAATAATTATTGCGAAAATTATATTAATCATAAATTACATCAGTGAATGGAAGGTCAATACTCACTGCCCCATTATTATATTTCTTATTTATTGTATTTATATTGCTATATTTGAGGGTATTAAACAATTATCCAGAGTTTATTGGATTATTTTCCAGAGGTTGTTTGTGTGTTTACCAATTTACTAATCAGTCAACTTAATAATTGAATGAAACCATCAATATAGTATTCATAAATATATAGTACATCTGAGTTAAGTAATCCCCTGAATAATTATAATGATTATACTTTATTAATACAATTTCTTATTTGTATTATCATTTAATATATATATATTGACACGAGCAATAGATCAGATGTAATTGCGGATTGCCATGAATTATTTGCACAACTTAAATTAAAACTTATTTGCTAAAACATGGATGCATATTCTTGGTGATGTCTTTCTCGGGTCTGGCTGTTTCTCGGCTTTCCCATCATCGGCTACCACCGCCAATCTTCCTTCCAGAAGTCCAACATCGACTCCGACTTCCTCGGAGTCTTTTCCTAGAGTACCCTTTCCAAAGGTGGAGTCATGGACCTTCTCTTTCGGATCTCTTCACCGTCACAAGGTCTGGCTACCTGCCTGAATGACCTAGTTCTTGCAACCATCTTTTGCTCATTTTGCAAATTCATATTTATTTTTATAATAACGCCCGTATCGTTCCGTATAGCAATATTTTATATCAAAAGTCTTTAAAAAACAAAAAAAAAACCTAGATCACATCAACCTATGAAAGAAAGTTCTTGGGTTCGTTGCATAGAAGACTACTTTTTTCTAGAACAACGGTTCTACAGGGATATGATCCATCAGAGATGACGAGTACCAATTTTTAAAAGCCGGGTGTGCACAACGAGGGTCTGCAGATCCCACGGGGTCCATCAGTGACTGTTAACAGATTAATTAATTTACCTCCCACAGCCGGATTCGAAACTGGAGGTCCAGCATAGCAGCTGAGCATCCCACATACTGAACTACAACTCTCCTCAAAAAAGTAAAAATAAATAAAATAATGTATATAACTTTACACTGAATAAAATTATGGGAAACTCGTATGTGATGTTAGAAAACAGTTAGTTAAACTTTTCATATAATTTTCAAAGTAAATTAACACAAATCGTGGGAGTTTTTCAACTAATATTTAATTACTGAATCAATATCAAACACAATCAATATTTCATATAATTAAGTTTTAAAATCCATGTATTAAAATTATTTTTGATTTTTTAAATATTTTCTTTTGAAAAGAAATGATATGTCCAGGACCAGGACTCGAACCAGAGGCGTCCAGTTCACTAGCCTGGAGCTCTGCCAGGTCTAATTTTGATTGAAGACCATCTTTAAATGCAGTATCGTAATATCTAGCAAATAATAAAATACTTACACTGAATCCGAAGATAACAGAATATTCAAAATGTTGTACGCATAATTATTTAATTAACTATTCGTGAATCTGTAATCGGGATGTAAATTTAAAAAGAGAATGTCTAATAACCTTAATTACATATTACATTCTTTTCTCACTTAATTGGTTTTTTTCTTCACTCGCACGGATATAAAATGAAAATGTTCCATTAATTCCGAATCTATTAGAAAAACGCATGAACGAATGAAGATTCACGGTGCATGAATATTCATCCGATTAATAAAAATGTATAATTTTAATAAAAATGAAGGGTCAAGCCATACAGATCGATACAAAAATAAAATAAAATATAAAGTGGAATTTAATTTAGTTTTTTTAGACGAATAAAAAATATGAGAGATTTTTATATTTTTAATTTGGGAGTCCGATAAAAATATCTGCAAAAATTTTAAATTATTTCTATTTTAATCTACAAGATCCAATACTTACGTCCTTAAGATCTATTAATTTTATCTAATATTTTTTATTTGTAAATTCATAATACATCAATTCAGGGACCCACCATATAGCATTTGGAGTTTAAAGAATTCAGGTTATTATTTACAAACTATTATTTTAATAGCAATAAAAATATTTAAATAATTTACCCATCATAGCCGTAAATTAATAAATTAAATTTACCTTTTAAGAATGAAACCCACAAGACTGGCTAACCGTATTTTTACATATTAAGGAAAAGAAGATCAAACCTTCGTGGTTCGAAGAGCTTGAAAGAGATTTACAGGAAATGGGGATTACCTGCGAGGATGTGTTGGAAGCAACCGTCTCAGGATGAAACTAGATACCCATGTGGGTTTTCAAAAAAAGCCCAAGCTGAAGAAGGGAGAGAGATGGATAGAAGAAAGACGGGAGCACCACCGGGGACCAATCAGGGAGTACTGGGGCAATGTCAAAAAGAGAAAAAAACACAGTTTTAATTGTGTGGTCCATAGTAGCACAATACGGAAATTTAAAAAAAAATAATAATATTGAAAACTATATGAAGTGTAGTATAAATATGTTTATATTTATGGGAATATATTACATTAATTTGTTACGGCTGAATAGTCTAGCTGAATGAATCCATGGTCCATTTTTGCACTTGATTAGTATCAAGCTGAATCTTCGTGAATAGCTTCGTTTCGATGATGATGATTTCCTGTGCGAAAATTCTCAATTGTGGTAGCTAACAGAGGTAGCCAGGATGAAGTATGTCGATTTGATGATTCTCAAAAAATTATTACTAACTGGGTTTTTTTTTGTTAAATCTCAAGATAATTGTCTAAATTATTTGAAAAAATATTTTTCCCACAAAATGTATGGTTTGATCAAAGAGTCCCCTCCTTCCAACGTGTATCGATAACGAGGTCATCAGAAACGATTACTAACCAGCTATATTTTTTTTACTTCTTCATTTAACAACTATATACTATATACTTGATACTAATCAAGTGAAAAAATGGACCATGGATCCTGGACTAGAAATATTTGAACATAATTACAGTTATTCCCTGGATTGTACTAATTCTAATTGTATAAACAATAACTTCGTATATACTTTTGAAATTAAAGATGGAAGATTGAAGTTTCAAAGTTCTCCAATATAACACAAGTTTTATCTACTACCAGTTCATTATTGTAAGCAATTGTTCGTCAGGCAATGAATCAAATCCCTCTAAACAGATTAAAAGCAAATTATATCGATCATTTCTCATAAAATTAAAGGCAGATTTTCCATCCATTTCTCATCTCGAGATCATTTTTCAACTCTTTGTCTTACAGAATGAAATTATCCGAGATTAAAAAAAAATCACGCTTTCCATAGATTATATCCCGCTCTGTTGATTAAAAAATAATAAACCCTTCTAAGTTGGGAAGGGACATTTCCATTACAAAGGATATACTTACGGAAAAAAAACTTCCCTTTGAGAATCCTCTAGCGTTCCAGAGAGAAGTAGAATAAAATTAAAATAAACTGGATTAATTGTGATTTCTGTATACCAGATTAAAAATTTAACTGCTTAAATATTTGCACACTAGATGAGTTTGTGAGCAGAATATATGGGCATGTAATATAAACACCGATGTACGTATATACATAACATAATTTACGCTTAAAAGTTCTTGAACGACCCTGGTTAACAAAACGCTGATTGTAATCAAGTGAGTGGTGATGAAATAAATTAGAAATAGTAATAAAGTTTTGGATTTATTTATATTAACATTACTCCTACATTTCTTTTCTGTTTCTATATTTTTAGATCTGATGCTGATCTAAAAAATTGGACGAGACGTCTGACAGTTTAAGTCCGTCTATTTATATTGCGTATGGATGAAACAGCAACAATAAGTACAAGGTGATCGGAAAGGGCATTCCTGGGGCAAAGAAATCTCCAGCCCGTAGTGAGTTTCTTCTTTACGCAGATAATAACGTCCTCATTGTAAACTCCGCAGATTAGTTCCAACAAGCAGTGACTGAATGGGATGAAGATCTTCCGTAGAAAAGGTATGCAGATTAATGCCAATAAAAGCAATCTGATCAAGTAAGAAGAGTGCAGGAAGAAATACACACATACTCAACGGATGAGAGATGAAAACAGTCAAGGACCTCACCTACCTTCCAAAACTTGGAACAGAACACAATAAGTAAAGAAAGCATGATCTAATACCTGACCTATAATACTGTTATATTTATTAGGAAATTAGTTAAAAAGTGAAGCTCCACATCTTTAAAACAGTATGTCCACCTATACTGTTATATCGTGCTGAAAGCTAGATACTACTCAGGAAACTGGAGAGCAGAGCCACCGCTACAGAGATGAAATTTCTTCGAAGGATTGTGTCCTTCCGTCCTAGAGTCACACCAATTAAAATAACACCTATGCAAAAAAAAAGCAAAGACATCAGGAAGTTCAAAACCTGCGTAGGAACAGGTCAGAACAGCAATCATGGCCGAGCGCTCTTCTTCGATGAGAGCCACAGAATGGTGTTGCAAAATAAGATCTGCGCACTGATGTGTTTGTTCATTTAACGTTACTTTATGCTGCAAGGCCTAATCGGACCAATGCTACCGTAGGAGCTCTAAATTTTGCCTATCTAGATTTAGTTAATGATAGAAATTCTTAACGAGTAACTGACAACGTAGTCTGAGGATCCCTGTTTAACGTCCCCGAAGGACAGCATAACCAAGGATTTTTTACTCCCTTTAAAAATTCCAAGGGCCACCTTTAAAAATAAAAAGGGGGTTATTATGAGTTTAGTAGGTTGTTTTCCTAACCACTAGAGCAAAGGTCACCCACGCTCTGGTGAATAAGTCGAAATTGTCCAGAATGAGAATTAGTGCATTACTTGCTAAAGTGGGGTACTGACATGGAGTTGTTTATTTAATATCTCCATTTCAAGCCAAAGACTACGTGAACGGCCCAATTCTGCTCCCCTTGTATAATGAACAATTCTGGACTATATTTGATATAAACACTTACTTATTTGGGGATACATGCAATTTGATTTCAGTTAACTCTATGGGGAGGGGAGCGACTCAGTGGTAGAGCACTGAGTTGCCATGCCGGAAATCCTGGTTCAAATACCGCTGCAGGCCATAACTTTTTTTTAGTCTGTTTGCAGCAGGAGATGGATCATATAGAATCTAGGACCCTCCTGGGGCCCACCCAGCCTCTATAAAATATTATAAAAATAGGACAACCAATTAAGGGGGGAAAATCTGGCGGTTGAGCGTGACCTAGGACAAGTCACCTCCTTGCAGAACCGTTGTCCATGAAACTGTATAGTCTCTACCATGTACTGAATCCCAGACCCGTTCACAAGTTGTAATGGTACAGGTTAACTATATCGAACCTTTGGCACTGCAAACAAACTACATAATTATCTTTATTATTATTACTTTAATGGTGCTTATTGCTATGTATCGTAAAGGACGATATTAGAAAATGAAATATATATATTTGAATAAAGAGCAAATGACCGTTTGTAAGAAATAGGTCACTCAGGTGGAGGGTTAGAGCCCATGGTCAAGAGATACTAAAGAGGGAGGTCGAAGACTCCACCTTTGGAAAGACACTCTCTGAAAATATCCTAAAGAAGAAGGAGGGAGGAAACGAAAGAAGGAGGCCGTGAAACGATGCTGGCCCAGGAGAGTCCGAAGGTGGCCAGGCCGAAAACTTACCTACATACGTAATCTACCCCTATTTCACAAGATAAGTTCTAATTTAAGTTCTGTTTGTATTTTATGTCAATCCTATATCGTATCTGAATCATTAATTGTATTTCAAATTGTGTTAATGAAGTATATTCATTATAATTCATTATGTGCTTACTTAACCCGTACGCATTATATACTTGTGAATAATATATTGATGGTTTAATTAATTATTAAATTGGTAAACACACAAACAACCTCTATAAACGAATACAATTACCAATAAAGGTAGGACGTTTGAGAAATATTAATTTGAGTAATTATCTTAAATGATTACTCTGGTATGCCAAAATCAATTAAAATATTCAAAAGATGTTTAAGTATATAAAACATAGCATTATAGAACTGCATTACTAGCTTATGTTCAGAATGTAACTTCCATATACTTCCTAACATAATGCCTACACCGTGGCCGGAGGCAGGGGAAAGGAACAACAGGTGACGAGGACAGGTAAGGGCTACAGAGAAGTTGTAGGGAATTATTAATAGTCGGGAGAGGCGGGAGGCGGAGTTGCCTGATTAGGGAATGCCCTAGAGGAGAGTAAATCCAGGTAGGGCCTAGGGCTATCGGGCCTATATCACAATTAGAACCAGGGTCAGCCCCATCAATCCCAACTCTATTACATAAGTTAATTGTTTCATCCGTTTTAGTTTACTCTTTAACTAACCCAGAGGGCACCGCTTTATCACCCCCTAGCTCACCCGGACCTAACCTGGTTAGCCCTGAGTTACAGCCCCTAGCTGGGGGGGGGGGGCTACTGTAACTTTTTCTCTTAACAACTCCACACTGATTATAAAACATGTTTTAATATCCGTTCCGGCCCTCTGGGGCTATCCTTACTCCTCCGAACACATTACATCAGAATTATCGAAGAGAGGGAATAGTGTATTAGCTTTTCATTTATTTACTTACATTTAATGTATTTGAACAATTTAAAAAACAATTTACTACCATTCTCGAAGGAATCACCATAAAGCGATTAGAGTGGTTCGGACACCTACTGAGGATGGAAAATAATAGAATCCCAAAAATGTCCATGCACTGGTGCCCCTAAGGAACGGCCTCATCATAGACCAAGAAAATAACGAATGAACCAAGTTCAGGAAGACATGGCAGAATACGGTCTGAATGAAGAAGGTGCACTTGACAGGAGGACCTTGAAAAAAATGTTGTACTAAATTTGGTTTGAGAGAAACACAACTTAGAGGAAACTCTCCATAATAATAAATCTAAGTTCCTTGACGACAGAGCCTCCTTTATCAAGTATCAACCTTATAAGAATTTCGTTTATTTGTGCTTAGTGCTTGTTCTTATTTGTGTCATCCTTAGAACATAAATTAGCTTTTAGTTTTTATATATTTTTTTCCTACTAAAATATTTTTTATGTGCAGGATTGTGTAAATTTACTTAGACATATATTTATTTTATCAGAATACCGGAATTGGAATATGCCAGTTGTCTTTCCTTATTAAATTTCCATTAAAAGCAGATGTGGCACCCCATAGCCTCAGATGAAAATGTGCCACAAAAATATCAATTTTTTGAAAAAAACAAAATTATAATGTAATTGTTTTAATTTTTAAATATTTTTATTTTGAACAGAAAAGATTTGCCCTGGCCGGGATTTGAACCCGGGTCGTCCACCTCTCCGTGGCAGCACTCTTACCGAGAACACCTGGATATGGGATCGGTGAAGAGAAAGGATTTGTCCTGACTGAGAGGCGACCCCCGGTAGCTCAAATGGTAAGAGAGCTGCCACGGAGAGGCGGATGACCCGGGTTCGAATCCCGAACAGGGCAAAACTTTTTCTTTAGAATTAAAATATTTAAAATTATAATGATATTTTCTTGTACTATGATGTATTCATGAACTATATGGTGTTAGTCGAATGCTTGATTGTTCTCCAAAAATATTTTCATAACAACCTAATAACGCAAAATATTCACATTCTCACCATATTTTACGGTATATAAGAATTTAACTTCTACGATTGTACGTCATATCTTTGAGGAATAATCTAGGAGATGGAAAGATGTGGCGTGCCTCGACACATTTTAAAGCATTGGTCAATAATGTCAACAGTATCTTTTTTTTTTTTTTTTTAATATATATTTATTGAAATTTACAACTGTATAAAGAATACATCCAGTAAATATTATGATTGAATAAATTGACATGAAAAGACAAGTAGAGAAACTACCCAGTGGTAGTACTCAAATAAAAAGTTTAGCTTAGAAGGTCACGAGGCCATCTTCTTTTCAGACGCCTCGGAGGATTATCAGGAATTGAAGAGGTTGCGAGGTTTGAAACTAGTGGGTTTGTGTGGAAATGAAGTTTGTCATGAAAAGATTGATATCGGATTCGGGCCAAATCAGCAATAAACGGGACGTTTAGGTCATTGTGGATTACTTTGTTCGTAACAAAGTAAGGAGCGTTGAGGATTTTCCGAAGGATTTTGGATTGTAAAGATTGGATGCGGGAGGAATTCGATGGCTTGGTGGAGCCCCAAAGCTCTATTCCGTAAGTCCAGATGGGTCTAATGATTGTCGTGTATATGAGTCTCTTGTAATGGATTGGGAGCTTAGAGCGTTTATCCAGTAAATGTTGAAGTAGCCTGAAACGGCGAGCTGTTTCTTGTCGTTTCAGTCTAGTATGAGGATTCCAAGTTAAGCGTTTGTCAAGGTGTAGTCCTAAGTACCGGATCTGTTCTACAGGACTAAGAGGGATGTTATTAAACGATACAGGGGGGCAGGAAGTCGCTGGTTTACGACGGAGGGTAAAGGTGATTTGATGAGATTTGTGGGAATTTATCTTAATCCTCCAGTTTTGACACCAATTTTCTAGGTCAGTGATGTGGGTTTGAAGAGTACGGGATGCTATAACAGGATCAGTGTTGACAGATAATAGACATGTGTCATCCGCATACGTGGTAAGGATAGTATTAGGATGAGTTGGGATGTCAGCTGTATAAACTGTGTAGAGGATTGGGCCGAGGATACTTCCTTGAGGAACGCCGGCAGATTGAGGAAAGAGGGGTGAGTAGACATTATTATGATTTACTGTGAATGACCTGTAGGAGAGATAGGATTGGATAATAAGAAAGTATGTAGGAGGTAGGAATTTACGGAGTTTGTAAAGCAACCCGGGGTGCCAGACTCGGTCGAAAGCCTGTTCGACATCAAGGAAGACTGCTGGACAATACAATCCACGTTCCAAAGCTGAGGAAACAACATCCACCACACGATGGCATTGCTGGATAGTGGAGTGGGATGTTCTGAATCCATATCTGGTATAATCTGATTTGCATTTAGGATGGGATACAGTCGTTTCAAGATGAGCTTTTCCAGGATTTTACCCATTGATGGTAAAAGTGAGATAGGGCGGTAAGAGGAAGGGTATTCCGGTTTCCTTTTAGGTTTAGGTATCATTTTCACGACGGATAATTTCCAGAGGTTAGGAAAATATGTAGTGCGGAGTATAGCATTATATATGTAGGTAAGGAATAGAATGGCTTTTCTAGGAAGATGTTTTAGGATGTGAATCGTGATGAGGTCGTGTCCAGGAGCTTTGCGAGAAGGTAATCTGTGAATAATATTCGATATTTCTGAAGGATGGAATGCTTTGGGAGGAAGGGTCATTTGAAGGGGAATATTTAACTCTCTTTGTATATATTCATGGTGAGACGGATTCATGATATCAGGATGAGGCTGAAAAGTTTTAGAAAGGAATTGACCGAACAGCTGTGCTTTCTCTTCATCAGATCTTGTCCAGTCATTGGATTCAGTAAGGAGTGGATGGTTAAAGTCTTTGAAGTGAAGGATCTTTTTGGTGGTCATCCATAATGATTTGTCAGAAGACGTTAGATTTTCAGTTAGATTCGTTAACTTATGTATTTTGAATTTTCTAATTTCTGCTTTTAGTTGGTTAGTCAGTTTAGTATAGATAGATTTATCTGCTGGGTACCGAGTTCTGTGCCACTTCGTTCTTGCTTTGCGTTTCTCTCTTAATAAGGTACGAATATGCTCTGGGAGGTCAGTCTTCTGAGAATTGTTAATTTTATGATTTGAGGTATTGTCGCTTAAAGTGGTTTTTATTTATGTTGTAATTTTTCTATCGCTGTATCAATGTCTTGTTTTGTCTTGAGTGAAATTTTTAAGTCCAGTTTGTTCTCCAAATCATAACAGAAGTTGTCCCAGTTTACACGTCCTGTAATCAATCTAGGAAGGGGAGGCTTGGGAACGAAACTTGAATGTAATAAAAGGAGAACTGGGCTATGATCTGATGAAAGGTCGTCCAAGGATTTGATTTCGGTTTGGTTGGAGGAAATCTGGGGTGTGATAAATATGTCAAGGATGTCGGGATGTTTTTTGATGGATGTAGGCCAATAGGTAGGGTTGTTTGGTGCCAGGATGGAATAACTCTTTTTGGATGTTACAGTAGACAGGATATTTCCTCGGGAGTTGGATGTTCGACAACCCCATCGTTGGTGTTTAGCGTTGTAGTCCCCTCCAGCAATGAAGCGCGGACCAAGAGATTGGAATAAGGATTCAAGAAGGTTATAAGAAACGGAAATTCCGGGAGGACAGTATACAGCTGAAATTATGATATGAAAAGGACGAGTTGTTATGTATACTGAGGTTGATTGGATAGCATCAGTTGGAATGGAAGGAATAAGGGAATGGGATAAGTTTTTATGAACGAGAATACAAGATCCGCCATGTGAAGTGTTGTCTGGGTGGTCTGATCTGTAAGTGATATAGTCTCGTATGTAGAAATGCGTGCGGTGAGTGAAGTGTGTTTCAGTAAGTAAAGCAATGTCTATTTGGTTGTCGTGTAGAAATAAATCAAGTTCGTCACGGTGAGTATGCAGTCCATTAGCATTCCACAGAACGATAGCTAGGGGCTTCATGCTCATCGTGGGTAATTAAATGGAACTTCGGTAAGGATTCTCGTGAGTAGGTTGATGAGAGGCTTGATTGTTTCTTGAAGGTCTTTCAGGAAAGATGACAGGATAGTGTTTATGTCGATCGGGTTTTGGATTTGGAATGGATATGAGACTTGAGTTTGATAGGGATAATTAACGGGTAATGGATGGTTGGCTGGGGGTTGTACCCGAGGTGCTAAGTTTTCATTCGATGTTTGATGAAACATGTTGATGTTTGTTTGAATGTTGTGATTGGAAGGGAGAGGATTTGGTTGTTGAGGTGGTAATTTGACCCGTAAGGGTGTATAACAGTATCTTAAAACAAAAACCGTAACCACTACAACCCAAAAAGGATCTTGGGTTCAGCTCGAAGAACATCGTCATCGAGGTCAGAACATCTTCCACAGCTTTCTCTGTCTTCATGGTTCAAGTCTCCCTCTCGAAATCTCTGGAACCATCATTGAACAGTGCATTCACTTATACTGCCTTTGCCCCAGATATCGTTGATATTTCTGGCCGCATGGCCTAGATTGAACTCGTAAAACAATATTATGAGAAAGTCACGGATTGACAGCTCTGTAAGTATCAAACTGTTACAGAGTTAAAAGACAACATTTTTTGTTTGAAATAGGGTTAATAAGTGTTTACATATGTAGAGTTTGTAAGTATCTCAGTCAAAGTTATAAAATATAATTAATGCTCAATTTATTTTTATTATTATTCTTTTGATGGTGATCATTTTTACATATTTTTATTTTGATGAGAATAGATTTGTCCTGGCCGGAATTCGAACCCGGGTCTTCCGCATCTCTAGCGCGGTGCTCTAACCATCTTAGCTACCAGGCTCGTAGCCAAGCCAGACGAATCCATTCTTTTCACCGATCCTATATCCCCGTGTTCTCGCAATTTTTGCGATGTATAAAAGGGGAAGAATGTTCATTGAACATTACTATAATTAGGATCTCATTGACTCACGTAAATTTTATATTACAATTTATTTTTATTTATTATTGATGGTGATTATTGTAAATATTTTTATCTTGAAGAGAAAAGATTTCTCCAGCTCAGGATATAAAAATATACGACATGCATTACTATTATCAGTCAGCGCTAGGTAAGAAATGTACTGTTTCTAAACTAAACGTTGTGTAGACTGGTGATTTAATCAAGATCACACTCAACGACCATTTGTATACCCCAACTAAGGGTATGGCCACACCTACATTGGATCCGATTCAGTGCGACGTGATTCTATCACATACGATGCTGGGGTGTATACATTATACATATTTTACTATACATTATCATAATATTCATACATAATCTATATATTTCAGTCATTTGGTTTGCTAGCGACGTCTCATCGTATCACACCGGATCCAATGTAGGTGTAGCCTAAGGATGAGTGATCCCCGAGAGGTTCTTTAAATCTTAAAAAATCGATTTACGGCTCTAGGCTGAATATATTTGTTTAACAAATAATTCGAATAATACATATTTTGTTAACACAATAAAGAATTCGTCTAACACAGCTCCATAGGCAATAAGCC
Source organism: Troilus luridus (assembly GCA_964056705.1). Classification (NCBI taxonomy): domain Eukaryota; kingdom Metazoa; phylum Arthropoda; class Insecta; order Hemiptera; family Pentatomidae; genus Troilus; species Troilus luridus. Next base: position 77,434,117 of record OZ057414.1, on the reverse strand, counting down.
ACTCCGTTCGCTTGTCTATATGCATTTAGAAAATTATTTATAATAATTAAGAAACGTTCGCAAAGCATTCATGATAAATTAATGAAGCAAACTGCGGCAATCATTTTGATGAATTCCATAATATTCGATGCTAGGCAATGCTTCAGACCGAAAGCATAGTGTTTCGGAATCAATCAACCACCCACGCATAAACCATTGTAAACAGCCCGTGTTCCCACCGGCTCCAAACCCAATCAACAATACTTGCTCCGGGCTTAAGAAATTGATTAACGCCATATAACTTTGATTGAACCACGCCTCTACAACGCTTAGCTGATCTTGACCACATGAGCTACATTCCTTTTTTTTTCTCTAACCAAATATACTTCTTATAGTCCTACCATGCGATACCGATAATACGTATTATTTTTTCTAAAATGAGTTTTTTAAGTGAAATATCTGAATTTGGTTTGATTTGATTATGTACAGTAAATAAACGAACCAAAATTACGAAGTTGTTCTCAGAGTCCACAAGAAAAAACGATTAAAAACCCCCAAAAAGAAACTCAAAATCTATATTTCTTGTCCTACAATGGACAAAAAAAAATGTGTTTCAGCTCCATTCAACTCCAGCACGACTGGAGTTTACTCCTTAAGAACTAGTATTGTGTAGATTAAAGAGGGTAAATGAAAGCATCTTGAAAAATAATCATAGCATATATAAATAAAAATAAAAAACCAGTACCACTACAACCCGTGAACGGGTCCAATAGCGTCCAATTTTCGAGGACGTTAAAAATATCCCATTTCGTATTTCAGAAGACATAACGAATCCATTATAACTATTTTTTTCTACAATTGGAATTTATAGGTAAAAGATTCTAGTACAGATCCATTTCTACATTTTGGAGGAGTTATCACCATATAATTGCGGCCATATTTAAAGGGTGTATGTTAATTTGTAATTCGTTCTGAAGTCATCGTATACAGTCTTTGTATATGACTCTTGATATGCAACGGATATTGCGAATAATCATGAAAATCGCAAGAATCATGAAAATTTGGCTCTTTCCTACATTAGGACTGCTTAGTTGGAGGACTTTAAATTAGTTGACAGACATTACTGAAATGTAACTTTCAGTAACGTCTGTCAACTAATTTATTTACTGAAAAATCATATGAGAGCGAAGTGGCTGAGTGCTACAGCACTGAGTTGCCATTCCGAGAATCCTGGTTCAAAACCCTCATGGGGCTCAGCCCACCTCTATAAAGTGGGTACCAAAATAAGTGGGGAAATCGGGCCGTTGAGCGTGATCCAGGACAAATCGTGACTTTAGTGACAATGTGATCCAACAGAACTGTTTAACTTGCGGAATGAAGAAGAAAGTACTAATTTTGTTTTACAGAAAGAGGCGTTATCCACGAGACAAGACAAGGCGAAGAAAGACATAAAATGAAGTATGTTTACACAAACAGAAGTGGATCTGTAACAAATGAATCTGCAGAGATTCAAAGGAATCTGGGGAATAAAAACAATGATTTATTTCAACAAATCTTGAGCGATATTTCTCATAAGTCAAAAATCTACATTTTATGGAAAACGAAAAAACCTATTAGTAGTAGTACAACTTCTTTTCGAACTCTGAAATGTCGAATTAAGTAGCAGTAACAATGTCGAAATTCGAAATAATGCAATTTTAAGCTTGGCTAAGGAGGAGGACTAGTATTAGGATACTAATAGCAACAAAAGTGACTAGTGGCAGGCAAGCTCTGAAGCTAGGTTTTGATGATTGATAGAGAGATATCCATTTCAGCTATAGTCGTGAACCAAAAACACCTTTTTTTCAATAATGTCACATTAGAAATACAAGCGCGATATGTTAGTTGATGGTAATTAATGTAAATTATATAATATTTATAAGGAAGAAAATTGTCCGGGTGGAGGTAAAAAAAAATCTATCAAATTGGGAGAAGAGTTTATTGAAAAGCCAACGTTTCGACCCACATTGAAGGTCTTCTTTAGGGCCCTGGAATAAACAGTTCATTTAAGAGAATTTTTTTTACCTCCACATGGAACAATTTCATCCTCATATACATACATGAGGATGATATATATGGTGTGTATGAATATGAAAAGGGAAAAAGAGACCTTAAATAAATGTTAAGTTAGTGGAAAAATTCCAACAAAAAGCCCTTAAGTCTTCAAACTAAAACAGAAATTGAAAATATCTGTCCAATATTTTGCCCATTCGGGCATCCTCAAGGTAGAAAGACAATAACAGAAAAGAAAAACATGAATAATGCATCCAAGAAACATCCCACCATCTCCAAGCCTCAAATGCATTTTCCTGGTGTATTTTTGAAATTTGGTGAGTGTTTTTTGAAGATTCAAAATTCTGGAGTATTTATCAGCTGTTTTATCTAACCTTATCCAGCTGGGCTCTAGTAACCTTCCTTATGATTCAGTAGTTACATTTGAGCCTTGGAGGTGGTGGGATGTTACTTGGATGCATTATTCATGTTTTTCTTTGCTGTTATTCTCTTCTTACCCTGAGGATGCCTGAATGGACGAAATATTGGACCGATATTTTCAATTCCTGTTTTAGTTTGGAGACTTAAGGGCTTTTTGTTGGAATTTTTCCACTAGCTTAATATAGTATTTATGTGTGTGTGTATATATATATATATATGTCCATGTAATAGATAATAGTTAATATTATCTTATATACTTCTGATTGTCGAAAAAAAAATTTTTTTTAACCATGTAGGTCCTATACCATATTGAAATCCTATATTAAATATTCACACCCTTGAGAAGTCACCCCCACAACTCACCGACCGAGAAGAGAAGGTAGGAAGGGCTCGCTCCCCGGAGGAAGGAGGACGAAGACGCCCCAGGGAGGAACTACAACTCCCAAGATCTGCATAAAACTGCTGTTCTAAGAGTCGCTTCTTGCCACTTCGGAGAGCGCCCCTCCTAGCCGTCTAATAAAACGATTAGCTCTCGTGTCGAAGTTGCCCCATTATTTGGATATCTCCGCGGTTTCTGTTCCAACTTCCCCGCCATGTTCAGTCCCTGCTTCGCCGTTCTAACGGAACTAATGATAATTTACAGGGATGCTTAAGGATGACGAAACCATCGAGTCTCAGAAGAGTGATAACATAAAACCACCAGTATTTCCTACCCAGGTAGTCTTGTCTGAGTCATGGACCGGTAATATAGTTATTGTATTCTATGCCGTCGGTAGGACACATGAGTGTTCAATGATTCTGAGTTTCGTAATTAGAAGGTTTTACTGAATATATTAGAAGTAAAAAAAAAATAGAAAGAAAAAAAACTGTACTGGTCTACCCCTCAGACTTTCACCAGTCGGCACAACGCTTATTAACGTTTTAAGAATTTGTTCGTTACTAACTCCAGCAACTTTACAAGATCGTCTTAATTTCCAGCTATAGCTTCAATAATATTAACTGGGTGCATCCCCCCAAATCCTGCATTGTTTAATCCCCTAAATTCTCCACCAGTGTTCTCAATATTTTTCAACTCGCATATTCTACGTAACACCTAATTTTCGAAGACCTTAAGGTCCTTTTCCGTCCTTTATTGTTAACGGAAATGTCTCACATCTGTAAAGAAGAGTTGAAAGGGAGATGGTTTTATAAATTATGATTTTTAGATTTCGGGACAAAAGATGAGAACATAGTGATGTCCTGAGCAAATAATAACAAGAATTTTCTGCCATTAATGGCGCCTTTATTTTCTCTTGAATTTCGTAATTTCCAGTTAACATAGACCCTAAGTACTTAAACTTTTCTAAATGTTCGAACTTATTCCCTCCTACAACAATATCACAAAAATTTCTCCCTTGTTTGCTACTAACCATATGCTTAGTCTTATCTGAATTTACTTCAAGCCTCATTTCATTACCTGCATTCATCAACGTTTCTGTATTTAGTTTTATCTCCACTTCACCCAACAGTAATGATAGTTAAACTGTTGTGTATCTATTTTATTTTATTGTTATTTCAAATATTCGCAACTAAGTAGCAGTGCATTCAGCAAATTCGAAGTGACTTATATCCTCCTAGAATATGAAGATTTGATAACTAATTAATTGTTCCTGAGCAGGTCCCTAGGTCATTGTATTTTCAATAATCTTGTAAGTTGGCCAGGTAATAGCGAGAGAGAAAGAAGTTGAAGAATATGGTGACGTATTGACAATTGTAATGTGGTGTATTAGTCGTAAATATGAGAGTTTAATGTTCATGTCGATTGGTACCGTGTGATTAGGAATCATGGAGCATTTACATTTTTCAGGCTGTTCATTTTTTTTTTTAAACTTGTATACATGTACATGTTTTGCTGAACACCAAAGTTCTGATCCACATTGTCCAAATAGATCGTAGTATAGAATTATAGGGTAGAGTAGTCCTCGTTTCGTAAGTATAGTGAAGAACTGTACTCCAGAAAAGAGTTGATTGTAGCTTGTTATTAGTTCTTGTCTTAATTTCGTATGTTCCATGTAAGTCTTTTGTACAAAATAGTCCAGGATAATGTACAACGTTTTTTAATGGTACTTAGTCGTCTATTCTTAATTAAAATAATAAATTTTAGAATAATTTTTGTTTCTGAGAAGTATCATTTTTCATAAAAATTGACTATGACCTCTACACTACTAAATGTTAAAGAAAAAACCTGTACCACTACAACCTGTGAACGGTTCTGGGGTTCAGAAGATGGTAGAGACTATACTGTTTCATAGACAATGGTTGTTCAGGGAGGTTATTTGTCCTAAATCACGCTCAACCACCAGATTTCCTCCCCTTATTTTGGGTACCCAGTTTATGAGGCTGGGTGAGCCCCAGGAGGGTCCTAGATCCCATATGATCCATCCCCGGCTGCTAACATACCACTGGATGTTGAAGTGACCCCAAAAACTTTTTCAAATTCAACATTTTAGAGCGCACTTCATTTATGAGAGAGAACAACGAACACACGTCGAAGAATATCTTGCTAGAGTAAGATCAAGGTTGATATAGCCGTTAAAATTTCTTTATTCCGTTAAAATTCCTATTATTATTGCGTACAAGGAAGTAGAACGAACTTGATGTCCAAGCGTAAAATATTGCCTAGGGCGACTATTATTTGATTGACCTCACCTAATTGCAATGCCAGGCTGAATAGATAATAACCTGTCAAAAGATCGATTGTCCAATCAAAATCGCTCTGATGAACCAGAAAATATGCGCATTCCTGTTCTCTAATGACGTAAATAATTTATTAAAACAAAGACGTAATTATAAAGTACGACTATTAATTTAAATAAATCGAATAACATTATTAACAGTATAATTCATAAACTGTGACTTATTAGTATAAAAAAACATTGCTATTTTACTACACTTAAATTTTTTATTTTAGCAGTATGAAAGACTATTAATTTGTTTTAGGTAAAAGAAGTCTTCCCTTACACAGGCCAATCTTCTTGTATTCAAATTCCAATACAAAACCTTTTCATAAAAATTTAGGTTTGTTAATTAGCCCCATATAAAGGAATGCCAGGACAGAGAAATATTCATATAATACATAATAGACCTTGTAGTGGAAAAGAAGAGGAAATTGGGTAAAATTTAGGCAGATATATGAGAAGATGAAGGGAATATGGGAAAATAGTAAAGCTAAGAGAGGTACACGCGAGATTCTTAAACGGGGATTTTGTGACATCATCACAAAAATTAATTAGCACCATATTATCCTCAAGTCTAACTAGTTTCTTTCAAATTCTGTAATCCGAACAATAGGCATTACCATTCAAGAAAAACCTAAGTGCCTAAAGAGGGTAGGGTCAGCTCAGTGTGTAGATCCGCGAGAACTGACTTCAAGGCCGGCTATGGCAAGCAAAGTATTTGTTTTATTAATAGTCATAGATCGTGTCTGTAGGATCAGCAGATAATTCTGGGTATATAACCAACGTCTGTAAGGCATATAACGAATTATCAAGGGAAACAGAGGATGATTTCGTCCAAATCACTACCCTGCACATCCCTATTTTAATAATTAGTACAACCATACACAATAAAGAATAAAATTTCAAACAAATGTATAATGGTTTTTTGAAAAAAACGTTTTAAGTGTGGCCTGTAAAATTTCAAATTATTTACTAGATTTCATATATTTCAGATTTTATTGGTACATTAGGTATATAATATATTTTCCTATAAAATATAAACTTCTTTACAGTAGGTTATTTTCTTAATGATTAAAAATTAACGAGCGATAACCTGACCGGTTTAAAATTCACATAGGACGAGAAGAAGGATATAGGTGTAGAAGGATGGGACAAGAGAAAAAGGGAAAGGAAGTGGAAAAAGGACGGTGGAAGAAAACGACCGTAGGAAACAGCTTACATAAAAGACAGGCCCTAACTGCCCGCAATAATCATTTTCCAGTAACGTGTGGCGGAGGATGTTGGAGAGAGCATCAAACTACAATCATCCCCTAAATCATAGAGAGCAGATGGTGCCTCTGGGTGGGGGTCTTCTACCCCTAGGAGGCTAATGCCTCCCCTACCAGAGTCTACAATTAAAACTCCAGGCTGCAGCACTGTCTAATGGCACTCCCGCCATAAAATGATTATTCCTCCCCTGCCTCGACTTTAATGAAACGGAAAGTTCACTGTCATGGCGGCAATATTCCGGGCCGATTAGTCACTCTAAATGAATTCTCCAATATTTTAATTCTTCATTTGTCGAGCTGCCCGTCGTTAACGCCTCCCTAATCACCGGAAGGAACTTTTGAACTGGAGCATCTCCCATGTTTTACTTCAACTCATTACGGCCATTTTAATCTCAGTTTTCTACTTCGGACCTTGTCAAGGCTTTGACACTTCTTAAGGGTTTCGGGAGCTCAGCTAAATAATTAATCCCGGAAAATTTTCTTGATTATCACACTTTTGACAGTTTGTTTCACTGACTACTGAAGCCCTGTCAAGCCAGTATTTACTCGACCTATTTCTCTTCCCCTAATACTTTTACAGTTCCCTAAATATCAGTCTTACGGCTCATTGAAGTCAAATTGTTCAATAGAATAATACGTATTTATAGACTAAATATATTGCAAGTGGTATGTTGTTATTGGCTATCCAATTCCTTATCATGCTTTTCGCGTTATGCTGCCATGTCTAATTGGTCCAGCTACATTGGGAATCCATGGGCTACATCGCACTGGCTTGGGGCCTATTTATTAGTCATCGGCATAACTAAGGATTTCTTATTCCCTTAAAATCCTATAATACCACAGGTGACCCTTAAATTATGTATGGTAAATCTATTTTTTTCGATTGAGCTATCTTTCTGCTACTTTCCTGTCTACTCAGCTCCCAAATCGCTTTCATTATTGGACGAGCTGCTATGGCTAATCGGACTACATTGGGAGCTCTAAATTCTGCGTGTCTAGGTTTAATTTTCAACGTGCTCTTGACATGGTAGGAGCGGAGGGGCTCATTGGTAGAGCACTGAGTAGCCATGCCGGAAATCCTGGTTCAAATCCCGCTGCGGGTAGTTACTTTTATTTAATCTGTTCGCGGCGGGAGATGGATCATATGGGATCTAGGACCTTCCTGGGGCTCACCCAGCCCTCCTTGAAACAGAACAGTCCATGTACTGAACCCGACTCGTTCACGGGTCGTAGTGGTTACAGGTTTATTCTTGACATGGTATAGGATCGGAACCCCCTTTTAACGTCCTTTCAGAAGTACGGTATAGCCAAGGATTTTTTACTCCCTTTAAAAACCCTAGGGCCATCTGCTGGGCTACGAACCGGCGATCTTGTGCTTAGTAATATGTTATGTAAACCGCACTATTCAGTCCAAGCGCGACCCGTCTTATTAAAAGATGCTTCGATTTTTATAATTTTGCCCTTAGAGATGATCTTTCTATAATATATAGAGTAATCTTGAGCACCTCATTGTCTTTTTCCACATTTGTAAACCAAACATTGTTTAACTTTAGCTTCCTCAAATAATGAAAAAGCTTTCCAGTTAATCATCTGAGTTTTATTCTAGATATATAACAAAAATATAATATACACGAACTTGTAATTATTGATAAAAATAAAAATTATGAGCTCAGCAAAATGATCCATTCACAGAGAAGAGCCCTTTTTTTTAAAATAAATTGATTCAGTAAAAATAATTAGTCCCGAGCATTATCTTCCATTCCATTCTCCTTTCTTATTGTCCTGCAGAGAACGTTGTGTAGCAATAAAACGCTTTTGTCTGTAACAGGGTATTTTCCTCAATACTAGGCACTCAATATTTTCGTGACAATCAAACCGCAACCTAATCATTACGTGTTGGATGTGTTATAGTAGTACATAATTTTAATTTACCTAAGTTGCTGCAACTTTCTCGCACTCCCCAATCATTTAGTTTCACTTCAATGTCTTACCTGTGAACCTTATCATCTCTCTCTTTCTTGTTAAACCACCAGTTGAGCATTCGTGTTTATATTTAAGTGACTTATGTACATATAAGTTTGAAACTGATCAAACACAAATAATAATGTAAATGTTGAGCAACTACTTGTAAGATAACCACACCACAAATAGTTATTTATTTGACAAGTGAGGAAAGTGCCACTTTACTACACCCGAGTGAATTTTACCACACTCGCCTTCGGCTCGTGTGGTAATTAAACGAGGGTGTTATAAGCACTTTTCTCACGTGTTAAATATTACATTTATCCTGCAACCTTTTAAAAATTAGGAAATTAAAGGTGAAACTTTAGATTTGTTAAAACTACACTAGCGCCATCTCTTACAATTTTCTATTACTAACCTCATTGAAACATTTATTTATTATTATTTAGAAAATAATATTCTGATAACACATACAAAAATAAAATAAACGTTTATTATTATATCTTGATTTATATTTACATTTCTCTTCATATCTGACTTTAGATGTTTTTGGTATAAGTTGGTTTATTTCCTGTTCTTTTATGAATGGAGGAGTAAATTCTAGGAGTTTATCACTTTCGATTTGATTTTTTATTTTGTTTGTGGTCTGGTGTGTGAAGGTTCTAATAGATTTAAGGTTATAAAATCGATTCAAAATAAATAAAATCTATCTTGAATTAAATATAAAATATTTTAATTTACCATTTTAGGAATTTAAAATGAACAATATTATAATACTGCCATTTAACATTTAAAATAACAGAGTGCTGATTGTCAAATTCGATCTTGGTGGCTGTTACTTTCCCCCACTAGTGATTTTTCACTTTCCACATCAGTTTTAGTTGAGCAATGGATACCATTACTCAATGGTTGCAGGAAAAAGAATTTCTTTTGAAGCGCCACGCTAGATACTGCCTTTTTGACTCAAAAGTATAGAGAAAAGATTCACTCTCTGTTTCAGAACGCTAAAGAAATCCATGCGCAGCCAAAATCTATTGTAAGTGAATCGTGCGGAGGACGAATTTGTTGACGCGATAGGCTGCAGCGATGACTTTTAGAAACAGACTGAGGCGTTCGATGATTTTTTTCGAAAAATGGAAATCCTTCTTCATGGGTACCTACTATGAAATTCCCACTTCGTTCAAAGCTTTTGTACCCTTACTGTCTGCCCGTTCTTAGTATTTTTTTTGTTTATATTATCTCAAATATGTTCTCCTTATGAATTTAATAAAAGCACGACATACACCAAATGCCAGTGTCGGTCTCGTCAAAATTTGGCGTTGACAGTATGGCATTATTTGTTTGTGACGGCGTCCGTGATTGGGCTGAGAGTGGGGCAATGCCATGCAAAGTGGACCGCTCTGAGTCATTAGTACAAAATAATTTACATCTGAGCGCATGCATTTTAATATGTGGATACCAATCAAAGCTACCATACGGTCCCCGCAATTTGATACATGGCCGATTCGAGTCCCCCCAAAGTTGGTTAACTCTAGTCATTATTCGGTCATGTTTATGTTGATAGGGTTGCCTTAGTGTGTTGCCGCGACAGTCGCCAATATATCACGTGTTTATTTGGACTTGTCCCGACCAACTGGGGTACCATTAGCCATTCATTGGCCTTGTCCTCTCGCTGTCTGTCTCCAAACGGCGGGGGAGTTCAAAGGGGTTGTGCCCCTACCGTCTCAGTAATTGAACAATAAATAATTAATGAGTTGGAGAAGAGTTGGTGAGAAAAAAATAAAGTTTCACCCGGTGTAGATGAGGTTCAAAGGAATCGGCTTCTTTGTGATAAACCGCCCATAGAGCTCTCTAATTGAACTTCTTCCCTCCTTTAGCTATATTTTTTTACAAAGTTTATTCTCGAAGTGGATCGAACTTAAGGAGGAAAAAATGCAGGTTGTGCATACTGTGATTGCAGGCTTCGCTTGTTAAATGTTTTCGCTTCAATAAATATTTAATAAAATTATTCTTTAGCCTGTAAGATGAATTTTATATAATCAGATAATTATACATTAGAATTCCTAAATTTTGTCAATCCAGGTTTAATTAGGACCGGAATCATTAACCTGACATTGCACATGCTAGAACCGCCTTTTTACGCCCCCTCCGAAAAACGGCAATCGAAAGATTTTTTACACTCTTTTATAACTCCAAAGGCCACTCAAAGAGCTAGAAACCAGCGACCACAGGTATAATAGAAAGCTGTTATGCTATTCACAAACCATTGTATTTTGTCTTACAATTCTGGATAGTTTTTTTTTATTTGATCTGTCAGGAATTATAGTTATGCTGTTCATTACTTATGTTACTATTATTTCATTAGTCATGTTCAACTAAAACTATTTGATTATTTGAATGTTTACGCAATGATTATCAATATAACAGAATAAAATTAAACAAATTATTCATACTGTATTCATCTATATAAAATTTAAGTGCTTCCCGTACAAAACACTAAAAGAATGAGTAAATTGAATAATCACACACGAAGGCTGTGTTAACACTAACTTTATTTCTATAGCTTTATTAGGATTAGTGGCTATTAAAAGTATAATTAGCCCATATCAAACAGAAGTAACTCATGTCTTACTTTAAATTGCGTAACTATAAACAATATTATGTTTATTAATTAATTATTTAATTAATAAACATTAATTAATTAATGTTAAGCGTTCAATTATTTCTTTTATGCTTAAATATTATTATTTTACAATTTTATTTTTGTTTTTCTTGACCAGATAAATGTATTCTATTATTATTGCAGACATTTGTTATTCTAAAGGACCTGGTCTCAGAATTAAATTATTTTTCTATTGTATTTTATTCAATAAAATAAATATATTATATGAAATTATAATATTTTCCTCGGGCCGCAAAAAATAAACTCCTGTCTTTAGAGTATGCAAAATAATTATATAAAAAATAAAAGTTGAATTTATGGTAAAAAAAATCACCTATTAGATTAAGGATTTACAAAAACTTCATAATACACCAAGTCGAAGTGGTGAAATCTGAATCCAACTGAAAGGACCGATGAACGATCCATCTTGGATGCAAATTCTAGACGACGGGCAATATCGGGGACGAGTATAGCGAAGACGGGAGAAGGAGATAAGGCAATATAAATGATAGATATAAGGAGAGGGGGTGATAATAGGGCGGCCGTTAGGACGGCACTAAATCTGACCAGCTAATCCCAGATCGGAAGGCAAGGTGCTAAGTCCACCAGTTAGCTCCTCCGCCATGTCCTCCATGTCCGGCCTCTTCTGCATTCAAGGAACATCATCCTACTTGCCTCGCGTCCTCAAGTAAGCTCGTAATAAATTTATCTCCTCGAGTGCGATGGGACTTTAGGTCGCAGAACATATAGCCAGGATTATTTTGAGTAGCCTTGTTCTTATTGAAGGGAAGAAAGAATCGCTGATACCTGTTGTGTATTGGTTAGCATATGAACCGACTATGCCCAAGATTGCGGGTTCGCAACTTGTTAGGTGGTATCAGGATTTTTTAAGGGAGAAAACATCCCTGGTTATATCTTACACCGGAAGAATGTAAAATACCGCTCCTGGGCCTGTTGGGTGACAGGTACTCACTAAAGGTCCTCATTCTAGTTATGATTGGATAGGCAAAGGATTTAGGATTTAGGACTACCACTGTACAGCCAAATGGCCTTAAATAAATAAACAAACAACAACTAGTTTTATCCTGCCCCAATAACTGTGTTTAGATGAAATAAGGTTTTGTAACTTTTTTTTTGTAATGATCAAAGGGTTCTGAATTAAATATTATAATAACATTTTACTTTGTTAGATATTATTATTATTGGCATAACATCCCAAGATCAAACTTGGCCTCCTGAAGCATCGACTACCAGTTTTCCGCCTTCCAATTTTAGTTACCAAGCAGAATCAGTAGATTCGGAATCTTCCCACCTAAGTTTTGGATGACCAACCCTCCATGCTCCATACACGCTTTGCAAATCTGTCATTTAATATTTTTGTAATAATAACTCTTAGACGTACAATAGATAAAATTAAAGAGATTGTTAGTTCACTAATACAATTTACTGCCGTTATACTGTCCAGCTATATTTGAAAGTAATAGTTATCGTCAAATAAAGAAAAAAATTTTTTATTTATTTTCTCAAAGTACTTTTCTTTCATACAACGATCTTATTTCTTGCAACTCTTGAAATATTTCTATCTTCATCTATAGACAACAATCCTAGCGAAATACCAATCGTTATACTTCACTCATTGCCCCAATACAAATCCATTTGCAATTATTAATCAACTTGTAATAAAAAAACCATGGCTTTCAGACGTCGTTCAATTATCTGGCTCAATCCAAGAAACCCGTCGGATTTGATGTCGGAAAAAGTCATTTTAGACTTTCCCAATACCTGATTATGACTTAATCTTCAAGTGTGTTCGAATCTTTCCACTATGTAGTCACAGAATTTCCATATTAATATTTCCCAACTTCCAGGCTAGGTGAAAATACATTAAGGTGATACTCCTTTACACAACTCGAACCCAACCTGAATTTATAACATAATCACCCTTCAAAATCATAAACCCACGAAGGCTTCGTTTTCCTCTATTTTTTTTTTGTAATGGAATGAGACTCAAACCTTGCTTAACTTCTTTACAATGACATATCAGTTCTTATTATCCCGCTTAGAAAAAATAATTGATAATCTAGAGAAGCGGAACTTGGACAGTATGATGGTCTCGACATATTACAGATTAGAATAGATTAGGTCAGACTGGAATAGGATACCTTTGAGATTAAACAGAGCTGGGTCACAGTGTGATGATTTCCTGTCTAACTGCCGCAGTGAAGGTCAGAGTTCATAGGATGTTCGTCATTTTGGAGCAGAACCTCATCAATTTGCAATGAAGGCCAACATTTTCAGCCCTTATTCCCTTACACGGTACCTATTTTATTATAGGTCCTATAAATCTTATAAGACACTTCAAAATTTATATGCCATATCTCCTTACCTTTATAAATCTAATAAATCTATCTTCTACAAAGATCTATCTTATTTTAAGTTCTATAAACCTATCCCCAACTGCTGAATTTTTCACATAAAAAAAAACAAAAACGTTTCTTAATTTTTAACACAAAATTACTAAAGACTGGTAAACACTGAATGGGTTTAAGTACCTTTAAATTTCTAAATAAAACTTTATTTTTTATATTGTATTAATTTAATTAAGTTCCTACAGTACATCTATACAGGTCTTGCTTGAATCGTTTGTTTATGTTTCTCTTAGGGAACTACATATTTCTGAACAAATATTAACTTTTCATTATATAAATTGGCCATTTGAAGTGTCTAGGATATAAACAGATTGCTCCACGGAAAATTGTCGTGTAGGACAAAATTTCTTGACTAAACTATGAAAAATTGTAAAAAATTAATTAATGAAATTTCGGAGTTGGGCCTTTCTCTTTTGGCCCTCAATGCGTTATATGATAAAAATTTGACAATAAAAAAATTGATACCAGTAGACCATTTGCACTTTTTGAGGTATAAAAGAAACCATAATATAAAGTCCTTAGATAATAGTTGTTGACCTTATACATATAAGAAAGAAAATAATCCGGTTGGAGGTGAGAAAATTTTTTCTGAAATAAGGAGAACTCGTTTTTTCAAAACCAACGTTTCGACACACATTGCAGGTCTTCTTCAGGGATTATAATGGAGTCAAGTCTTAAGGGCTTGAATAACTCAACTGGCAACCCTTGAGAGTTAAGATTTACATTTAATTAGTTATTTAATAGGAAACGGGTGCAACGAAATTTCTGTGTTCACAAATTCATCACACCTACACTCCTAGTTCTAACATAATACGGTAATAACCACATTCTTTAAAGCATTTTTGCGATACCTTGAACAACTACTACATCCCTCTATATAGGAGAGCGATGATTGATACGATGTGCAAGACAGGGTTGGATATGCCTCGGAATTGGACTATAGAAAAGAACTGGAGGTATTGAAGGAAGACGAAAGGATATGTTGGAATCAGAGGATAGCTTATAAATAAGGTGGAGCCCGGAAGATCACGTCTTGGGTACGTGAGGATCCGACCAGGGGTAGAGGATAGAGGAATATGGTCTGTGGATCTGTAATGTCTCCTGTCTTCAAAGATCTACTGATTGCCAGCGCTTCTAGGATAGTAATCACCGCAACAAAGATATCCTCTGGTTCAAAGGAATTATCTTTATTAGCAAATAGGATGATATACGAATGAATAACTCGTTAGCGAATATAATAGCAACTAATTTCACTTAAATAACAATTAATATTATACCGAAAGAAATTATGGATTAATATATATACACATACACTAATACACTTAATATAAGTAATCTATTGGTATTAGGGCAGTTTTGCAGTTCTGTCCCTCCATTTACTTTCACTAAGCACATGAAAGGCCGTAAAAAACTTATGAAATAAAGAAAAATTTATTTATTAAATTCTTCTAATTTCCAAAAATTATCTAGGGTCACCTGTGGTGTTTGGTTAGTACATCAACTTACTATGCCAGGGATCGTGTATTCGCATCCCGGCAGATGACCTAAGGGTTTTTTAGAGGTAGTAAAATGCCTTAGTTCTGGGGTCCTACGGAAAGGACTTTGGTTTAAGGCTAAACGTCCCTTCTGTATGAATTAGATTTTGTTATTTGCAAGAACTACAAAAAGATTCGTGAATTAAACAAACCCATACTGAATTAATGATTTGAAGGGATAATGACGTCGTATGGTTTTATGTTTATTTTAGTTCATTAAATCATATTATATATATATATATATATATATATATATATATATATATTAACTGTTATTACTGTGGAACTGGCGGGCACAGAACGAAAAATACCACATTTAGTACCATTTAGGGCACATTTAGTACAATTAAGTTATAATACCGGAATTCCGCACCATTACAACATTATAAATATCCCAAATTACAAATATTGCTAATATATTATCTGTACACTTTATAGCACAGCGTAAACGTGGGTGAATTAATAGATATATTTTTCCTTAATATATTAATCACTATCTAGAAAAAGTGACAGGAATTTAATCTGTCAATCACCTTTTTTGTCATCATTGTCATAAAAGCACTACCGTCGAGGTCACAATAATTTTATGTTATTGTTATATGTTTGTTAATTTTCAAACTTGTTGCTATTCCTTAAATATTCACAGAATAATTTTATTTTTATGGAGAAACAACGTTTCCAACGAATCTAGATGAACAATTCCGCTATTGACAGATTTATTTAGATTTGACATATATATATATATATATATATATATATATATATATATATATATATATATATATATATATATATATATATATATATATATATATATATAAGTAATTGTATTAAATTAAATCGGTCGTGTGCTTTCTACATACACTGTTCTGGAAATTTCTCACCTTTTTTCCTCAACACCATTAATAATTGAAAACTTTACTACCCGTTCGGAAAAGAGTGGTGTATTCAACGTTGGTTTCAGAAATTTCAGTTTTTTCAGAAAAGAAAAAACCAAGTCCTGGGAGTGAAAATTTGATAAACGTTGGGAGAAATGTATAGATAATTTGGGTAAATATTTTCTTTAGAAATGTTGTGATTTCATAAAGTTTTTTCCTTAAAAACCCTTCCTTTCGAAACGACCCAATAATTGTTTCTAACAATTGGTTGTTGGATGTTGGTTTTTTTACTAGTGGGAATGTGCCAGGGGTTCATTCCACGAGTCATTATATTAAGATAGGTTCAATCAATAAAATACTATTTTTTTAACGTCGTTTCGATATTTTAATGTTCTTGTTTTCAGGCAGTATTCTTTTTTCACAACGATGGCACAATTGAACAATAAATCGCGAAAAGTTGCCAAAATATAGTTTTATATTGATAGACTGATCAACAAAAACCTGAAACATTTAGATAAGTACATGAATGTATGTGTATATATACATCAGCGAAGCTTTGCCGGATTATTATGTTTAGTTAATCAGCAATAAATATTTTTTTCCTACTTATTTAGATCATTGTCACATCAGGCTGTGATCTAAACATGAAAAATAATAGTTATTTTTTTTAAATCGTTAACAATAAAACAGATTAATGCAATTCTAGATACCACTTTTTCCATTAGAAATTATTATTTCTCGATTTACGAATTTAATTTGTGCAACTTAGCTGTTTTTCGTTTCTACAATTTCTCGCCATTGATCTCGGCCCAGCCTGTCTCATTTTTTCTAAGAACCCTCGCTGCCATGCTCTCCTCCACATCCTGCAACCACCTTTTTTTGGGTCGTCCTCTTTTCCTCCTTTCCACAGAGCAATATCCGAAGATTATTTTTGGCCATCGGTCCTCAGCCATTCTTTTTAAGTGACCATACCATTTTAATCTCCTTGTTTCTACTGTTTAGATGATCGTTGTTTCCTCATCTATCAATTGCCTCATTGTCCTATTAGGGACGTGTTGAATTCTGGAAATGGCAAAACTGCGTCTTCAGTCACATGTCAAAAAGTCTCTCTCCACGGTCAACAACTTCATTTTTTTTTTATTAGAAATAAAAATAAATCTGAACCAATACAACCTATGAAGAGTACCGGGTTCATTACATGGTAGAGATTATACTGTTTCATGGAGGAAGGTTGAGCAGGGAGGTGATTTGTTCTTGATCGCGCTCAACCATCGGATTTTCTCCCTATTTCGGGGTAAGTGGGTAGTTAATAGAGGCTGGGTGAGCCCCAGGGGGGTTCCAGATACCAAAGGATCCATCCCCGGCTTTTGACATATTAAATAAAATCTATCTATCTCAACCGGATTTGAACCCATGACCTTCAGCACGCCAAATAAGACCTTTACCACCGACCCACTCCGCTCCCTTTAGAAATAGGATTCCCAAATCCAGTAGTTTTTCAATTCAATTCTTCCCTTAATGGACAAACAAAATATGACAAGGAGATATAAACGGCGAAGGGGATCTCATGAAATATTAAAGGAAGCCTTGATCAAGACTTGAACGGTGTTATCCCGAGGAAGAACTGATCGTGGGGAATCCCGCGGTAGTACATTGAAGGCACCATCAAAGACTCACATTAGGGCCTCGGAATAATTTAGTGGCAAAGCTACAGATTACACTGATCCCTTGCCAACTCAGCTCCCCTCCACCAGATGATGGAATTTTTACACTCAATTTCCTTTCCGGATTTATACAGTTTCATTTTGATTACACTGGGATCTTGGGGGTCCCTCTCAAACCGCGATTAAGGATCCAATAGCCTTATTTCCCGAGCTATAGAGTTGAAATGGAAACCACCCGGGATTCTACCTCTCCTCGTCCTCATTATTATGATTGTTATTACAATTAAAATTGTATAGAGGTACTATGGAAAAAAAAACCGTTTTATCTCTCAGAATTACTTGTGATATTTACGCAAAAAAATTAACGAATCAATATAAGAGGAGAAGATCCATTAGGTAGAGATATATAATCAGAAATAAATAATAGTTTAAAAAATAAGCTTTTGTGGGAAACAAAACGAAAAGTAAAAACATATTTTTCAATAAGTTTAAAATAAGAACAGACGTATAAACAAAATATTGCATTGTATCACAAAAGAAATGTGAGATTTTTTTACGATAAATTCGATTATATCATTTTATTGAATGGGGGGGGGGGGTTAGATACCAACAAAAGGGACTTTGGTCCAGGACACTTCTTGAAGAAAGGACACGGAAGAAGGTGGCTGCCAGAGAAGATGGCCAAACCCGAGGAAGGCTCACCTCACTAAGAACTCTATATGTACCCCTGTAATACCAGAATAGGTTTTAAAGTAAATTATGTACATATTTTATAGAAAGAAGGAGAAATTTAATAGAACTTCGTCCCTATCCTATCTTACTTTTTGGAATCCTGGACCTAGACCTCAAAGCACAGAAGTCAAATACAAGCTATTGATATGCGGAACCTGCGAAAAGTAGAAAGGAAAACTTGGAGAGATAAGACACAGAACACAACAATACGGGCTATATTAATTAATTAATCTATATTAACCAGCTATGATTATACTGGATGAACACAAACTGAGGTGGCTCGGACTCCTCCTTATGCTGGAACCAGAGAGAATCGTCAGGAAGACTTTCGATATGATATATGATAATGATTTTATTATATAATAACCATGGATTATATTTCTTTAAATGATTTAACTGTTTACTTAATTATTATTACCCATACATTCATTATTACATTATTTATAGTTCCTTTGAGGTACTATGTTTGATAGATTTGTAAATCGGTCGACCAGCACAAACAAACTGTGGGAAGAATCCATTTTAAAAGTTAGGACGGTAAAATAAATAAATCAGTCGTTTAATTATCATCAATGATTACTCATGGTATTCCTAATAAAATAAATAACCTCATAAAGTACAGAATCTTGAACTCATAAGATAACATATAAAAATAAAAATAAAATAAATTAATTTATAACTAGAATTAATAAAGCGTTTTTATTTTCTTATAACATAACGGGGAAGTCGGGTCGAAGGTGACGGCGGAGGAAGTGAAAGAGATAAAGGGACTGAAGAATGGAAAGGCTCCATGACCAGAAGGAATAAATGTGGAATTTTTAAAATACGCTGGCCAGAAATAGAGAAAATTTATAACGGTCCTGATTAACTCTATTGCAAGGGGTGACAGGATTCCAAAACAAATGACACTTGTATATTTAAGTTCTATCTTCAAAAAAGGGATATAAGACACTCAACACGATGAGGATGCAGAGTACATGCTACGAAAACTGTGAGAGACATTTAATAGTTGTGGCCTAAAAATAAACTTCAGCAAAACTGAATACATGACCATTTACGATCAGAGGAAGAAAATGTCATAATAAGAGTAGATATTTTTTAATATTTGAGGTCTATAACGGAAAGGAATGTAAATCGGAAAAAGAGATAAAACAAAGAATAATTACTACCCACAAAGCAATTGGTATGCTCAACTCCGTCCTTTGGAGCAATAATGTGAAGGAAGATAACAAGAAGCTCATATATCAGTCCATAATTAAAAGCATATTGCGATATGGAGCTGAGACATGAACGATAAGCGCTATTAAAGGAAAAAAAACTATTTCCTACTGAGATGGACTATTGGAGGAGAGCTGCCATGCAGACCAGAAAGAAGGATTAATGCCAAAATTGGAGAACGAATGCAAACAGAACAAAACATCCTCCAAAACATAGAGGGAATCTCAGAAGAATGAAGGAAGGGTAGATAGGGTAGTCCACCCAATTTAATATTCAATTGGAGGGCTGAAGGGAGAAAACGGCGAGGTAGGCCACGAAAAAGATGGATTGAAGGAGTCAGCTTCCTCAAGGAAAGTTAGCACGGCCATCCATGGTCTGAGGGAAGAAGATATATAAGATTGGAAAAATGAATTAAAGGGTATTTTTAAATATTTATATTTTGAAGAGAAAAGATTTGCCCTGTACGGGATTGGAAGCAGGATCGTCCGCCTCTCCTTGGCAGCGCTCTTACCGTTTGAACTACCAGGGGTCGTCAGCCAGGACAAATCCGTTCTCTTCACTGATCTCATACCCCCGTGTTCTAGCAACTTCGCGATGTATACACGAGGAAGTATGTTGATTGAACATTACTTCAATTAGGATCTTGTTGACTTACGTCATTATATTATTTATAATTTTTTATATTAATTGTTTTAATTTTTAAATATTTTTATTTTGAATCCCGGCCAGGGCAGACCTTTTCTCTTCACAATAAAAATATATAAAAATTAAAACAATTAATACAAAAATACAAACGATATTTTTGGTTGAATGAAACTTCAATCTGAAGAAGCCCTTAAGAAAAAATGATAAAAATAACATATCAATTATAAAGTGTTAAAATAAATAAATAAAATATTTAAGAGTTCATTCAGAAATTGTCAAAGAATGCCTTTGTAAGATAAATAAGGCAACAATTAGAAACCTGTGTTGTTGAAGCAAGTGAGTTAGTTAAGAAGTGAATAATTCCAAGGATACAAAGTTAGATCAACATAAAAAAATTACAAAGTAATTAACTGCAATGAAGAGCAAAACGTGATTAAACAGGGTTCTACAAAGTTGCTAACATCCGGGATGGACAGTTGGATGCTGAATGAATCAAGGGATAGGTTTTAATACTGATGAATAAATAAGCGATGATCACTCCAGGTGGAGAGTTTGTAAGCTCTGGAATTACAAACCAGTTCATGAGCAGTTTCATTTAATCCTACCTTCAGCAAGTGTAGCTAAGTGTATGCGAGTGGACAGCACGTTTAAACTTTAATGTAATGGACCTTATTTTCTCAGAAACTTCCGGATCTGAAAATTATTCATTTGCTTTTAAGATTGAAGGCTTATTTATTTTAAGTATTATCCCTTCCGAAAACTCTTGTTATAACTTGGAGGTATTAAAGTACCTAATTAAAAATAAAATTAGGCTAAAATTATCGCTGTGCAATCCAGGTAGTACAAACAATATTTACCAACACAGTTATCTTTCAGCTAAAAACGAAATATTTAAGGTCATAACGCTGTATTGTGACGATAACAATATAAAGTCTCACAAACATGAGAACATTAGACCGTAAGTATTTCCTACCTACGGAGTCTGGTCTTGGCCTTGGACCAGTACGTAATAAAAAAAATATTAAAAAAACCAACTTTATTTGGAATTTTACATATACAAGCAGCATAATTGTGAATACATGTTCCGGACTACCTTTACATGTTTAAAGAACAGTGATTTTAATTAATAACAGTTACCTTTTATAAATAAGTTTCACAATAGCAGGAAAAATGTAGAAAAAAAACGCTTAAGACAAAAAATAAGTAAATAAATAATATTAATAAAATAATAAATAAATAAAAATGATAATAATAAAGTTAATAAATATAGTAATAATAATTAAATAGAAAATAAAAAAACAATTAAAAAGAACTATAAAATAAATACAGATAACTTTATTACAATACCTGCAAATAGTGATTTATTAAGAAAGAAGTATACGTTTTGTTCTTTTGTGCGTGTAGCGTCTTAGCGAATGTTTATCATAGTTACCGATTTTTCGGATTAATTGGTTTTCGGAAGCTGGAGTTTTTTCGAAGTATGTTTTTATTTAGGCTGAAACATAGTGGGAAGTTCAAGATCTTTAAGTATAGTCGATATTTTCGTGTAGCGGGGATAATTATTGATAATCCTCACGCATAGGTTTTGTACCCTTTCAAACTTTCGATAATTTGTGGCGCAGGTTGAACTCCAGACAGGTGAGGCATAGGTTATCAATGGGAGTACGTAATATAATCATAGTTTTCAAGGGCGTGTATAGGACACGTTAAGTATTGAGGGATGACACGCTTCGTAATTCGAAAATAATACTGAATATATTAGAAAAAAAAACCTGTACCACTTCATGATTGCCCTTGGACTAAGTAGATGGTATAGACTATAGTGTCTATGACCACGACATTTAAAGAGGTGATATGCTGAAATCGCGCTCAACCGTCAGGGTTATCCCAAATAAAGGGCTCAATTTATTTTAAAATCATTTTGAATATAATTTTTAAATAAAAAAAAATCCATACATATATATAGCCCTCTCTAAGGGCTGGGTGAGCATCAAGAGAATCTGTTGGGATTAGAGGGTCCATCCATCATGTTAGCAGATTTTTTTTTCTGTAATAGCTGGATTAGAATTGTGAAAAAGGACAAAATATACTCATTAAAATTCTGAAAGGCCTGAGAATTATTTTTACTAACTTTCATTCAACGCTTCTTTACTTTCACTCCTTTGCTCGTTAATTTTTTTTTATTTTAAATACTTGTTTTTTACATTTAATGCCACAAACAAACAAACTTTTAGCAACTATTAAGAAAATTATTTCTAGTAATTTTCTTCCTGAGACTTTCTAAGGCTTTACTGAGGTCCGGCAACACCTTCATAAGAATAGAAGAAACTTCGTTAGATTCTATGAATCATCCATAACGACCTTAATGTCCCATTTGTTGCTGATTTGGCCCGAACCCGCTATCTATCCTTTCATAACAAAATTCATTTCCACTCAAACCCTCTGGTTTTAAACCTAGCTTCCTCTTCAATTCCCGATAATCCTCCGAGGCGTCTGAAAAGAAGATGGCCCCGTGACTTCTTAGTTGAACTTGTGATTTGAGTACTACCAGTGGGTAGTTTCTCTACTTGTCATTTTCACATGTCATTATGTATCGCTTAGCCCATTTACTAGATGTATTTTTATTATACAGTTGTAAATATCATTAAATAAATATTAAAAAAAAAAAAAAGATTCTATGATTTTCCGTGTATTTATATTCTAGCAATTATTATGTCATTCTTATACGTAAGATTTTTTATTATTTGATATTGTATTCAATTGACTGACTTCAACAAATTCTTTTTTTTTTTTTAATTTATTTATTGATATTTACAACTGTATTACAATAATACATCAAGTAAATAGGCTATGTGATACATAATGACATGAGTTAATGGCAAGTGGAGAAACTACCCACTGGTAGTACTCAAATCACTAGTTCAACTAAGAAGGTCACGTGGCCATCTTCTTTTCAGATGCCTCGGAGGATTATCGGGAATCGAAGAGGGAGCTAGGTTTGAAACTAGAGGGTTTGAGTGGGAATGAATTTTGTTATGAAAGGATAGATAGCGGGTTCGGGCCAAGTCAGCAACAAATGGGACATTAAGTTCGTTATGGATGACTTTATTCTTAACAAAATAAGGAGCGTTGAGGATTTGAAGAAGGATATTGGATTGTAGGGATTGGATACGAGAGGAATTCGATGGCTTAGTGGTGCCCCAAAGCTCTACTCCGTAAGTCCAAATAGGTCGTATGATGGTCAGGTAGATGAGACAACAAATTCAACTGACAAACTCCATATAAATATTATCTTTGTCTCTTCAATATTTAATAAATGTTTTAATCAATAATCTAGATTATCTTTTATATCAGAATATTCTTATAAAACGTTTGCAGAAGAAAAATACACATATTTACTAATGAGAAATATCAATGAAACTATCCTGAAAAATATTGACTTCGGAGACTGACTAAATTAAGGACATTTCATTGAAGATACTACCAATTATTATAATTTATTATCTCTCCGGTTAAAATACTTAAGGGTTTGGAGAATCAATTCCTTAAATTTTTTTTTAATTACGGAAATACTTAATAACTGTCATATGTAACACTGTTTACAATCCTATGGATATTAAAATAATCCGGCGAAGGGTTACCTAACTGTTGGAAAAAACCCTAGGTTAAAAGGTAGAAATGAGACAGTTGTAGAAAGGACGGAAGAGAGTGAAAATGCCGGGGAATCTAATGAAGGAACTTTGAGATGTATAACATTCACATATAACAGAAAAGGTAATTTTTGTAAGTAGACACGTATTTTTTAGTAAAGACGAACCTCATATTATATAATGAAAGAATAACAAATTCTACCTGACGTATGTTTAAAGATGTTCATTAATAATAACAACTCTGAGTCAATCAACTTTGGAAAATTAAGCAATATATATTTTTATTGATAATAATAAGCATTACTGGACATCAGTTATAATTATCACAGTGTGGTGTATTATAGTATCCTATTTTTTTTAAATGAATCATATTGATGGATCTTAATTTTCCCTGTGATCTGCTATGTATCGTTCCGGCCGTTATTATCATAATAAAAATGAATTTACAAACTAATCAAATGAGGGTTATAAGAACTAGGTCACTCAGGTAGCAAGACCCCCTGAGGGTACACGAGATACGAAAGAGAGGGGAGGGGGTCCAAGACAGCACTTCTTCAAGAGACACGAGAGAAGACGGTCGAAGGAGGAGTTGTAATTTGACTTCTGGAAGGAGGTTCGGAAGCGCAGGCTGGTAGAGATGAAGATGGGAAGATTCAGATGGCCACACCACAGACTTTGATCAACTTGACGAAAATCCATATAGTAACCTCTGATATACCAGATAGGTTTTAATTTAATACATATACGTATTTTATGGCAATCATCTATAATCATTGATCGTTATTAAGGCATTAATGCCTAACTTGAATGTTAGTCCAAATAAGAAATTGTATTAATAAAGTATGTTTATTATAATATTATAATTCTTTAGGTGCTTACTAAACCCAGATCATATATATAAATTACATCTACGTATCTCGAATGTTATAGATAATAACAGTATTATTATCTATAACAGTCGAGAAATGTAGAAACCGATGATTTTATATATATATCTAATCTAGTCTCGAAACGTCGCCTAAGAAGTTGAAATAACTGACTGAAACTCGAGAACCATAAACAATATATTTCTACAACAGTCAAGATAAGTAGAAACCAATATATATATATGTATATATGTATATTTATATTTATAAGAAGCGAGGGGATGGTTGACTGGAAGTTAGACGTAAGGAAGAAAATAGTTGGGGGTGGAGTCAAATAAAAACACTAAATAAGTGGTTACTTATTTAATTATATGCCAACTAAATTATGTCAAACAATTATGTCCAATTAAATAAGTAACCACTTATTTAGTGTTTTTATTTGACTGCACCCCCAACTATTTTCTTCCTTATATTTATATTTATATATAAAGTATTTATAAATTTGGTTTAATTAAGGTAATAAATTACAAATTTGTCTAATTTGTAAGTTGTAAACACATAACCAGCCTCTGGAATAAGTTAGGGCATTGGAATAAATAATTATCATAAATAAATACTCTGGTAATCCAAAACAAATAAAATATTTAAAACATATACCCCCCAAAACATAGCAGATCATTGTTTTGGGAGTGAGAACTGAGAACAGCATAGCAATTTATCAACTGGATGTATTGAGAAATAATTGCTAAGGCCTACCTATCTAAGACCTACCCTAGAGGTCATTGAACCCACCACTCCTCAGACGACCTTGAGGACGGAAGATCGAAAGAAGCGAAGATACGACAGCGATGACAGGAGATCGATGGGCACGACCTGGGACGCGAGGGCTGAGCCCACCATTATGCTAATAGCTACTCACCACCACTAATACCCCGAGCATTACAATTGCAAAACCCCCCATCGCCACCTAGTGTATAATTCAATCCTAGCTCTGGAAGCACTATCTAGATCCGGAGCGGTTCATTTCCTCCACTTCTTATCGCGGTGGTTGCCTATCATTTCATCGACGCCACTTGGACAGCTCGCTCTCCCAGCCTCGTCCATTCCCTCCTTCGGCGACCGCTTCCTGTCGTGCGTCCACTTCCTAAATTAGGCCGGTCCTTGAAGATAAAAGGTGCTATAAAGGAGTCGCTAATGCTTTTATTAAAACCGCTGTACGACACGATTTGGTGACATAAGAAACAGGTCACATGAATTCAGGACATTTTTTTCAGCTTTCTTCTGGCTTAGCAGTAAGACTGGATGAAGTTGTGTTCAACAAAGGTCAATAACATGAGCTCGTATCAATTAAAAAGGAATGAGTGAGATCAAGCTTAATTTCTCATATTATCTTAGGAATTAGCTATTAGGTATTTTTCCGTAAGAACTTGAAGTTGATCATCATGAGAATGCTCCCATTATTAATATCCACAACAGTTAATTAAGAGGACATATATGTTGTGTGCATTGACAATGACTAATTAGGAATAACATTATTATTATTATTAACAGTTTTCACATTATTATGTTAAATATTCAATTGTACTTTATAAAGCTATTGCCCATCGTGATTGAAGTAGTATTTCATTATATAAAGGGCTCGGTTCCTGAGCTCAGGTTCCGAGTTTCATACTAATTTATCTATTGTAGTAAATAAATTGTGCATCCTGTTGAGAGCCGTGAATCGATTCTTTGGAATCTGGTAACCTTCTAAGGGCTCACTCAGAAACCGTAAAATCTCAACTCTAAGATCCTTCTTGGATTAGTAATACAGATTTAAGAGCTTAAAATTAGAAATTTAGGTTCAGATTTATGATGGGATGTAAACACCGTTCATGATTACCGGTCTAGATATATACAACTGAAACAAATTGATAGATGTTTAAACTAAAGAATTAAAGAAAATGGCCTCAAAAAATGAGAATTCTGTAAGAGAGACTATATATTGGTACCCTTGAATGTGGGAAGAGAACTTAGGCTAAGCGTGATCTCGACCAAATCATTGTGCAATCGTTGGTTTCGAAACCGTACGGTCCCTAATTTGTATATAGCCCAATACCCTTCTAAGGTAGTAGTGGTTCAGGTTTAACCATCAACTTAAATAAAACACACCTTCCACCTTTAGCTTCATTGAATTTAAGGTATAAAACTAGCATCACTCTATGGGGGGGGCGGGGGTGTTCGGAGCTCAACCCTTATATAAATTACAAGTTATTCAAACTAACCTGTTTTCATATTTCTTAAGTATTTTGGCCGATCACTTAATTTTTTTTTTCATGATGGTAGAGGTTATTTTTTAGATCGTGGGTTCGCTGCCGGTAGCCTAAGGAGTTTTTAAAGGGTGCAAATAATTAATCACTGAAAGTAATTTGCGGAGCGACTTGTTGGGCTAGCTCAGTTGTTGCACAACAATGTGGTTTTAGTGGGATGGAATCCCACACTATCTGAGGATTTTTTGGCCTCAGGTGTCTATTGAGATTTCAACCTTGTATAAAAAAAAAAAAATTAAAAGGAAGTAAAAGGAAGAGGTAATCAAAGTTAAATAAACCATTATTACATTACAAATAGGGGTCACCTGTATTTAGTGGTTAGCATAACACCCTTCATCCCCTAACTTACAAGTTTGTAGCCCGGAAGTTGGCCCTAGGATTTATTAAAGGGAGCAAAAAATACTTGGATATGCCGTCCTTCATAAGCCCAAATACTCGTTAAAGAAGACCTGCAATGTGGTTCGAAACGTTGGCTTGCCAATACAAAGTTCTCACTATATAAGAGAATTTTCTTGACCTCTACCCGGACCATTTTCTTCCTCATATATACAAAGTCAACTATTATTATTCAACCAAAATGATTAAAATTATTTATAATTTTTTATTAATTGTTTAAATGTTTAAATTTTTCTCTTCAAAATAAAAATATCTATATGATTAAGGGTAATATTTCTGATGAAGGCCAGAAAAACCTGTACCACTGCAACCCGTGGAGGGACTTGGGTTCAGTACATGGTAAAGTTTCTTGTACGAAGGTTGTGCAGAGAGATGATTTGACTTTGGTCACGCTCAACCGCCAGATCCCCTCCATTTTAGGGTACCCACATTATACAGGCTGGGTGAACCCCAGGAGGGTCCTACATCCCATAGGACATATCTCCGGTTGCTAACAGCTTAAATAAATGTCTGCCAGGGGGTGGGTCGAACTCAGGACCTTCGGCACGGGAGCTCTACCACTGAGCCACTACACCCCCCCCCCCAACCCCCCACCACCCAATTAATGCCAAAACATTATCTTTAAACTCGACAGTTTAATATCGAATGAATTAATGACGGAATACTTAAGATGTAAGACAGAATCAGGATCGATTGATTCCACCGTTCCTAGAGCACTATGAGGTTCAGCCCCCCTCTTAAAATTTAAACTGGGACCAAAGTGGAATTAAATTTTTGAATAGCTACGACAGTAGAGGGCAGATGCTGCGAATTGGAGCTGGCGAAATGCAAAGGCTGGTTTTGAAAGCGCTCGTAAAGTCGCCAGCTGGTTCTCTCATCTGCTTCATTATTCATCCGACCACCTCGTAACCTCTACCCTGCCACTTTTATCTCCTTTCCTTTTGGTACCCTGCCCACAATCGACTGGAAGCCCGAGTTTCGGAGTTCGGGGGGGGGGAGAACTTAGGTAATTATTGCAAGGAGTGTGTGAGGGGGAATCGGTTCGTGAGTCCTTTAGGCAGGCACTAAAAATATTGTTTGGTTATTTATTTAATTTAACTTTGATTATGCTATAAATAATCGTACTATACTACAGTTGTACTCCTAAATTTTAACTACTTAGGTAAAATTAGGACAGTGATCTTTAACGAGTAACTGATCCCGTACAAGGGTTGAGAATGATAAATTTTATGTTCCCTCTGTAGGACGGCGTAGTAAAAAAAATGATCCACCACATGATTTGAAAACGGGACCTTCAGCATAGCAACTCAGCACTCCACACACTGACCTTCCCCGCTCCCTTACCTTCCATTTATGTAAGCCTCGTTTTTAATTCAATAGTAATCTATCGCCCAAAAACTATTCTATGTTATTATGTTTCGATATAAGCATCAATTGTCCTCGATTTCTTTTCATTTTTTTTATTTCATTTTAAGAAATACACCGTGGATCAGTCAGATCCATTATGAAGTGACTTTCCGATTCAATAAAGACTATCTTTCTTTAAATAATCATTTACTTGTTGACATTTTTCTCAGCCCTTTCTTGTGCTAGACATACTCCACCCCAGTTCTAAGTATCTTTTTTTTCCCCTAGCCCCTTGCCTTTTTATTTTATTTTTTTATCATTTAATATTATATTTTATTTTACACCAGGTGCATTTTAAGAGAGGAATGTGGATAGGATTTTCAGGATTTCAATTGGATTGTAGGAGTGCGGAGTCTAGTGATGGGGCCCATTAGTTCTTTCTGATTTAGAGTTTTCTTTTTGTATTTTTCTAGATTTAGCTTCTAGTCCAGGATCCGTGGTCCATTTTTGCACTTGATTAGTATCAAGCTGAATCTTCGTGAATAGCTTCGTTTCGATGAGACGCCCAACAATTTCCTGTGCGAAAATTATCGATTGTGATTGCTAAAAGAGGTATTAAGGATCAAACCATACATTTTGTAGGACAAATATTTTTTCAAATAATTTAGATGATTATCTTGAGATTTAACAAAAAAAAAACCCAGTTAGTAATATATTTTTGAGAATCATCAAATCCACATATTTTATCCTTGCTATCTCTTTTAGCTACCACAATCAAGAATTTTCGCATAGCAAATTGTTGGGCGTCCCATCGAAACGAAGCTATTCACGAAGATTCAGCTTGATACCAATCAAGTTCAAAAATAAACCATGGATCCTGGACTATTCTGATTTGCAAAAATGTTTTTTGAAAACAAAACTCATTGAATTATGTGTCAAATCAATTAATTAAACGAAACTATATTTCTTTAATACAATTCCATCTACTTTTTAATATTGTGTTTTTATAGCTTTTGAGTTATTGCTTCCAATTAAAAAAAAATGATAACTTAAAAACATTAAGATTTGTGTTCCGAAAATTAAACTCTGCTAGACATAGCCTCAACACTAGTGACATGTAGTAATTGTAAGAAATAATTTTTTTAATTAATTTTCGTAAGGAGCGGGGTGGCTCAGTGGTACACCTTTGAGTTGCCGTACCGAAGGTCACTGATCTCTAAACAGGCGGAGATCTGGAGACCCTCCAGGGGCTCACTCAGCCTCGATAAAGTGGGTACCCAAATCCCCTCCTTTCACAATCCTAAAAACAGTACAGTCTCTACCACGTACTGAACCAGAAACTCCTCATGAGTCGTAGTGGTACAGGTTTGTACCACAGATCTGTTTTATGTCTTAAGGTATCTTTAGTATATAGTTTATAAGATAAACCTACATACTGAATATAAATTAATCAACTCCTGTTATAATTTATATTTATTGTATTTTTTTATAGTTGAATAAGACAAGATCAGAAAGCAGGTAAATGGGTCAGAAGGGCCAACAACAGGGGAGAGTACACAAGGGTGAAGGGACAGAGGATTCCTTCCTAATATCTCGCACCATTACCCACTTTCCACTTTCCACTTCCCACTTCCTCCTCCCACTTGCCACCTCCCACCTGGTCACTTTCAAAATTGCCAATTTCCGAGCCGAATTCTTACCAAATACAGTCCCCTGACTTTTTCTGATTCAATTTAAATTCTTTTCAAGGTTATAAACGGACTTCTAAAAGCCTCTTTTTGCGGCTTCAAAATCGAGATTGGCACACATTCAATAACACAGCATTCTTCCAGGATAGTATTATTAACCTTGTTCATACAAATACACATACAACATATACTAACTGATATTAACTGCAGACGTTGTCTTGTTCTAACGTTTTAAAATTAATAAAAATATATATATAGCTTATATTTATTTGGGCCGTTTGCATGAATATGTGTGTAAAAAAAAAATCATTAAAATAGTTGACACCATCACGCCAACTGTTATCACGACTTGAGCTATCAATTACGAGTAAGTTTATCTGTATACTATAAGATTAAATGTGTTAAACATAAACTTAAAAGCATTATAATTAAAGGCAAGAAAGAAAAACTCGACTCATTTTTATGACGATGCAAAAATTAATTTAAGAATTAATATTATTGTGAATCTAAACCATTTTCGAATCCACTTGAACAAACAAACATTTTTATAAAAATCGGCTACCTAAAAAGAGCTGTTCGGTGACATGCACACGAATAAAAGAAATGTACACATCCAATAAAAAATGAACAAAGTGAATAAATCAAAATTGGCGTATACTATATATATTTCTAAATCACACTACTTCAATGTTATTTATTCTAAATTATTAATTACCAACTTTAAATGAATGTATAAAAAATACGAGGACTTAAATGATGAATGGTATTGTGCAAAAGTTAATATATTAATTAAAATAAATGTAGACAAATATTTCAGTAAAATTTCAGTTATTTTTAAGAATCGACAAAATGTTTATTTTTTATAATCATCACGATATGATTATAAAAAATGAACAATCAATTCATAATATACTGTTTTTAAGAATACACAAAACTAACTTTTTGGATTGTCAGTACCTAATGCTTGCAAAAAGATAAAAGTATATTGTCTATTTTAGCTGACTCTCCAACTGATAATATCTCATACAGTGTTATAAGTTATTTTAAAAGCTAACTACTTCTTGGTAACAAAAGTAATTTTAATAAAATTCTCTACTTTTTCTGAGACACAAACCTGAAGGATGAATGGGAGTTTTATGCACATGAAGACGATTCACCAAAACTGGTATATTATTTTTTGGGATCTACTTTGTGAATCAAATTATGGGATTTAATTTACCATAGAATATGGTTCTTAAACATTATTTATATATATATTTGTACATATTTAAATAAATAATTGTCCTATAATTTTTGAGCTTGAAAATTTTATTATCTCACTATAACTGTAGAAACTTAATATGTTTTCACATCTACTTTTCAAATATAAATTGGTAAATAATTAGCTTTAAAAAAACATAACCAAAAGTGAACCTAACAAAATGATTGTTGTTGGAATATAGCAATCATAAATTTCCCAGCCAACAGAGACTAATGTACTGAAAAAAAGTAAATAAAAAAAAAATAGAATGAATAAACGATTCGTTTAATTATTTTTCATTTACTTTTTTTTATTATTATGGTTAGTCTATATGTTGGCTGTGAAATGTTTTCTTAATTTAATAATTTGAAATGAAAATTCTTTTTTCTTTATAAAATTAGGTATTATATTTCAAAAAAACAAATTTGTTTACTTTTTCGGACGTCAAGCGTGTTCTCCTTTCATTTAAAATTTCTCCCGCTTTAGAAAATACTCTTTCACAAGGCACTGATGTTATCACTGTTCACAATTTTCTACGAACTACCTTTGATAAATATGGAAAATTTTACGCATTTTGCTTCCACCACTTCAACGGGTCACTGTTTTCTTCCGGAAAAGGCTCAAACAAACCAAGCTCATTTTGGCACTAAACTTACATCTCTCCTTTACAAAATCCGACAATTCCTTCTTCCTACATATTTTTTAATCATTCGCTCCTTTCTAACTGACAGAACATTTAAAGTAAATCATAATGGTCCCTACTCTCCTCTCTATTCCCAGTCTGGTGGTGTTCCTCAAGGTAGCATCCTCGGTCCTATCCACTACACAGGATATACAGCTTAAATTCCAACCCATGCTAACACCTTCATCTCCACGTATGCTTGTTATCAGTTACAATCACAGCTAGCACATGTGTGTTATCAGTTAATAACGACCCATATATTGCATCCCAATCCCTTCAAGCAAATTTATCAAACCTCGAAAAATTGTGTCGGAATTGGAGAATTAAAATCAATTCCAACAAGTCCCATTAAATTATCTTTACCCTTCGCCGAAAACCCATGACTTCCTGTCCTACTGTATCCTTTAACAGTACTCCACTTATCTCTGTTGAACAGATTCGCTACCTAGGACTCAACTTAGACAAACGTTTTACTTGGAACCCTCACACAAGACTGAAAAGACAAGAAACAGCTAGACGCTTCTGACTACTTCAACACATACTAGACAAACGCTCAAAGCTTCAGATCAATTACAAAAGACTTATTTATGTGACTGTTATAAGACCTATATGGACTTACAGTATTGAACTATTGGGCTCCACCAAACCATCAAATTCCCCACGTATTCAATTCTTGCAATCCAAAATCCTTCGCAAAATCCTAAACGCTCCTTATTTTGTCACAAATGAAACCATCCATAAAGACCTTAACGTTCCATATGTTACCGATTTAGCCAATTCCAGATACCTATCATTCCATAACAAACTCTGGACCCATCCAAACCCACTAGTTTCCATCCTTGCATCCATTTCCATCCCGGACAATCCTCCTAGGCGTCTGAAGAGAAGATGGCCTCGGGACCTTATATTATAGAAATGTTATTAGAGTGCTGCCAGTGGGTAGTGCCTCTACATGTCCTTTTATGTATCTAGTTAGTCATATAGCCCGTGTACTAGATGTATATATTACAGTTGTACAATTCAATAAAATAATTTAAAAAAAAAAAAAACTTACATCGTCTCACGGATTTAAAAAAAATTATTATCTACTAGTAATCAGGGTCCTAGTAATAATAAATAAATATTTAAAGATTTAAGCTCCCCTGAGTATTAATACATAAATAAATAAAAATAATGGTGAACAAGTTATCACTTATTATCAACAGTATCTGTAATTAGTCACTTATCACATATGTAGAAACGGAAATAAACTATGAAATTAGTTAACAGTAAAGGGTGGTTGAAATATCATTTTCCGAGATCGCCTCCTAGCATATGATTTTTCACGAACAACTTTCGCAAAAAAAACCTCGACCTGTATCCGGGCAAATATGGTTTCATTAATGGATATATCTATACCATAAAGTAAAGGCAATCGACATAGATGATTGAAATCGGGTGCAAAAAAAAATTGTTCGAAGAAATTGATAAATTTTTCCTCCAATTATTTTTACTTTCAACAGTAACAAATCGTACATCATTTTAATCTTACAAAATTCCACGTGTCTTCGAACGTGAATAGCAAAAGTTTGAGGTAGGGTTAACAACTACATTTTTTTTTGTTCAATTCCATAGCTTTCAAAAAATAATTAACCAATAAAAAACACGATTTTAATCATTTGATGCCTTGTGCAAGTTAATATTTCGGCGAATAACTCTTTTTCCTTTAAAAATGATTAAAAAAACTGATGGCCCAAGAAAGGCTCTGTGTAGCGTATTAGAAGAGTATGAGTCAGGATAACTGTATTCAACTACAAAAATATCAAGTAAAAGTATCGGATACAGGAAAGTATCCGTATCACTTGTATTCATTCAGATGCAGGAAAATCCAGTATCTACCCATGACTAAACTTATCGGTATAATTAATTACTACTTTGTCTATGAAACAAAATCTGAAATTGGTTTGTCTGCCTTTAGTTTGTCTTTTTAATTTCTACCCCTTCAATGTCAACGCCTCAATTATTCTCAAAATGTTATACTTTTTAATGGTAATTTTCAAAATTTATATAAAATCAAATCCATAAGTCTGACAAACTATTTCTTTCCCTACTTACTGACGGTTATTCTTGCCTCACTCTTTATATGCAATTATATAAACAGATAGCTTGAAATATTCTCTATAGGATTAAACAAAATTGTAATAATACAGATTAAATCAAGTATGTATATATAGATAGTGCGCTACATTAACTCACACCTCAGCCGTACAAGAGATATGAGTTGAATATATTATTATTTAAGCCATAATGAAACAAGACATGGTTTAAAAGAGAGAGAGAGAGAGAGAGTGTTAGATATTGCCAGCCTGGTTGTTTACAATAAATGAGTTAGGGAATCTGATTGAGACAAGACGGCCGGGGAACAGGCTAATGAGCCGACTGGAGGGGAACCGCCAGAGATAAGATAGCGGGGACAAAGGGAGCAATGTCCCGCTAGCGAGATAGTGACTAAGTGTCCCTCCAAACCCTAACCCTAATGCCTCCACTCTTAGCTCTTCCACTGCTCTTCTACATCCATCTTATGTATACATATATCTATGTATATGTATGTATTTATGGGCCAGTAGGAACCTAAAGGAAGAAGGATTGGTAACCCAATATAATGGTACCAATCAGTAGAGTATGTTTGTAGGTAGGCCTGCACCAGCCTCTAAGGCAGGAAGAAGCCTGACTAATCCGGATGTTTTCGTGTTGCTGACAAAGAATTATTACTTCTACATTATCACAAACAAATTTTTAATAATTAATTATGTATCGAAAACAACGTCAGTTATCCGAACTGATGTCAGATTCAGATAATCAAAAGTTCAGATAATCGAAATTTGCATAAAAAAAAACAAAAACTTTGCTTATATATAACAAAAAAACATGTTATTGTTTAGTTCACATTTACGTAGTTTAAAAAAAAAATATATATATATATATATATATATTAGTTTTTTTCAATGGCTTTTTTGACTTCCTCTTTATGGCAGCTAAGTATATAATTATTAAAAGTATAATTATGAAACAGTTTTAAGAAATCTATAACAACTAGAGAAAATGTTCTTCAGAAGAGAAAATGTTCTGAAAACCATTTTTTAGGAAAAGCAATGGACCGCGTCTTGCACCTTTTCCGCGATGCCAGTTCGAATAATTGATGCTCGGATAATCGACGCTCTACTGTCTGAAAAATTAATCCGAATTAAATTTTAATTGATTCAAATTTATGTATTTATAAAAAAAGGTACCACTAAAAATCAAGAAAAGAATTAGGCTCATAACATGGTAAATGTCCTGCTGTTTCTATGCCAACAATGATCTAAGGGGATGATTTAAATAGACTCAACCGCCAGGTTTTCCTACAATAACAGTTGCCCTCCTCCACTTTAGAGAATTGGGAAACCCCATTGGTTTTCCAGATCAAAAAGGGACGATTCACGGGAATATCATAATAAATGAGGCGTTCAGATCCATAAGCGGATAACTCCAATCTTCAAATATTGATTGAGTAAACTAGCGAACAATGTTATAAAGTAAATTTTCGAAATTTTAGTGTTATCCGCTTTGGATCTTGAGCGTCTAAAATAATTAATCTCTTGAACTCGCCTCATTAGTAACCCAGCTACCTGCGCACATATTTCCATTCCATCATTATAATCATTATATAAAATAATAATCACTTTAAGGTATAAAAATAAATCATTCTATACTTCTACTATATAAAAGGTATAAAAATCAATCTACTATACCATTTTTATTTTTCTACGGCTACTCTTTAATTTGTTAGAAAAATAAATCAAAATCTTACCTAAAATTGTTCGCTAAGTTTTGAAGGTAACCAACTGAAGGGTCATTATAGTCTTTAATTAAATCTAACCTAATTTTCTCCAGGGAAAAACAGGGTTAATTAGTTGATAAATAGCTGTAATTACTATTGGGTCGTTTCATTTTTAATATCAGCTATCAAAGGAAAGGCTATTTATTAAGACGACTTCATGATACTAAAACATTTGTATTCAAAATATTTACCCTCATGTTCAATACATTTTTTCCGATGTTATCGCATTTTGAATCCTAGAATTGAAGAATTTATGGTCTTGTGGTGAAATAAAAACCTCTGATAATGGTTTTTTGACTTGAGAATCATTTTTAAAATGTTTACCCTTAAGGAAGTTGAACAAATTTCTGGACAGATAGAAATTTAAATTGCTTCCAATTCAATCACTTCCTCGTGAAACACGAAGTCTAGTTTTGTCATATAAGAGTATAGATCACTTCCGATTTTTTATTGGTTTTTGTTGCATTATGTCAATATCCTTACATTACGACTGGGATGTGATGATTTCACCTCTGGAGAAATGAATTGTTCCTGCAATTGACAACCACAAAGAAACCATCAATTCTTTTGGTTGACAATTTCTCAACCAACGGCGAATGGTCCGTCCGTTACTATATCCTTCCCTCAACGCTGTGCTAATGTTTCTTGCACCTAGGGCTGTCGAGTGTCCGTATTTAAACCGATAAAAAAAATTCACTCCAAAATTGCTTGTTTCCATTGTCATATTTGAAGGCAATATTATCAAAACAGAGAGGATTGATAACTCATCACTATAATCTGTAAACATGCGTCGTAAATTAAATAAGTCCACTTTGGGTTTCATACGGCTCCATTCCATATAATCTTTAGACCCTGCTGATACAAAAATATTAGTTCAATTGACGAGAATGGCATATAAGATATTTTAGCTGAGAATACTTTCCCAAGCCCGGAGAGCAGAAGGGCTATTGAAGAAGAGGTGTAACACGTAGGAAGCCCTAGTGACACTAACTAAGCTACAAATCTTGTCTCGTGTTTCGTGAAGCTATTTGTCTCCCCTCGGCTCCTCACATATTTAATTAAGGGACTCTTGACAAATGGGGAGATACCTGTAGCAGTACCCGCTTTTATAACTAGTCCTCCCTCCCTGGGTAATATCCACACCGGCCGCCTTCTTTATATCCTCCCTATTATCGTGCCTAATTGTTCCCCCGCATTAGGTCCCAGCAATTTGTAGGGGACAAGTCCCTCTTAAATAGTATTACTTTCTAATGGAGGTAGCGTTTTGTTTTCGGCCTTTATAAGTAATTCTCAATAGGATAATCGACAATCGAAATAATTGTTGTGAAATTTAAAAATATGGTAAAACGTTAATGAATTATAGTCTTTTTTTTTTCTTTTAAATTTTATTATTAAATAATAATCATTAAAATTATTTAAAATAGTAAACGCTTTTTAACTACAAATGGACTTAAACCAATTACAAAAATAACATATAATAAATAAAAACAAGAGTCAATTTTAATACATATTTTTATTGACATGAGCATTACTCAAATGGATATTTAATGAAAAACAGATTTAGTCCAGGACCCATGGTCCATTTTTGCACTTGATTACTATCAAGCTGAATCTTCGTTAATAGCTTCGTTTCGATGAGACGCCCAACCATTTCCTGTGCGAAAATTCTGAATTGTGTTAGCTAACAGAGGTAGCAAGGATAAAATATGTCGATTTGATGATTCTCAAAAATTTATTACTAACTGGGTTTTTTTTTACTTCTTCTCTTTTGACTTCTGACTTGAGATTTATCATCAAATCGACATATTTTATTCTTGCTACCTCTGTTAGCTACCACAGTCGAGAATTTTCCCACAGGAAATTGTTGGGAGTCTCATTGAAACGAAGCTATTCACGAAGATTCAGCTTGATAGTAATCAAGTGCAAAAATGGACCATGGATCCTGGACTAATTAAAATGAAGACATTTAAATAATATTTCCTAGAGATAAGAACAAATTAAAAATAAATTAAATTTAAAACCTGTTTCCCCTATGCAGTTAGCATAGTGAAGTTGTGGATGGTAATAGGTGGGATGTATGGCAGAAAATTCATCATATTCCAAGCGGTTGATGTACGGCTGATTACAAAATTAATAATTTAACTGCCACACGCGAGACATTTAGTACCACAATACTATACGCACTCAGATACGCCAATGCCCATAAGAGGTGTTAACGATTTGTTTTTTAAATAAATATTGAATGGAATGAAAAAAACAAAAAACTGAATGATAAAAATAAAGTTTATTTTATGTTATTTTTTTACATTAATTATGAAAAATAATGTCAGTTAAATGAGAACCATTTTCTCTAACGCAAAACTTTGTTGAGTGTTTCTTGTGGTGTACGATCCATTTCTTCTTGAATGATGTCCTTTAGTTGCTGCAAGGTTAGGGGCTTATTCACATAAACTTTGTCTTTGAAATAGCCCCACAAGAAAAAATCTGGTGCAGTCAAATCAGGCGATCTTGGTGGCCTACAAGAAGATTTTATGGTGTTAGAACTTCTCCAACGGGTCCACCATTTGTTCGTTGGTGGACATTATTTTTCATAATTATTGTAAAAAAAATAACTTAAAATAAACTTTTGTCATTCAATTTTTTTTTTTTCATTCCATTCAATATTTATTTAAAAAACAATTCATATAGTTACTTTTGCCGCACCTTATATAAGAATGAGAAAGGATAACATCACATAGAACTTTACACGCAATATATCACATGGCTTGAGCATATGGTTGCCATGAATACACAAATCGATTCTCCAACATAAAGGATCAAAAGAGGATAAGTCCAAATTTAAAAACGTTGGCCAATTAAGCGAAATTGTGAAAGCCATTTTTTGAAATTTCAGAGTTTTCCGTTTTTGAATCCTGAATGCCTCATATAATAATGCTGCTGATATAAAATTTATCTTTGAAAAATTGTTAAGTAACAATTCAGATGATATTAAAAATAAATATGGGGAAATTTCACCACCATACCAACAAAAGTGTTTTTAACATTAATTTCTCATTCAAGGATATATCTGTATTCTACAGCTGATACTATATTTCCCTTTCAATTCATGTAGTTAAATGATACTCAAAACTGTGATCCGTGCTCGATCTCGCCTTCATCACGAGCCTTTCAAGGAATCCTTTACAAGAATTGATGACGAGTCCAAGAACTTGGTATCTATTCAATGTTCCCACTTTAGATTATGAATGAGATCTGAAGCAATTTACGCTCTCGTGAAGTGATAGAATAAGATTGACATTCAAAATCCTTGAAGAACCGTTGAATAATGCATTTAACCTACCATCTAGCCCTAATTACTGAATATATTAAAAGTAATAGAGAAACGATTCCAGGGCTAACTAAAGTGGAGTAGCATGAAATTTGTAGAACTATGAGCGTTCGGGGTTCGAAGGGGAGATACTGAGTTCTTCATTAAAACAGCTGTATTTTGGAACCGTACTTAAGTAAGTAACATATTCGGGAAGGCGTTTCCGGCATTGAGAAAGGTGTTTTATATACCCTTATAATTTATACACCCTTTTCGATCGGGAATGTTCAATTGTTTTAATGTTTTATAAATTCGTTACTGCTTATGGAAGGTTAACGAAATTAAAAGTGTCATCTGAGTATGTCACGACTGTGGATGCTCTTTTGCAAAAAAATATTAGAATTTCGTTATATTAAAAAGTTTCAACTAAAGAAAATAAAGAAAAGATTAGGCAAAATATTGATGACACCGTTCATTTCGAACTAATTTAAAAATAAATAAAGCTCACAACTAATCTACAGTTTTAA
Source organism: Troilus luridus (assembly GCA_964056705.1). Lineage (NCBI taxonomy): Eukaryota > Metazoa > Arthropoda > Insecta > Hemiptera > Pentatomidae > Troilus > Troilus luridus. The sequence continues at coordinate 77,394,085 of OZ057414.1, read as the reverse complement.
AAATTAATAAAAGTTAAATAATAACCGAAAAAAACTTTTTTCGTCATCGGGAATGTTCAATTGTTTTATTGTTTTATAAATTCGTTACTGCTTATGGAAGGTTAACGAAATTAAAAGTGTCATCTGAGTAAGTCACGACTCTGGATGCTCTTTTGCAAAAAAATATTAGAATTTCGGTATATTAAAAAGTTTCAACTAAAGAAAATAAAGAAAAGATTAGGCAAAATATTGATGACACCGTTCATTTCGAACTAATTTAAAAATAAATAAAGCTCACAACTAATCTACAGTTTTAAAAATTAATAAAAGTTAAATATTAACCGAAAAAAACTTTTTTCGTCATCGGGAATGTTCAATTGTTTTATTGTTTTATAAATTCGGGAAGGCGTTTCCGGCATTGAGAAAGGTGTTTTATACACCCTTATAATTTATACACCCTTTACACCCCAATTTATATATTATATTTTAAAACGCAACGTAATATATGCGTAATAGTATAACCTCGCTCACAAAATATCGGTCTATTTGGGTGAATAAACTCAGAGATAAAAGTATAATAGAAAAAATATTGTTCAAATAATACTTCTGTTAATTTTTTTTTTTTTTAGTTTTATTATTTCTGCTCTAATTCCCTGAAACGATATCTTGAATGTTTTTATTTTTCAAACGCTTCCATCTAAAGAAATTTGGAACTTTGTGTAAAAACATTTTTTTTTTATTACTTTAACTTTTTTTTTTTTTTTTTTTATTTAATTCAATGATATTTACAACTATAATGGTATTATATCAAGTAAATGTGCAAAAATGTAGAATATGACATGAACACTTGTGGAGAAACTACCCATCGATAGCACTCCAATAAAGTTCTATAGTAGATGATCTCGAGGCCATCTTCTTTTCAGGCGCCTCGGAGGGTTATCAGGAATAGTATGGGAAGCAAGCTGAGAGACTAGCGGATTCAAGTACGTATGGAGCTTGTTATGGAAGGATAGGTATCTAGTTTGGGCCAAATCAGTAACATATGGGATATTAAGATCATGATGGATGAGTTTGTTTGTGACATAATAAGGAGCATTGAGGATTTTACGAAGGATTTTGGATTGCAAGGATTGGATACGAGATGAATTGGATGGTTTAGTAGAGCCCCAAAGCTCAACTCCGTATGCCCAAATAGGTCTGATGACTGTCATGTAAATAAGTCTTTTGTAATTAATTGGTAGCTTAGAGCGTTTGTCCAGTAAGTGTTGAAGTAGGCGAAAACGTCGAGCAGTTTCTTGTCTTTTCAGTCTTGTATGAGGATTCCAAGTGAGACGTTTATCCAGATGGAGTCCTAGGTAACATATCTGTTCGACAGGGTTCAGTGGTGTATTATTAAACGATACAGTAGGACAGGAATTCGTAGGTTTACGACGAAGGGTGAAGGTAATTTGATGGGATTTGTTAGGATTTATTTTAATCCTCCAATTTTGACACCATTCTTGTAGGTGTGAGATATGGGATTGAAGCGATTGGGATGCAACAAATGGATCCTTATTAACTGATAACACACATGTGTCATCAGCGTAAGTAGTGAGGACAGTGCTTGGATGGGTTGGGATGTCAGCTGTATATATCGTGTATAGGATGGGCCCCAGGATACTACCTTGAGGAACACCGGTTACTTTAACTAAAACACAATAACTGGCATTGGAACAAAACTAATAATTTAAAGCGATTAGCATTCTTTTGAAGGGAAACGATATATCCTGTGAATTCCTACAAACGTAGGGAGTTTAGACTTCATCAAAGAAAAACGATCGATTCCTTGTTTGTTTAAAATCATGGCAAATAATATTTAACAATGAATTTATATAATACATCATTTTATAGTAAAAAATTTATTTACTAAATACATATATATTATTTGAGGGAGTGGGGTAGTACAGCGTGCAGAACACTTAATTATTGTGCTCGAGGTCCCGCTTTCGAGTTCAGCCAAGGCATGTTAAATATTTATTTTGTAATCAGCCTATTTATTTTCACCTATAGATTGACCCTGTGGACTGAAGAATTCTTCCGGGGCTCACTCAGCCTCCATAAAGAGGGTTCTCATAACTGGAACAAAAACAGCCGGAGAAGCTTGATCTCGGCCAAATCAACTCTCTGCACAACCTTTGGCTTTGAAACAGTGCAGTCTCTTACCATGTACTGAACAACATATGACCTTTTTTTAATTTAATATTAATAATTAGTGGAAAAATTCTAGTGTACAAATCATTATTCCTTTACGAAGTATAAGTTTTTTAATGCTCAACTAGTATTTCTTTGATTTATTTACAATAAATTTCATTTAACAGACCTCAGAGATAAACTGTTGATTATAACGTCAGCAATAGCCCACGTCATCAAGTAAGACCTGATACCAAATTCTGCCCATATTGTTATGCCTCTGGAGATATTCGCTATTTGTCAACACTCTACATCAGCCAGTAATATCGATACGCGTCCAGGGCTCTTCAGTAAGATGGATAAGCTACCATACTTCCCAATTTTCTTACCTGCATCCAATCTTCGCCCCAAGCACACAATGTGTATTGTAATGTGGGACGCTTCGATTTTTTTTTTTCGAAAAAACACAAAGCATAAAACGTAACTAACTCATACGCACTACCCTTAGGACGACACAGAGAGAGGCAGTAGACAAGTAAGAAAGGCAGAAAGGGAGTATTAAAGGCTCGGACCCGGGAGTTGAGACAAAGGCGCGCCCTTGATTACTGCAAACAAAGCCGCCCGGGGTGCAACAAACGAAAACTTATGGAAATCATTAACCCCCCCTCCCGCAGTTTTAATTACAATCGCCCCTACAGTCCTAACTCTTCAGGTATTAACCACCTTTTCTTTGTAGGCCAGGTCATCTGCTTTAATAACGAAACCTCTCCTCCGGGTCTTGGATACTACCCGATATTAAAATTTTTTCAGAGGGTTAGTCGTCTCCGGATCTGGCAGCCTTAACGTTGCAGCAAGTTTAAGCAGTCGAGTCTAAAAATTAAGGCTAATGTAATAGTCTCTTGGTTTCAGTACGTGGAAGAGACTGTACTGTTTTAAGCTTTAAGTTCCTTTATCTGCCCAACCATAAAGTTATTTGTCGTCATCCTAATTGTAGAACCTCTTCATTATAAAAGAGTTCTGCCAGATCTCTCTAGTACGTGTTTACACCTGATATTTTCTAAGCTCTATGCTATCAAATATGAGTCAGTATCAACCTGCTTACTATTATTTGCCTTTTCATAGCTCATTGATGACTTTTTAAAGAAAAGAATTTAGAAAAATAAATTTAAATAATCTAATCTTGTCTACCAAGATCCTCGATGGACCATAGTGTCGTGTGATGATGATGAATCTCGTCATCACAGTTGTCTAATATTGTCCTCCATGAATGTTATTGCAATTAATCAGTCATAAGCAACACATGTTCACATTGGGACTACACATCTGTAGAATTGGGATTCACCTGTGGTGTAGTAAGATAACAACCTTTTATAAGCCTGACAGGTGGCCCCAGGATTTTTAAAAGGTGATGAAAACTCCTTAGTTATCCCTTCCTTCAGAGGGGACGTAAAATGCCGATACCGAGTCTGTGCGATGACAAGTATACGTGGAGATCCCTATTTTAGGCATTAAATTTCTGTAAATAAATTTAAATTAAAAAAAAATGGTTTAGGATGGTCTTCACGAACTTTTATATTGAGAAAACAGGGCTAATTACCCATTTAAATAAATTAAAAACAATTTGTGTTATTAAATAAATTAGTAAATAAAACAAACAGATTTTTAATAATTATTTTCCGCATTCTTCGTTAGAAAGCCAGTGAACTTCTGACAACATTTAAGAGATCCCTATTTTAGGGTTCTCACTGTTGAATCGTCCGATTATAGTTAATAAAGTTGGGGGAAAATATGAATGTCGCTTTCGTAAAGACAGTTCATTTCATTTTAATTTTAATTATGAATTTTTAATTCAGACCTGTCTCTGAACGCACACATAAGATTGCATTGGGTGGAAATTAATTGAGTGTCATGACTAATACTGGAGACCATGATACAAATGATAGGATCCGTAAACTTGTCTTACCTCGTTAATTATATTACATAATTAAAATGTAAAACATACGAATTAAATTTTTATATAATTCACCTCCTAAATTCGACTTCTTTAAATGTGAAAGCTGCTAGAAATAAACCTTTAAGCAAACCTTCATTTTTTATTTATAAATAAAAAGATACTCTGGAATAGACTGCTTCATTCCATGACGCTGCCCTAGTGCTGTCTAGCTAAATTCATGGTAACCAATTGCTTTCAAGTATATACTTTATATTCATCATCATCATACTCTTCTATCCTCGCCTACCGCCTAATCAGTGTGAGGAGACCCTTTATAGATCTTGACCCAGTTGTCTCTGTTCTGTACCAGCACACTTCTTCTATTTCAATCCATTCCTCTTTTCCTAAAAGCTTCCTTCACCCCGTCTTCCCACTTCAGTTTCTGTTTTCCTCTCCCTCTATTCTTGCATTGTATGCACATTTTAATGTGCGGCTTGGCTCCATACGTAACAGATGTCCAAACCATATGAGCCAGTTCCGTTCTATTAGTTCAGTGACTGCAACTGTCTCGAGATGTGTCCTTATTGTTTTGTTACTCACTCGATCTCTTCTGGTCTTCACTTCCACCTTCTTAAGAAACCTCATTTCGGTAGCCTGAAGCCTTGATTTATGGATGGTTGTCCATGACTCTGAGGAGTAAAGGTAGACTTCAGGCAAGGGGTAACTGTTGCATGCAGTTGCCTGGGGAGCAGCATCCCTACGGTCTCCTGAGATCAATAAACCATCCACATTCTCCAGAACAGTATACCTACACTCACACTACAGGTAAACACGTACGCATACATTCACTCAACGTACAGAGAAATTACCTTCCTTAAGTGCACTTTCTGCTCTAGGGTAGATATTAAAGGGGGCGTTCAGTTTCCCTGAAGGAGCAGCCCCCCGACTGAACTAGGAAGAGACAGGCCGTTTCCCTGCCTTTCCGAAACTCGCACTATCACAAATAAGGAAATACTTTATATTCATTGGAATTATTATAATTATCACTGCTTTAATTTAAAATTATTATTTACGATGCGTCAATAGATAAACAGAACCCAAAGTGCCCATTTTAATTGATATCGGAACTTTAGATTTAATTATAATGCCTTTAAATTAAACATCTGTCAACTCACTAAAAAAAAAATGCAAAAAAACTGTAAAGAGCTCTTTTCAGTAGAGGTAGACCCCTGAATTTAAATGATCACTGCTTTAGATGAGTTTCTCCAAACCAAAGGAAGTTGAAAGTAACAATAATAAAAAACGATACCAAATTAAAAAAGTCATACTCCCCCAATCAAGCACGGTTCCAGGTCGTGGTCATATCCTTTCTTTTCACTGATCCCGAGTCCCCGCAATTTTGCGATGTATACGAGGGGAAGAATGTTCTTTGAACATTATTTTAATTTGGATCTTGTTGACTTACGTCATTATAATTATTATAATTTATTGTATTTTATTGTTATTAATTTTATTAAATTTAAATATGTTTATTTGAAAAGAAAAGATATGTCCAGGACCTGGACTCGAGCCCGGGTCGTCCAGATCGCTAGTCTGGAAGAGGAAGCTCAAATGGTAGAGTTCCAGACTAAAACAGCAACAATTTTAATAATTCCAAATAATGTGAATCCTACCGATAGATAAACAACAGCTAACTACCACGAATTATGATAATTCAACAAGAGTTTAGACTTAGTTTAATAGGTATCCCAGAACTAATGCTTAAGTTTTAAAAATATTAAGTGGGATTAACTGATGGGTAACCATCAAACTGCCTACTCAAGACTTAAATAGTAATTTATCACGTACCGGCCACTAAGGACCACCTGAATATCATTGGTTAGGCTTCTTTGGGAGTCTTGATTTTCTTTCTTTCTATCTCAGCTAATATTATACAGAAATTATAAAAATAAAAACAAAAACAAATATTTCTTTATATGCGAATTTATTATCTTGGACATTAGATAATTGCACGGGATTAGGGAAGCAGCGTCTTGGGCGAAGCCCATAGATATTCCAACCCATTTACACAAAACCTCGACAAATTATATACCTAAACCTTCCTGGTGAATTACCCTATCTATTGGTGAAAACCGGATGAAAATCCGTGCAGTAGTTATTGAGTTAACCGCGAACAAACGCGGCCGAGGACTTAGTTTTATAATATGTATATATTATGAAACAACTGCAGAAAGAACAATTTTTATTTTGTTACAAACATTTGTTTAGTATTACAATGACTCGAAAGTGCTCAAGTCTCCTTGAACTTGCCAAATGCGCTCCTAAACGTTGCGCTTAACCTTCGCCCCAGGGTGTGGGTTCTCGCCTCTGGATTTTCATCATCTGGTTCATTTTCTTTCTCTTGTTTATTCTTCCTACCGAATTTCTTCCCGAAGGACTTTGTCGGTGTTCCTGACCCTTCCTCGCTGTGGATCCTAGTAGCACTGAAGCTACTCCAGACCCGACCAAGACTGGAACTATCAAATAAAGTAAGTTCATTAAGCAACAGCAGGTAGGTCTTTAAAGTAGTTTGAATGATTGATGATATTAGACTGTTTCGGTTATTGCATCAATATAACTTTATGAAAAGGACAAAACAAATAGTTTAAGTGATTCATTTTTAACACAGTAGATAATGACTTAAACTATAATTATAAACTCTTACCAACTAGACCATAAAAATATTTCCCATTGAAGTAACTTAATTGATCCAGGGCCCTTTTTTGTATCTTATAGAAACTACTCTAATTGATTATTCAATTTGCAATGAAAACAGATTATGTTGCTATTAAACATTTAAGCATTGTACACTCCTCTTCATTTTATAAGAGAAAAATCATAATTATTAAGATAAAAACTGACCGGAAAACAATCTCTCTTCCTTTGTGTAAAAGACATGCCCGTTTAATTTTATAACTGATACGGATTAATTAAGTAGTTTAAAAAATGCAGCTGTTATCTAAGTAATTAGTTATATTATAATTAAATCATATATTAACTGAGATATTGTTTTAAACATGATGAATATATTCCAGTTATGTGAACACACAAGAATTGATGATGTTCCTGATAAGTTTCTACAGAAACAATACATAATTGCCAATACTAGGAAATAAGCAAATATACATCAAATGAAGGTAGGGTTCAATGACAAAATATCCTCCAAGTGATACTGCTAAAAGATGGAATGCAGAACATGACTGGATAACTGTCTTATGCCTTAAAGAAAGGTAATTCATTTGATACTTCCAAGTGACTTATTATTGAAACCTATATTGATTGGAGAGAGATTGTGCGTTGAAATAGATGACTCCTACTTCTCTGGGAGGAAATATAGTGTGGAGAGAACTTACCTACATCATTGGGTATTTGGAGGGGTGTCCAGGGAGACAAGGGAGTGATTCCTGTACACTGTCTTAAGTAGAAACACTTAAATGTTTACTTCTTCTTTCAAACCGGCAATCAAACCAGAGACGACAATCTATTTGGATTGTTGGAAGGCCTAAACTACAAAAACAAGGACTGAAGGAAGTCGAAGGTATGAAATATAAACATTATTTCCTAAATCATTCAAAAAACTTTATTTGTACTCACACCCAGAGGATTAAATCCCTGTGGGCTTCAGTGAATCCAATGTATCAAAATTAATGACAATTGTTATTACAAGAAATCCTGACTTGCAACAAGCTGAAGTGCCAGAAGGAACAATGTTTTATCGAGAAATCCGATCAACAGCTAAACAATAAACATTGATAAATAACCAAAGTATTCCCAGCTTCATTTAGTAATAAATATTCAATAAAATAAAGCCTCCGGTTAAGAAAATTTCAACAGAAAAAAAATATAAATAAATTGTTGAGGTCTTAAAGGATTAATTCTCTGCTGTCAAATAAATTAGAGGATTTACCTGTTAACTGTTAAAATGTTAACTTCAATTGGCCAACTAAGGCAGGAATAATGAGGTCTGGAAGTTTTTCGGTGAAGTAGGTAAAATAAAATCAGGCTTTATGAATGACTGTCCGATGATTAAGCGTTCAGATGATAAAATGGTCTTCCTGGACCAGGATGTGCAATGTAGATGGAAGGAGCATTTTCAGGAATTACTAAACCCCAGGGAAGAGGAGGAGTACCCTGATGTCAGGAGTTAGACAGGGTGACCCCCTGTCCCCTCTTCTATTTAATATTGCCCTCCAAGCGATAGTGAACAGAGCCGAGCTTAATCAGTCAGGCACAATTTTCACTAAGACAACCCAAGTGCTTGGTTATGCAGATGATGTGGCACTGATTGGACTGTCCCTCAAAGCGATCAAGGAGGCCTGTGAAAGATTGCAAAGGGAAGCTGGGAGAATGGGGCTATCCATAAATGAGGATAAAACGACACTTAAGGTGCTTAGGAAGAAAACGCCTATAAACCCGCCGAAGCAATATTTTGTGGGACACTATGCATTCTAGTTTTAAATATCTTGGCTCCATAGTAAATAATCGGGTAGACGAAGAAGAAGAAATTCAAAATTGCATAATGGGGGCTAACAAAGCATTTTTTGCCATAAGAACTTTACTCTGTAGTAAACTACTAAGTCGGGGTACCAAAATGAAGCTCTATAAAGCAATCATCCGACCTGTACTGACCTATGCCTGTGCAACCTGGACCCTACAAAAGATCCTGGCTGAAAAGATTGACAGGTTTGAAAGGAAAGTGTTGAGGCGCATCATGGGGCCTGTTAGGGAAAATGGTATATACCGTTTAAGAAAGAACAAAGAGATCTACGACTAATACGACGATCTCTGAGTTTCCCATTTCGTGTGAATTCAGCGCTTCAAATGGCTGGGACACTTTGTCAGAATGGATGATGGGAGAGCAGCAAAGAAATTATATTATGGAACCCCGGACGGAGCCAGGCCACATGGAAGACCGAAAGGAAGATGGAAGGACGCTGTGGCTGAGGACTTGAGGATGATTGGAGTGTCCAGAGGACATGCTCCTGACCGAAATGAGTGGAAGAAGGCAGTTGAGAGGGCCAAGGGCAGCTTGAGGCGCCTGTCGAGCCGGTAAACAAATAAATAAATTGGCCAACTAATAAGTTCTTTCAATTCCAGGAACTTAATTTGAGAAAATGTCCGTGCATTACACAACATACCTTGATACTGAAAATACCCTGCTCAATGATTTTCTCAATGCTCGGGATGGATGGTGTGAATTATCTTCATTTGTACGAGAGTCTTTTTTATCCTACAAACAGAATTAATTTTTAAATATTAAAAAAGTTTCATAAAAGTAATTCTAGAATTAACTTTTTACCTCTTCATTCTTTGATTTTGTCTTCCCAACTACTAATCTTTTTAATGTTTGCATCTTTGATTCTTTCTGTTCTTCATCCTGGTTTGGGGTTCCACTCTCAGTTGTACTATTACTTTCTAGCAACTCAGGTGTTGTCGCCTCAAAAATAATAACACATTTATTTATAAGTGAACCAATGGCAGAAATAGTCATGAAAAAAATAAATATCATCAATGAATTTTAATTAATAGACAAAAATTTAATTCTCAGAAATAAATGGCAGTTTAAGCTGTGCCTTAAAACCTCATCAAATTTATAATTATATATCTACAACCCCGGTGAATAAGTGGTTAAGTCGGATTTAGTTCAGTGAGAGTTAACTGCTTCTAGATAACCGGAACCGTATCATTCTAGTAGTTTTGGCTTGAAATGAAGTGGTAACATAAAGAATAACGCCTTTTCAAGCCAATAAGTTACTTAGCCCGTTATCCACAACGAAAATAACTCGATTCTACTTACTTAAGTACAAGAAACTCATTTCGGAGAAAATTAGACTTAACCACTTATTCAAGGGGCTCTAAATATATGATTGGTGAATAAGTGGTTTAAGACGAATTTCGCCATAAATGAGTTTTCTGTACTGAGAGAAGCAGGATTAGCCCCCTCTCTAAGATCATTTATTTTATTAAAACACCATTAAAAATCAAAAACTACAAGAATGTCAAGATTCAGCTTCCCTTAATACAGTTAACTCTCTCTTGACAAAATTAGACTTAACACTTATTCACTGGATCTGTAGTTATATAAATAATTATTTTTTCTATTCTCGAAAAATTAATAAAAAATAATCTTTCTATCATGGGGTTAGAAGTGAAATACACAAAGTCAAAAACATTTTGAGAAAACGCTGATGAAATGCCTAGAGTACTTAATGTGCGATTCTTCACTAAGTCACATTATTTTTTTCAATGTTTTGTAACTACACTTACTATCCTAGCTTTTTCTTCAGTGGTTTATCAAAATCATGTTTTTTACTAAGTGTATTTCAGTTGTGACCCTATGATATGTTATTTTTCTAATAAACACAACACCAATATAATAATGGTTTCAGAATACTATAAAACATTTATAAAGTATTAATAATAACGTGACCATAAACATGATTTCAAGTCAATATAACCAATATAATATAATATAATCAATAACTAACTATTCAATTATTATTGATTAAATTATTACGTCTGGTGTTGATGACAAAATGTTTTCTCCTTCTGGTCCAACAGGCAGTGGATCCTTGGAAATAACATCTTCTTCGTTGACTTTTGGGTAACATTCTACTTCCATAATTTACCAACACCCAATTCCTGAAAATAATTAACTTAATTAGTATATATTTACAGTAAATGTTTATTATTTTTTAATTTATTTATTTTTGTTATCAGTAACATAGATGGGAATGAAAATACATTTCTGTCATAACTTCAACTTCGGAAACAAAAAGAATAAAGGCACATTTTGAAGAAAAAACTGGCAAATTAGAAGTAAATTTCTTAAATTTTATGTCCTCGGGAAAAAATAAACTATTCATAAACGAAGAATATTTTAAAAAATTTACTTAAGCCAAACTGGTAAATTGCTTTAGTGATTTAGGTGAAAAAATGGTGAGGTGTGATAAGGACAATATAATACTTACTTATATTAATTAACTATTTTGTTGAATAACTATTGTTACATTTTAGAGTAAAGTTAATGGATCGAGCGTATGCAACAAAATTGTATTCAAAGATTTTTTGTTATTGTACCGGCCACTAAGGACCACGTGAATATCATTGGTTAGGCTTCTTTGGGAGTCTTGATTTTCTTTCTTCCCATCTCAGCTAATGTACTTTATTATATAGAAATTATAAAAATAAAAACAAAACCAAATATTTCTTTATATATGAATTGCACGGGATTAGGCAGGAGCTTTGTTGAAACCCATCGATATACCAACCCACTTACACAAAGCCTCAACAAATTATATACCTAAACCTTCCTGGTGAATCACTCTATCTATTGGTGAAAACCACATAAGAATCCGTGCTATAGTTATTTAGTTTACCTTGAACAAACGCGCCCGAGGACTTTGTTTTATAATATGTATAGATAGATGTTCACAATAGTAAGTAAAACATGTACAAACTATATAATACATCTTTTTAGGAAATAGGATTTAAACAGTTTGAAAATGATGTCTTCAAGACTGTAGCAGAACAGAGTTAAGAATCATTAAACTACACCAGTCGAATAATATCAACATAATAGAATTAATTATGGGACAATAATATTATTATTTAAATGATGTAAAATATTATTATTCTAACAATTCAATTTGAATTATATATATATATATATATATCCAGGATAAAAAAGCAAAACTAATGAATTTAATATTTTAATGTCTAGTAATATATCACAAATAATTTTTGCAATTTATTAACCCTCTTGTTAAAGCAACAAATACTGGTGAAAGATACACAATTCACGTATTAAAAATATTCATACAGAAATGTTTATACCAATTTATACCTACAGAAATGTTGATCTCAGTTATTATTTTTAAAAAAAGTACATGTGTGCAATTATATGTAAAAAAAAAAACTGAACAAAGGAATTAAACATCAAGTACTTACTTGTTTTTTCTCCTATTAAAAAGAAATACTTATTCAATAATTGACCAGCAAAATAATTATCATTTACAACATTATTCCTAAATAATTATTTAACCATGAGTATTAAAAACAAATGACTGATAACTTTCAATGCCTTTTTAATATGTTTTATATTAAAAACATGTTTGCAACAAATATATGGGATACAATATAGTCATGACTACAGTAATAATGACTGTCATTTTTCATTAATTTATCTTTAAAGGGACAAAACTCAGTACAAGTTAACTGTAACAAATGATTTACAATAAGATTAGTTGAAAGTATATTTCCCCATATGGTTTTGAAAAATCATTTTCTAACAGGTTATAATAAAATCATATCAGAAGGTTTGAAATAAAAAATACATTTCTCGTATTATTTTCTAATATATTTAGCAATATTACTAGATATTGTCAAAGAGTTGGTGCAAGTGAACAATTATGTTATTTAAAACAATAGAAAAATACTTACAATTTAAATATATACATTTTTATGTATAATACTTACATTTCAAGAAAACTACACAACGCCAAGATATCTTAGGCCAACAAAAAGCAGCAAAACTCCTATTATTGTCCTTCCACAAGAACCCATTTTTTTCTGTTTCACAAAACTATAAACAATTTAAAATAGAGTTAAAAATTTGATTAGAAAGTGCCAAAATTAAGAAGTTATTATAAATTGAAACAATTTATTTTATTTCAATCAGCGTTTACAGGGGAAAGAATTAGGAAGAAAAAATATTATGCCTGTAACAATTCCCTTTTAATGATGTTACTATTTAGTAATAACTAAATTACCACGATTATCTACCTCACCACATTTTAAAAATGAATGGAACTTTTGAAAATGAACCTTAGTTTAGAATGGACACATGAAAAAATTACTTGAGGAAAGTGTGAAGTTATAAATTTATATTCCAAGTGTATTTACTATAAAAATTAAGAGCAGTTTGCCCGACGAGGTAACACTATCTTATACTCTATTAAAAATAATAATTTTAACCTGGTCTGTTGAATAAAAATTTAATGTAAAATAAACTATTCAAACACCGTAATTAATGACCATATTTTCAATATGTTGATTTTATGTTTGAAATTAACAGTTCCAAAAATCATGAAATGTAATATCCATTTCATAGAGATTATGGTGCACTCTATGGAAAGCGAAGTATAAATTTTAGGGAAATCTAAGGGATTCCCTGAAGTACAATACTAATAATGTAAGCTAGTATTAGCAGAAATGGATTAGAAAAAAATCCTTAAAACAAAGTGGTGATCTAAGATACTGCCGAATCCAAAAATTTGTTGAGATGACATCACGCAACACCTAAGTTCAAAGTTATATGATTCAGTGAACTTTAAAGAAGTGAGGGTTCTTGAATTGGGATTAGACCTTTTCATCTCAAAAAACAAATTTCCAAAATATTCTGATTCAAAACCATAATATTTTTAATTTAAACTATACTAACTGCTAAACTTTACAAATTGTACTAATGAAGTTTAAGTAACATCCATTGGTGTCCAAAATTAAATGAAAATTCCATCTAGGAAGAAGCTATAAAATATAGGATATTCATACTTAGGGAGGTACAAAATAAGTACTGACTGGACTACAGTTTGGGTAACAATATCGAGGTAGCTATACTAAAGAGTTAAGTTGTAGTTACTGTAGTAGAAGTCATGCATAGTTGTACTATTTGATAGGATGAAACGCACTAGTATATTATTAAACATGTCAGCTTTTTTTCTTTTTCTACAGAGTAATAAAAATAATTTAGGTGAACCTAATCATTTATAAGTCTGGAAATTAAACAAGATAAACAAATTAATTAAGTCGTACCATGTATTTCTTCTGGTCAAGTTCTTTACCGACATTTCGCCATTCATACTGCTAGCTTCTTCAGGGCCTAATCTGAGACTGAGGAAGCTACTAGCAGTATGGCCACCGAAACATCGGTATACGGACTTGATAACATGGTCGAAACCAGAAGAAGTACGTGACTTCTGTGCTTTGAGATCAAGGTTCACGAATCCAATGAGAAAGATATGGTAGGAAGGAAGATCGATTCATATACGGCCATATTGGTCTGCCTTGTCACCTCTCTTCTTCCCAGGGACCCCCGTCAGATCATATTAAACATTTTCCCCGCTACTTCAATTCTTTGCACCACTTCTTCGTCCATGTATTCACTTTCGTTAAGATGAGGACCAAGATATTTAAAACTCTCAACTTGTTCAAATTGCTGTTCTCCAACAATTAGTACTCCCATTATTCTTCGGGGTTTCTTCCCTATTCTCATGCATTTAGTCTTCCCCAGGTTAATTTTCATTTTTATTGTCAATAATCCTTGTTATTTTAATAAATAGTGAAGACCTTAATGTTCTATCTGTCACTGATTCTGCTCGAACTCGGCACCAATCCTTTCAAAACACATTCGCACGTTATTCCTATTCAAACCTTCATCTGCTATATAATCTTTCGAGGCTTATGAAAAGAAGACGCTTATACATTAAACATTATAAGTGAATACATCATGATATCTAGAAACTCTCTAAGAGATCGATACAGACGGAACCGATACTGAAACTAAGGACGCGGTCGCTGTACAAGAGGAGGGTAGAATATTCATTGGGCTAGGAGGGAAGGAGTTGAGACGTGTAGGTTCTAAACCCGCCCCGAGCAGGCTATTAAATAAATTCATCTGTTCCTCCTTGTCTTGTTGAGGGGGTTGTCTCCAAGGGTTCTAGAAGGGTACTGGAGGGTGAGCTAAGGTCGGAGGGAAGGCTAGAAGATATCTCACCATAAATTAAGTAGTTGTTCGCGAGTATTTGTTTCTAAATTTATTTATTGAATTTTAATAATGTATTTATCTTTAATAGTAATAGTTGGCCTTATATATACTACAGCCCTGGTGAATAAGTGGTGAAGACTAGTTTTTTCCAAAATGAGTTTCTTGTACTTAAGTCAACGGAATCGTGTTATTTTCGTATTGAATAAGGGTCTAAGTAAGGCATTGGCTTGAAAAGGAGTTATTGCTTATAATACAACTCCATTTTAAGCCAAAAACTACGAGAATGATATGATTATGGTTATCTGAAAGCAGTTAACTCTCACTGAACAAAATCCGACTTAACCACTTATTCACCGGGGCTGTAGATATATGAGGAAGAAAATTGTCCGGTTGGAGGTAAAATAAAATTCTCTCAAGTATCCAGAACTGTTTTTTCAAAAGCCAACGTCAAATTCAGTTTAACCTTGACATTTGACTCCATCACAAGCCCTGCGCTGTGGGTCGAAACGTTGGCTTTCCGATAAACAGTTCTCCCTACTTAAGTAAATGGTATTACATTTTCGATTGTGAATTCATGTTTACAGTTAATAAATTAAATATTTTATTATAATTTTTTAATCATTGCTTTAATTTTAAAATATTTTTATTTTTGAAGAGAAAAGATTTGTCCCCAGCAAGGATTTAAACCCGGATCTCCTTACCTAGGAAAAATCTGTTCTCTTAACCGATCCCATATCCCCTATGTTCTCACAATTTTGTGATGTATGCTCGAGGAAGAATGTTCATTGAAAATTTTTTTCAGCTTTTGATAAATTAAATATATTAAAAGACTATTTCTTGTTTTGTTTTTTAAAGTTATGTTACTACTTAAAAAAAATAAAGTATCAGCAGGAGTAATCTTATCAATAAAGTAATAAATCTTAATAACCCTTAAACATAATTTCCAGTTCTGAAGATGGGGATTTAACATACAAACATAAAACAAACAGTTATAAATTTAGCAGTTACTTACACCTCTACTATTATAAAATTCTAATTGCTTAAATATCAAAACCTCATTATCTGATCACAATAATGTTGAATTTTAGTTACATTATACAATTAATTTGAAAGTCTAAAACATTATGCAAGAAAAAGCACTCACATTTAGAAGAGTTATTTATCATCTCTTTTACAGTACTTCAAGATATTTCAGTCCAACAACTACAAGAATAACACCAACTATATGTCTAGAATTCAAGTGCATTTTAAATTTATTGCTACGGTTGGATTTAAAAAAACATGTGTCAGAAAGGTTAATTTATATAGTCAACATCTGTATAACCTAAATATTTATTTATTGTTAAAAATATATCATCTTGGGCTTCTCACTCTGAATGATATAAGCTGGTAAACTATAGGTTAACAACTCTTCCCCCTTCTAGTTTGTGTAAGAAATAATGCTAAATCCCATACAAAACATCAGATAACTATCACATATGGTACTATTTTCAAATATAAATTCTGTAATTTAGAAATGATCACCTTTTCGTAATGACTTTATATTGAATAAAATTGTGCCTTATTTTGGTGTGAATTCAAATTTGTAACTGTTAATGTTTCAAATAAAATTGTCAACGATTGAAAGAGCTAATTAAATCATTCCATATTGATTCGTAACAATGATTTGTATATTTTAGTTGTTTCTTTTAGGAACAAATACTTGAATTATATCAAAGATTAAAAGATATATATTCTTACATACAGACACTAATGACTTGATAAAGGAACATTAGTCTTTTACTTTCAATACTCAAATATTATGACGGAATTATTTGAGATGCTAAACAATACCTAAAACAATTCATGATTAAATTAATTGATTCATTTACATAACATTAATTTAATAATGAAATCTTTGAAATATTGGGTCAAATCTTCAAATCTACTCAGGTTTCTACTAACTAAAATATTCTACCATTTATTTGAATACTTATGTTTTCATTTGAATGCTAACATGTTTAATTTAAAATATTAAGCTCAGGAATTACCTCAATGATTTTTTAAACATTAAAATTGGTCTATGGGTCCTCAAAATATTCAAATAATCAAATGTGATTTGACTCCAAAGGAACAATTTTTCAAGAATCCCCCATACATTAACTTATTGGTGGTAGTAAACATTATTTGGTTTTTTAATCCTGTTCGAAATCTCTTGTTCTACTTTCCCATTTCTGCAAATCATTGTGCCCAGGTATGTGAATTCCTCTACGACTTCCATTTCTTGTTCATTGCATGCAATATTTATATCTTCAGGATTTTTTCCAACTTGCAATATTTTGCTTTTATTAGCATTTATGATTATACCTTTCCTGCCAAGCTCTGCTTCCCATTCGGTTATCGTCCACTGCAGATTTTCAGAAGTGTCTGAGATCAGGGCTATATGGTCAGCATATACCACCACTTGTGCTAGTATGGTCCACATATTCCAATGCCCAATTGTAGTTCTCGAAGTTCTTCTTTTACGTATTTTTATAATTTGAGGTCGAGGAAAGCAAGGTGTAGGTTCTTGTTTCTCTCCCATGCTTTTTCTATGATTGTACGTAACACAGACACTCTTTAATTGTAAATTTTTAAAATAAGCATTCAGTTTTAATTAGAATAAATGCTTTTGATTTTTAAGTTTTAACTTTAGTAACTAAAACATTATTTTTATTGAAAATAATATAAATACTGGACATTTTTCTATTCTGTATGTATATCTTCCTCTAGGTCTTTTGAGGATAACAAGAAGTTGTGCAATGTGCAAATAAACAAAACGTTGGTCTATCTAGGCAAAATACTTCATTAGTAATAATCGATTAGTACTTATATTTACATTGATAAAAAATTAAAAACCTGTACAACTACAACCCATGGAGGGTCTTGGGTTCGGTATATGATTTGTCCTAGATCATGCTCAACCACAAGATTTTCCCTCAATTTAGGGCACCCACTTTAAAGGTGTTGGGTGAGATCCCACAGATCCATCCCCGCCTATAACAGATTAAAAAAATTATCTGCCAAAGTTGGATTGGAACCAAGGACCGTCGGCACAACAGCTCATCGCTCTACCACTCAACTACCCCCCTCCTCTCTAGCTTCCATAAAAACTATTTAATTATTACAGTTGAAACATTAATATTATAACATATTGGTTTCAAATTCAAATAGCATTCTTATGAAAAAAATTAACAACTAAATCTAGCCAATATATAAAGTTCTTAATTTTATCTGTCTATCAATGCTGCTATTGTAATTAGTAGTAAATCTATAATTAAAGTAAATATAAAATTGTAACTGAGGTGTAGGAAGTTTTGGGTAAAGGTAGAAAACCTTTTCTGGGATAAAATGAAGATACTAGCAATAAACAAAAACACACAGATATATATAAAATTTATATTCACCAAAATAAAAATGTATTTTTGGTTAGATCATTTCTCTTTTCTAGCTTTTGCTCTAAAAATATTGACAATACAATATAACCTTTCAGGAAATACAGATATATATGTACAATTTCTAAATACAGATCTTAGTTCCTGGTTTAACTACAACTATGATATATCACATACATACATTGTTATCTTAGTACAATATCACGTTGCACAAGTAAACCATTAACAAATGGCATTTTTATGCTAGTTCAATATTGCAAATATACAAAAATATACATTTTGATAACAGATATAACAATTGACACAAAATCGTTTGATTTATTTTGCACTCTTAAATAGCAACACTTGATAGTGGTCGCAGTAAATAATTTACAACTTTAAACAACTATTACCTGGTAACAACAATTTGTAAACAATATATTTCCGGGGTAACAATTTTAATTCTAGAGTGGTCAAAAATATTAAAGTAAAAAAAAGTAAAGCCTGCAAAAATTTCATAATTTGTAACTTGGGAAATGATATGCTAATAATATATAATACATTATATCATAAGAAATGCATATACATAATAATCATGGCAACATTTAACATAATAGGAAACACCTGTTAAATTACACATCAATGTAAATAATAGATTGTTTTTACAAAAAGAATAATTCAAACAAAACATAGAATAATGGAATGGTGAGAGCCTAAATATTTATAATAAGACAGATTAGATTATAATAAAAGGCACTAAAGATAGACCACTGAATTTATATTTAGTAAAATAATATTTTTAAATGAGTCTAAATATTTAAATATTCTTGTGGCCATGAGAAATATACAAAATGTGATAATTCAAGAGGAAAGGTATGAAATTATGAAGAAAAGAATATTAATTTAAAAAAATTGGCCAGCCATTTTCACATTTTTCCAAATTAGACCAATGATTGAAAAATATAGAAAGCTAACGAATTTAAAGCAAATTCATCACAATTGCCAAGAAAAAAAAAATACTAATTCAGTGATGGGAAACCTATGGCACATTTATCAAAAGTAACCTACCAAGACTTTTTAGATAAAAGTAATTTCCAGATATCTTTAATTTCTTTTGTCAACCAAAGCAAATAAATACGTGGAAAAAGTAAGTAAAAAATCTTTTTGCTTGGTCCGTAAATACCATAAAAAGTTTCCTGTTATGTAAATGACAAGACAATTAATTTTATTTTTTCAAATTTCTGACCCACCAAACTTAAAAGGTTCACCATCACTACACTGAATAATGTATTATTTTATTCTTAATTTTATTATTTAAAATAAATAAGTTCAATAAATCATAAAAGATCTTAATTATTATAACTAGTTTTTTAAGTTTTTTTTTATCATTTTATATTATTTATCTAATTGTTTGTTACACATTTAGTGAATGTCTTTCATTAACATTAATGTCACTATTAAAAATTATAATTAAGTACAAAAGGAAAAAAAGTAATTGTAAAGTTTAGTCTGACCACAAAACTAAAGTTGTTTCCAAGATAATAAGAGAAACTTTAATGATTTTACTAATGAATAGAAAAGTTGGGAATCATTAAATAAGATAATATTATAATAAAGGACGGATTAGCAGTGAATACTAAAGATTACTTAAAATTACTTACATTTCAATTAATACAATTTATATTATTCACATAATTTTTTTAAATATTCCTCAATATATGCAGAACAATTTCAATTAATAGAACAATTAAAAAAACACATAAGATCTATTACCAGAGATGTTTCTATTCTGTGCCTTGAATTCATTTACCTTATTTATCAAATGCGCGCACAGGGCAAAAAAACAAAACATATTTCACAGGTATCATAAAATTACATATATGCATAATATTAAATAAAACAACAAAATTAACATAGTTACAACAATAAGACCATGGAGGAATTAAAGAAAAGTAAACAAATTACTTTGTAAAATGATTAAAATAGAACATCATAACAAAAATATTTCACTTATTTTCCGTTAATTCCAGAGTTTCATATTCTCCAATCACAAATATAGCTTTTGAGAATTTTTACAGCTCATCAGACTTTTAAATAAGGTGTCATTTATTTAGGTAGATCACATTCCTGATTCAGCTATTCCTTCATCATCTGAAATTGAAAAAAATTATAAGAAGTATTTATTAATGGTTTATACTTTCAGGAATCTTAATATTAGTATTCTATAGTAAAAAAAACATGACATAAATTAGAAGCCTATTATTAATTTGGCTGTGATTATCATAATTTTAACTAAACAAAAATCTTTTATAAAGAAAAAACATTGCTATATTTAGACACTATTAGATAATATTAGGAATTGATAAAAAGCTAATTTTTTGACAATTTTCTATTAATATATATATTTATATACATACTAGCTTTTGCCCACGGCTTTGCTCGCGTGAAATTTAGTCTCCCACATAAAGTTCCTTGACAGATCATTTTAAATACATAATTTAAATTCTTTTAAATATAAGTTACTTATGCATCCGAAATTTCAGATTTATAACTTCAAAACTGACGGATTCCATACAATATTTGAGCCCCTATTATATTAAGGGGGGAACCCTTGGGGGTGGAATTGTCCAAATTCCTTTCTTAGTGCTCATTTAAGCTATACAAATAGCCTATCTGCGAATTTCAAGATGCTAAGTTCAATGGTGTCTGCTGTACGTTGACCGCTGGGCGTGTTAGTCAATCATGTTACAGTTTTATATAAACTTAGCCTATGTGGTGTGTTGATAAAAAGTAGCCTATGTCCTTTCCCAGGAGATTATCCATATCATCACAGACGGATCAGCACAGCTGTGAAACATACATTGACACTGATTAACAAACAGGACGGACATAAGTTTAGTTCAGTGTGAGTAAAGAATTAGTTTGTTTTTTTTAATTCCTAAAAAAGGATTAGTATGTAATGTTATTGAAAAGGATTACTTAGTACAACGGTTTCACTTTTTGTAACGCAGTTGTGAGAAGTGAACATTGTTACTTGATTTTTTTTGCTCAGCGAAAATACGTAGATTTTGCGAGTAAGAAACACGTGAGCAAGCATACAAACTCTGCCCCCCTTTTTCACCCCCTTAGGGGTAGATTTCTGAAAATCCTTACTTATCGGATGCCTATGTCATACAAAGAACACACCCTCCAAGTTTCAGGTGTCTACGATCAGTGGTTTAGGCTGTGCGTTGATCACTCAGTCATTCGGGACAAAGCATTTTATATGTATAGATTTTAAAAATAAAAACAAAACCCAATATTAGTGTATATACGAATTTATTATCTTGCACGTTAGATAATTGCACAGGATTAGGGAAGCAGCATCTTGGGTGAAACCCGTAGGTATTCCAAACCATTTTCACAAAACCTCAACAAATTATATACCTAAACCTTACTGGTGAATCACTTGATCTATTGGCGAAAACCGCATGAAAATCCGTGCAGTAGTTATTGAGTTTACCCCGAACAACCGCGGCCGAGGACTTTGTTTTATAATATGTGTATATATATATATATACATATATATATATATATATATATATATATATATATAGATATATATATATACTCTTATAAATGCTGCAATATAAACTGCTATAGAAAAATGGGAAAATAGGTATATATCATATTCTATAGAATATAGTAAAATATACATGATGCTCATTAAGAATGGCTAATATGAAACAGTTATCTGTTTTTTTTAACCCAAACAAAAGAGGATAATCATGATATGGTTTAAAATGGCCTAAAATGATACATTCAAAACATCGATTCAATACGTTTAAACATACACAATACATTTCTATTGTTGATTACTTTCACTAACATTTGTCAAACAAATGTTACCCATTTGCACCCTACAGGTTTCTTAGAGACTTAAAATATATGTATATTCATAACTGGTCATAATATTAATCCGATATCAATCATATTTCTTTGTATAATTTATTACTTCATAAATAAAAAATATACATGCATGTCGACGAACATCATGCTTTGAGTATGTTCATGCAAAATTCAACTAATATATTAAATGCCCATAAAATAAGAGTTCTCAGTAAAAAAAAAAAAAATTGGATTTCCATGAGTCAAAAGAGGAATACAACCAGATAATATTAGGGTGCCTCATATTAAAAAAAAAAAAATAAAAGGGAATTTGTCACTGTACTTTG
Source organism: Troilus luridus (assembly GCA_964056705.1). Taxonomy (NCBI): domain Eukaryota; kingdom Metazoa; phylum Arthropoda; class Insecta; order Hemiptera; family Pentatomidae; genus Troilus; species Troilus luridus. Next base: position 77,371,594 of record OZ057414.1, on the reverse strand, counting down.
AAGGAAGCGTGAGACAACTGAAATCAAATGCCCTAAATTGATAATATATAAGCATGCATGTTTACAAAAAATAGCCAGCTCAAGGTCATACATTGCATGGCACAGAAGAAACTCATGAGACACTCTAATAGATGTTTAGGAAGGAAGAAGAATGAGGGATAATGGCTGATCTGTTTATAATTTACATTTACATTTACACTTTAACTTCCCTTCCTTTGCGAATTGGTTCTATAAATCCAGTAGGTTTAGGACTACTTTGACCAGACAGTGAATTGTCACAGATTTATCATTTTTTGTTTACTATATATAGCTCTATGGTAATGTTTGTTTTTCATAAAACTTCATTTAAGAAAAAAACAGAGAAAATGATATTTTATTGTGCTTATAATAAATCAAGAAGGTAATAATAATAAAAAAATGGAAGCAGAAAGAAAAGGACAAACTTCCATATCCCACAAGCAAAATTTTATATTGAAAGAATAATACAAATAAAAACATGATAGTACAGATATCGTCAACCGCAATTGTGTTCCTACAATTCTTAATCAAAACAAAACATACTTCCAAGAACAAACACTTGGCCCAACATTGTGCAATATAGATGTCCATGCAAAAGTGAATCAAAGCAAGTAAGAATAAAGAATATCAATAAAAGAAAAAAAATGAGGTACTGGCCTACTAGAGATCTGGTCCATTTTAAATGATATGGAAATAAAAAAAGTATACCAATCAGATGAAATTAATTTTATTGAAATTTAAATCATATATACATCATTGTGACAGATAATTGCCTTATAAGAAAATTAACTTGGGATATCTTTTTTTTTTTTTTAAATCCAACGATATCAGAAATAGATAGAGAAGCATGCTTATCAGCTCGCGAGTTTCTGTAAATATATTGGCTATAATGGAATGATGAGCAATGAAGATTTCTTAAAGTTATTCTAATCTGTAAGTTTAAAATTTAGAAGAGAAGTAAAATGGTTTAATCATTAAAACTATTCCCAAAAAGATATGCTTATGTATTATGTATTTATGTAAATGGCTTGTTCAAATAAGTCAAAAATTCAATGGATTGTTTAATAAAAATGAAATATAAAACAAAAAAATACTTTAAGATGCAGCTATCTCCTTGCACAAATCATGCAAAAATAAGTAATAACAGTGTAGTAAAAATATAACTAAAACCATTCTCATCAAAATGCCATACGAATCAATAAACTTTCTACAAATGACTCAATTTAATGCGACCTTTGATAATGCAAGATCAATAGAAAAAAATAGCAATAAATAAATAGAAAAAAAAATGAGGATCAAGAAACAGAATAGAAGAAATAGAGAACGAATAAATTCAAGAAATTTTAAGAAAAGAAAAACAAAGAAACAAAAAAAAGTGAATGCAGAAACAACCAGACGACAAGTTTATATACAAAATTTTACCCCATCACCGGTGTTTTTCTCCATTGTGCAAGTCTGGAGAGCTCACTCCACTGTCATTGTCTTTTTTCTTACCTAAAACCATCACCTCAATCTAAATTTCATACAACTTTATTTTATTTTTTTACAAATTTATTGAAAATCATGATTTAAAGGAACACAAAAATAATCCTAAAAATATAAATAACATTCCCATTGTTTCATAGCAAAGGAAGATATTGATGAACAGTATAAACAAATTATATATTTTTAAAAACGTATAAATTATCATCATCAGTGAATCATTATCCAGTATTTGTTGATCATGTTTTATATTTGCCACGTTGCAAAGAAGAAATAGAAAAATAAAATTATTTATCATTACAACTTGTTTTTCAAACTTAAATTTTCACTTAAAAAAAAATTGATGGTGTTCCTAAAATCTGGTTCATTAATTATAAAACCAGTTTGAAATCAGTTAAGGTGGGTAAATTATTTAATGGATGGAGCTTGAGGGATCTCCAGATCCTCCAGAACATAACACAGTCTTTATAAAGTGGATATTCTTAGTTGGGAGAAGAACCTGGGAATTAAATACTTTAAGAACGATCAGAGTAGTAATACAAAAAGTAAGATCAATACAGATGAATTATAACTTTAGTAAGATTTTGAAACATCGGGTATATTAGAAAATCATGGTAAAAAGTGACCTGGCCAATGAAAATTCTGGTTATATGGTTCATGATTAATTTTTCTAAATTGTAAATATAACAGGCTGAGACGCAATTTCAGAATTACGTGAAGGACAATAGAACACAAATGAGTTAAACCCAATGATAGAATTCCATAAACAGAAAGGTTGTAAACAGTTGGTAAAATGTCATTAAAAATACCTTCAAATCCCTGATTATGATGTATCTCCCTCGGAGGGGAGCTGTTGTCCTCGCCTTGGAGAACCGCAAGAAGGCACTGGTGGATGCAGATGTACTGCTGTTCGGTCTGTACCATCCATACTCTTTCCTTCCTCATCTGGCAGACAATACCGAAGATGTCAACATGGTCTGCTCCATGGTTCAAAGATTGAAGGATCCTATCAAGAGCAATGAATGTCCCTGATCTTCCGACTCCAGCACTGAAGTAAAAATAATTTAAATTACTACAAATATATTCACAAGATAAATTAAAAAAACTTTATGAGTTTCATTATTAAAGCAAACATTGTATCATAGTAGTTTAAACTACTAAAATATAGTTAATATAAGCAAGTCTCTAATGTTCTATTAGTAACAAAATCATATCAACAAAATGTTTCTTTCATAAAAAATCATTCATAAATCCCCTGTTGTCAAAATACACAAGCTCATTCAAATTCACATTTTTTTACATCGCCTAGAATTTACAATAATCCATCATTCTACTTAACTCTTAAGTTAACTTTTTTTTAAAATTAGGTTTCCTGTGAACACTTTGTATAAATAATTTACCTGCAATGAACAACAATTGGCCTCTGCTCGGGTGAAATCCTTTCTCTGAAAGCTCTAACAAATCTTATGAGAGTTGTTGGAGGATTAGGAACACCAAAATCAGGCCAAGTGGTGAAATGGAAATGACGAATAACCCTTTGGATATCTCCCTGCAAATAAATTTAATATTAAATAAAATAAGCAACAAAATATAAAGTTATCAATATTTCAAGATATTCAACGATAAGAACTTACCCTTGACATAATGAATTCAGTAACAGACCAATCAGGATAATGGCTGTCATTGAGTGTTGTTACACTTATGTCTCCGTAATATACAGGCATGGTATCATAAGGCCAATAGTGATCACATTTTTCCCTACCTAAAAAATATTTTGATAAATTTCCATTAGCTAATGAAATACAACAAAATTTATATTTATAAATTTTTAGATTAGTTTTTCAACAAAATGGAACATGATAATGATTAGTATAATATTCTATATATATTTAAGCATTTAATTTTTAAAATTTTGTTATTTATTAAAAGTTTATTTTCATTATCTAAAAATAAACAATTTGATGACTAAAGTGAACGAGTATAAAATTATATTACTGCATATCTCATTGATCTAATATTATTTTAAAGTTTATTATTGAAGAAGATACCTTTCTCAATGCACCTGGTCAACATAACAATTGCTCTCGAGTTGCTTTCCCAACACATTCTCCAAAAGTCCTCTTTTGTTGAATGAAGAGGTCCTTGGGTAACAATAAATTCCCTTGGCGAATTGTAACCCTTAAAACAATAAAACAATCAGCCACAGTCATTAGAAAATACTCGTAATGAAATTTAATAATGTAAATAAAAACATAAAAAACTAATAAAAACATACAGGAACGTAGTTAGCATTGATATAATCTGACCCTTCTTCATCGTCCACAGGTTGCAATTTGAAACGGGAATGGTCATAAGGTAAGATATTTGTGAATCTGTTCTTAGGTCTGTTACAAGGAAGATCTGCAAAAGTACACGGCTGTTCCCGTCCAACGAGTTTAAGCTCTTCGAATTCCTCAGAGAACCTGAAGTCTGAGTCTGCTGACATTATTCTGTAGTGGTCAGCAAAGTTTTCTAATCTGATTGGGCGGCTAGTAACAGAAAACAAAAAAAAACTTAATTATTTGTAAGAGAAGTGAGGGGATGGTTGACTGGAAGATAGACGTAAGGAAGAAAATAGTTGGGGGTGCAGTCAAATAAAAACACTAAATAAGTGGTTACTTATTTAATTATGTGCCGACGTTTCGACCCACTTTGTGGGTCATCTTCATGGCTAAGAAAGAAAAACAGACAAAATAACAGAACTATAAAAATACATTGCAGACTAAGTATATGATAAATGATAAAAATTATATATGTAGAGAGGTAGAAATTTAGAACAAAAGTGAGGGATATATATGAATAAAAAAATTACAGAGAAAATGTACAGAACGGTGGTGATGCCAAAAAGATTTTTTTTACAAAGATAAAAGAAGGAAGTAAACAGAAAGTTATTTAAAAAAAGAAAAAGTATGAACATCAGAGGTGAGAAGTAAAATTATGGAAAAGGTAGTAGAATATATATAAAAACTATGAAATGTAAGATAATAGACTCCTGGGGAGTTTACATAAGTAAAATGAAAGAAGGTATAGCCTTTTATTTGACTGCACCCCCAACTATTTTCTTCCTTAATTATTTGTAATTTTATACAACAGAGATATCTTATGTTCAGCTTTAGTAGAGGCATGTATATTATGAGAGAATACAATAAAAAGATATAGATTAAAACAAAACTTTTTAATGTTTAAAAAAGTAAGATAGTTACCAATCATTTTATATGTTTAAATACCTTCGGCTATTTTCTAAAACAAAATCATTTATTTAAATCTTGTGATATGAATTTAAATACAATCCAGGAACTAATTCTCTTTCAGATTCTGGTCTTTTTATGATGATATTACAGAAGAATTTTGCAAGAGGCAAGGACTATATTTTTATAAAATGTTAAAATCACACTAAATGTATTCATGTTTTCTGAAACCCTTGACATTTCATGTAATATAACATAAAATCAATTATGGTTTGCTTTACCTTGTTTCTATTATGCTATCGGGTAGGCTTAAATTATCGGCAGCTCTGTTATCAGCTAATCTCCTTCCCATTAGCTTCTGTCTCCTCAAGAGAAGTATACCGATAAAAAGTAAGAATACTATGGCTGATGATATTGTAACTCCGAGAATCAAGGGTGTTGTATCTTGATCTGAATAAAGAGAAAGGAGAGAGTTAGATTATGGGCTTGAGAAGATTATAGTACATGAAGTATGAGTAATCAAGTAATTCACCTGTTTGAATAGAGAAAGAATAAGAAGTGTCAGTAAACTTATCCGGAGTAGTGAAAGCTCGTATTTTGACTTTGTAGGTAGTTCCACCTTTGAGCGGGCCATTGCAATACCCAACTAGCTTCTTCTCACAATCTTCTGAGCCTATTGTATAATCTTCGACAGTTGAATTTTTGAATGGATAATATGGTTCGAGGACCTATAAAAAACAAGGGAATAAATATGAATAAAAAGTGGAAAGAAACAACCAAGAACCAGAAATAGAAAAATACTGTTAACTTAAAAAAAAAAAAAGTATATACAGTAGAATGTAGACTATCTTAGAGTTCAATTATCCGAACTGGCTTCGTGAGAAAGACAAGAAAAAGTAATCTTCGAAAAACCTTTATTCCAAAAATCTCTATTTTTAATTTTTTTTTGGATATTAATTATATAATTTACTGATTGAATAATTAGTAAATAAAGTCAAAACTACCTGATAAGGAGGCCATACGCCATAAGCCTGTACATCTCTCCAGCTGGGCATCTCAATTCCTGATGCATTCTTGGTGTCATCTTCAGCCACTATTATTGTATAGGCAGTTATCTGAAATAGGCAACAAATAATTAAAATGTATTTAATATTGGTATTCATTAAACATATAAAGTTTATAATAGAGATTGTGTCTCTCAAACATTAATTGATGAAAAAAGAAACACAAAAGTAAATCTTTTTGGTAATGTCATAAAATAAATAAATGAAAAGGGTTTTATAGATGATAGTGTAACAAATAATTTAAATTAAAAAGTCAAAGAGAATATATCTTCTTGAATTACTGCATTACAGTATATCTAAAATCTACCTATTTTGTAGATAATAGAGATGTAAAGTTGGTTTTAAAAATTAATTTAAGTCCTAATTAACTAATTAAAGCAAAAAAACAATCAGAAAAAAGGCTGTTTAAAATTAGAGGTATTTTCGTGATGGTGATAAACCTGACGCAAACTATACAATATCTGATAAACCTCAATAATATATATATATATATATATATATATATATATATATATATATATATATATATATATATATTAATTATATGTATTATTAATCCATCCTTACCGGTCCATTATCCTCAGAGAAGTAATTCTTTCTAAATCTTATCTGAATTGTACTAGATGTCCTACAAACTTCAGTTGGTACTACCTGACTGCTAGGTTTAGGAGGAGCTAAAAAAAATTAAAATCAACATTTAAAACTGAGGACCATTCTTCATGGAGCATTAACAATTATAAATATTCACAATTACATATTTACCCAATATTGGCAATTTTTCCTTCCAAATAGATTCTGGGCCATAGCCTACCCTGGTTTCTGCTTGTATCCTGAAAACATAAGCCTTTCCAGGAAGAAGACTCTTTATAGTTCCACTAAACTCGTAAGCACTAAAATCTTGGGTTTTGAATATATTAGAACCCTGTAAAAAAAAATAGTTACAATAATAAATAAGCAGGTAACAATTGAACATTAGAAAAAAAGTGAAAGTATATTCAAAACAAAATGCATACCTCAGGCCCATATGTTATAGTAAATTTAGTTATTACGCCATTTTGTTCATTTCCTGGAAGCGACCACTTGAAGCTAATTTCTCTTGGTTTAATGTCGATTGGTAGGAAGTCATTAACCTAAAATTTAAAAGTGAAATGAAATAGTTTTCAAACCAGTCAAGCTTACTTATTTATTTAGTATATTTTATTCTATGCTAAATTACCTTTATTAAATATTCTATTTTTTTTTTCATTTTGTTTTTACCCACTTGAGTTATTACTTTATTTATATATTTCTAAAAGTTCCTCAATACTTTTCTTCATTTTTAATTACTGTCCTTATAATACATTTTTAAAAATTAAAATCCTGTTTTACGATTTGACTCATAATATCTACACTTGATTTAATTTATGTAGGCTATTGATATGAAACAATTTACTTCAAAATATCTGAACATCCGAATATTAGTGAAGAAATTAAAACATCTGTGCCTATTAGAGTATTAGTCATCTTGAGATAATAAGTACCTATTAAAATGGTTACAATAAATGAGAGGGTGAAAAGCCAAGAGGCTTCGTTACTGTTAGTTAAAACATATACAATATTTTTAAAAAAATTGAATTTCTCAATATTCAAGGGGTATACAGTACAAACATATTAGTATGATACAAATTTAAACCTTTTTGCTTTTATCAAAATATTTTAACTTTATGTGGAAGAAAATAGTCCGGGTAAGAAATTTCTCTGAATGTCAAGAAATATTTATTCAGTAGTCAACGTTTCAAAAGCCCCCCAAAAAAATATATATATATATATATATTTTAATTTTAATTTGCATTTTCACAAAATTAATAATATCAGGCAAAATTAATAACATCATTCCAGAAAATAGAATAATTAAATAAATACATAAAAAATGATGTTACATTCAACAACTGCGATCCAATTTATTCATGAATTATCTCACTTGTATCATAAATAGAATACAACAGGGAACTTTCTTTGTTACGAATTTTACAGATAATGGAGTATTTGCTGTTCTAGATATCTCCTAATTCTTCATACCTTTCCTGGGACGCTCTCTTGAGTCTGGAAGACAGCCGATACAGGCAGACTCCTCCTCAATACTGTCTCTTCCATGCCTGATCTTACGATGACAGTGAAAGTATAATTGCGATGTGGTTTCAAATCGTTGATTGTTATCGTCTCTTCTTGCGTCAAATTTTGAATCAGGATGCCATCTGTGTTCAAATACTGAACCTATCACGGAAGATAACAAAAATTAATAACGCTTTTATAAAATTTCAACTTTATTAAAGAAAATGTATTTAACATAATTGTGAATAAAAAAAGGTTATAAATCTGTTTCACAGTCGACAAAAAAAAAATTGGTTTAATTATTTTTTCAAAATTGAAAAAAGCAGAAATCAATTACAAACTTTCAATAAAAAAAACTAATTTTCACATAAAAAAAAAATGCTGCTATATGAATAAGCATAATCATGAATTTGAAATATCCAAATATTTCTATATTAATACCATATAATACGAGTACATGATATTCAAAATAAGATAAGGTACTTATTCCACAGACAGACACAGTCATTTCGAGTCGACCCACGACAAGTTTTAACCTTTCATTGTTTCCCTTTTAATATTTTCCGAAAACCATAGTTACGACGAGTTAACACAAACAAAATTTATCACGAGCTTTATTATGGAAAAGAGAATGTAACTATGGGAAATTTGTATAATTCGGTAATTATTTCATCTAGAACATTTCAACAAACATATATCAACTTTAATTCGTTTTGTTAATTGAAACTTTTATTTCTTGATGAAATGATTACGGAAATCTACTCATTCCCCGTAATTACATTCTCTTTCTCATTCCAAAGTTCCCAATAACTTGTATTTTTTGGGAAATAGTAAAAATTAAATGAATAAAAAGTTAAAACTTGTAACTCAACTCGACGCGACAACTTGCACGAACAGATATTAAGATATTATACAGTTTACTTTTAATTAGAACTAGGAGTATTAAAAATATACCTCAAAAGCATTATATTCTCCTTTCGGTTTATCCCAAACTAACGTTATAGCCGAATCAGTAATCTGAGTGGCATTTATTCGCGTTATTGGTTCGGGATCTGTAAATAATAACTTAATTAATTAATGGCTAAAATCTCATGAAAAAATTACAAGAAATAAGTGAACAGTGAATACTGACATAGCCTATCTTGTCTGTGTAGGGGTTGGGACAAAACTTTATCAGCGACTGTCCAAACTGTGATATTATACAATTTCCCAGGAGTAAGATTGGTAAAGGTAATCTTCCACTCAGTATCATTGGCATCTTTCTCCCGAATCAGGCCAGGCTCTGAAAGTGTAAATCTGTACTTGTCGAAATGAGACGAAGCGAGAGGCGTAGGAGTGTACCTGATCGTCATTGTGTTCGTTTCTTGTAAATTACTCACGACAACAAGTTCAGAAAGGATTAAGGGCACTGAAAAAATAAAATAAAAAACATTATAATAAAAATGATTTAATCACTTGGTCATAACAATTATTTAATAAACTAAATAATATAAATAAAGGAAAGTATTGTTACCTCGTCGTGCAAAATAATTTCGATTATTTCAGCAAATGCACCTATACTAAATTTACAATTTTCATATTTTGTATTACACAAATTTATTACATCAAATTATTCAGTATTATTTTGTTAATAATCATTATTTGGATATATCAAGGAAAACACCCAATAAATGATTTCCACAATAAATGATGGGCAGGAAGAGCTGAGTCATGTGCAACTGCTCCACCACACATTTAAGAAAGTGAACAGCTTCAAATATCTGGGGGCTTTAGTGACACGAAAGAATGACATCACTGCAGAAATTAAAGCAAGAATTTCAGCAGGGAACAGATGTCAATAAGATTTCGGAACTTGTCACGGAAGGCAAAATTATGGATTTATAAAACAATCCTAAGACCGATTGTTACGTACGCTAGTGAAACGTGGGTCCTGACCCAGGAATGCCAAAAGCAAGGGCTGTAGAGCCATGGGGAGGAGGAGGAGGATATATCAACACATTTCCAAAATCACCTCCAACATATGGTTGGTAGGTAATCGCGGTTATTGGATTTAATTGTTAAATATTTTTATAATCCCTACAGGATTATTGAAACAATACTAATATAATTCAGAATATTCATTACCTTGATTTCAAATCAGATATTCATATATTTTTTTTTACAATTAAAGTTAGGAAATAAATAATGAATTCAAAGCTTTTATATATTAGAGGCATAGACATGGAAAAGGTAGTAAGTAAAAAATTAAAATGATTTTTCGGTTTTTTTTTTTTTTATAGAAACGGTAGTAATTAATCCTAATGATAAGACAGAAAAAGAAGTAAGTCAGAACTGAGAGTGGTTTAGTTTCCATATGAACGGAGGTAGTTACTATTTTCCATTAGAAACTTCCATTTTTAGTTTTTTGCTTCTCCAGAGAAATATTTTCCATGACTTACTATTATTTCCCTGCTAACACATCAACTCATAACTTAACTATTAATTAATTTAATTATTTACCTATCTACGATAATTTTTTTTATAAAAGCGTAATAATTACTTGTCCTGGCAGTAAGAGTTGTTACATCACTGTGAAGACCATAAGAAACAGTATGGATATCGAAGCGATATTTTACTCCAGGCATCAGATCTTCGACCAAAGCTCTGACTCTTCCTCCTTTGGCACCATTGCCACTCATGTTGCGTGATCTATAAGAATTTGATAATAATTAAAATTAAAGAATCACTAATATTCAAATAACAAATATTAATACAATCAACATAAAGTAAAGTTAAATTAAACTTTATTACCAGTACAATCATAAATTATTGACCATGTTAAGTCAAGATTGAATGAATTATTGTTAATAATAATTTTTTACGAGAAAAATAAATTTTTTCTTGATATATTTTATTGATATTGGTCCCATTAAATTATTGTTGGTATGTCATGACCTTATCAATAACAGTACTTAAAATTAAATAAATAATACCGAAAAACAAATTACTTTGGTTCCATCCTTTCATTTCCATCAAGAGCTTCCCAGTTAATAACATAATACTCAATCCTGCCTTCTGGTCTGGGGAACTCCAATGTAACATTAGTAGAATCAACCAATGGTGCGATATTAGTACATGGATTTGGTCCTAAAAAAAATTAAGAAACTATTAAAAAAATTAAACTTATAATATAATAAAAATTAAAGCTATTTTTGCTCTCTGAAAGTCATATAAAGTTATTAAAATCCCTTTCTCATTATAAAAATTAAGAGTCACATTACATAATGACATACTACGTAGTAAGGTCCATAAGTTTCCGGCCTATCCTGCTTCCCCTCCTTCAAACGTGCCTGCTCACTCCATACTCACCGCCCGCACTTCCTCAGTCCTGTCAGTCTGTGTCCAGCGAAGGAAACTCCCCATTTTTACAATGTTCAAACTCGCATACCGTGCGGCTATTAAATTCTTTTGTAAAGAGGGTCTAACTCCTGTTCAAATTAAAGAGCGTTTGGATTGTGTATACCGGCAGTCCTCCCCCTCTTATTCCACAGTGAAAGAATGGGCAAAATTATTTAAGCTAGGGAGAGAACGTCTAGAAGATGACCCGCGTCCCGGTCCCCCAGTGGAAGCTGTCACTTCTGAAACAATCCAACTTGCGGAATCTGCAATTGCTGTCTGAATGGCAACTGAAAACCAAGGAAACAGCAGCGAGGTTGGGGCTTTCAAAAACAAGTGCTTTGAGGATCATCAAAGAACATTTGCATATAAACAAGGTTAGTGCAAGATGGGTTCCAAAAATTCTTTCAGCTGCTCAAAAACAGGAATGAGTTCACTGCTGCAATGAATTTCGGCAATTTAACACCGACGAAGACCTCCAAGCACCAGTGGAAGAACGTTTTTTTTAACAAAGAAGAAAATTATTTTTTTCATGGTATAGAAATGTTGCCAAAGCAGTGTATTAAGTGTGTTGAACTTAGAGGAGAAAATATTGAAAAACAGTAAGACCAGTTTTTTTCTTTCACCTTTCCTTCAATCCCAGGGCAGAAACTTTTGGACCTTACTAAGTATATAAGTTTTTTTTTGTAATTAAATATTTTAATTCACAAAAAAATAAATGAAATTAATACTTACGGACAGTATGATTAAGTGCAAGTGGTCGAGCTGATTCGACTCCAAAGCTGACACTGTTCACCTGAATAGTGTACCTCTCGCCAGGAGTCAGATCGCCAACCTCAGCTTCGGTAGTTCCCTTCACTGACGCCAGTTTGTACCAACGTGGTTCATCTTCAGTCCTATATCTGGTTTAAGTAAAAAAAATATTAACAATAAATAGCACTAGCATTATATAAACTACTATAAATAAAAATTATGATAATGAAATCATAATATAGTATAAATAATTATTATAAGTTTATATAATATCAATAATCTAGCAATGGCTGTAATGAGATAATTACAGGAATGAACCAAAGTGTATTCACTGAAATTATCATTATGGTAATAAAATACACCTGAGGTTATTTTTATTACCTTATGGAAAATTCCGAGAAGAGTGAATCCTCGGGCTCTACCCATCTCACCACGACTGAATTACTTGTAACATTCTCCATTGTAAGATTTTTAGGAGGTTTAGGATCTAAATAACGACATTAATTAATTATAAATACAATAATTTATGTAAATCATAATTAGTAATTCAAAACTCAAAATGATACTTACAAACTGCCTGAAAATAATCGTGGGGCTCACTGTGGAGGCCATGGCTGATGGCAAATACCTTGATCTGGTAGCCAGCTCCGGGGTACAAGTTGTTCAACAATAAGTGAGGTTCGGTAGTTACTGTAACTACTGGTTCATAGCCTAAAAAATTGTTGTATGAAATTAATGATTAATAATATCAGATAATTAAAATAAAATGTAATCAGAAAAAATGATATACTGTTTATTTATTTTTATAGTATTATGTTATATAGCAAATGCTCATTTTTGAAATCTCATCTACCCTTACAGATATATGGAATACATTATATATAGAATCAATTATCCAGCTCTAATTACAGCTGCAATATCTTTCTGAGACAATAACTGAATTAACCTTATGGGCAATATTTCATTTTAACTTCAAAAACAAGTGTAGATGATGTATTTGGTATATCAGCTTTCTTATATTCTTGTAATGTATTTGTATGATGTCTTTAAACTTTCTTCGAAATACTTTGTAACGAGTTTCTTTTTTTTGTCGCTAAATTCGTCCGTTAGCTGCCTCTATCTATCTGACCTCACTCTACTGTGGACTGTTGTTGCGTACAGTTGTATATCAGTGGTTTATATGGCCAAATAATTGCCAAATTTTAATATTTTTTTTATCGTATCTTTGCAGCTCAGCGTTGGTGTAATGTTGTATTATGGTTATGTCGTCGGTGTTACCGTTTGATGTAAAGAATATGAATATATTTTTTTTTGGACTTCTTTTTATTTAATCAATTTGGACCTTGGACCGAAAACCCCACAACCTGGTCACAACTTAATAGGAAAAGATATTTCCTATATTTCCAGTGATTTTTATAATTATAAATAAATATCTATCTCCAGCTCTATTCTATTATCATGATTTATAAAGGCTAAAAAATATTACTTTAAAGGCCAATAAATTAATACACAGTGAAAAGTGTTATAATCACCAATTGGAACAAAAACTGGCAATTTTGGATGGTTATCTATCTTACATATTGTAAGATTTATTAAAATAATTTTTATTAGATATTATATATTGTATTTATGTTAGAGAATACATCCTCCCTTATATATTGTAGTAATAATTATTACTATCAATAATTTCAAATTCAAATTAATAAGCTATAATTTTTTATTTAATTAAGGAAACTTTTTAATACCTGTATTATTTCGTTTATGCACAACCTCATATTTCTCTTGCCTAGAATTAACATCTGACTTCCAGGATATATTCAGTCCATACTCTATCGGTTTGAGATCCTCGATGACTGGTGCGGATGGTTCTGCAGAGACAAATTGAATAACACTAGTTATAAAAATCAAAACAATCTTATATTTCATTACATATAATTTAAAACAAATGAGCCACATTGGCCTTTATCTATCCTAATGCAGACAAACAGATAAGCATAAAGTAAACTTACTTGTAGCTTGATATGTGATAACTGGATTCGACCTGATCCCATTAGATACTGCCATGACAGTAATTGAGTAATTACGACCAGGCAACAAAGACTCCAGAAGAAATGAAGTTCTCGTAGTTTCCATAGAATTTGTGTCTCCGTTGAGCACCCCGCTATTACTGACTTCTGTATAGCTAATCTAAAGCACAAATTGAATTGTTTATTTTTTTAATTGGTATTAATTTTAATTTTATAAAAACTAAACAATTTATACCATGTATTAACTTAATTAATTATAGGCTATTAATGTAATTAGTTATAGGCTTTAAACAAACACTTTTTTAAATTTACAAAACATTTTGGATTAATAGTAAAGTATTTATATGATAGTATAATACTCCACCATTAACATGAACTGTGATTTAAGTATATTACAGAGGTAAATAAAGTGATAAAGATTATTTACTTTCATTGGTGTTAAATAATTATAGTGTTCTATTTTTGTGTTCATTGACATTTCTGCTAGAAAATTGGCCGGGCCACATCATTAATTTTTAGTAAAAAAAAATCATGATTCAAATTTGAAATAAGAAACAATTTATCTATTTTACTATTTATTGTAAAAATTTAATTATTTTAAACAATGAATTATTTTGTATTTTATCACAATCTCTATTTTCATATATTTAAATAGTAACATAAATCACGAAATAATATTGTAATGAATACAAAAAAAAATGTTTTACCTAAATTGGACAGAGATAATTGTTAATTGTTTGGTCAAAGATATATTTCCTGCAATAAAGATAATATTTATGATTCCCCAAATACCTCAAAATGCTCCTGATAGCTTGAGTTATCTGGTTTCCATGATAACATCACATCACCAGTATCTTTAAGTACAGCTTTCAACTCTCTCACAGGCAGAGGTTCTTAAAAATAAAAAATATATATTTAACAAAGTATGAATTACGTATTTTAAATTGTATTATTAATTTACATTATTATAATATTTTATTTAACATGTATTTTAGACTTACTAAGTGTTACATTAACAGTGGCTGGCCACGAAGTTACTTTTCCTGAAACTGTCTTTACGGCTACTTGGTATGTCCAACCAGGTTCCAATCCTTCACTGAACGTAATCCGAGTTGGTTCAGTTCTGTTTCTAGTCAAAGGAACCATCTGTCGATGAAGGTTGATGTTGATTTGGTATTTATCATATTCACTGAGGACAAAGTAAAATAATATATTAGTATAAAGCTCCAGTCATAGAGTTACTAATTTCCAGAAATATTAAAAAACAAATCTATCTAAAGTTTATTTATATAATGGATTGGTTGCTTAATTTTTGGTACAAATGTTTTTCAGTTTCTGAATCTTAGCATTATTCCTTAAATATTTAACAAATAAGAACTATTCTAAAATTACATATATATTTAGAATAGAGTTACAAAAGTAAAATAGCAATGTCTTATAAACATTCAAATAGAAAGTAATAAATGCCATTAACCTTAAAACATACTCAGTTTTATTGGAATTAATTCTTATGTGATCAGACATATACAATTTTAGCATAAAAAAAAATAACTTCAATAAATTCAATTTGTTTAGTTGCAGATCCATAGAATAAATCTCAACCTTCTAACACTTTCTTGTTAGAATGTGCGAAAACCTCTTAGAATAACCCATCATATCTACTTAAACAGTAAAAGAAAATGGCTTTACACATCACTGAAGATAATAGAAGTATATTGTGTACCAATTTCCTCAAAATAAAACAGGTGATTTTTTAGTTGATTATTTTATCACTGCTGAATTTTGCTTACTAATTCATTAATAACAGAGAAAATAATTCTATCAATATAGATATATGTTTGAGGTAAAGATATCAAGTATGATATCTTTACCTCAAACATTTTGTAATGCCCTAACTATCCATAAAAGCACTTAACTCTATTTTTTTTTAAATAGTATTTCAGTCTGTTGGTTTCTCACTCCCCATTTATTCATCGCAATATTTATTATTATAATTACTCTTATTGCATTATCGATTCCATACAACAAACTTTGAACAATGATATTAATAACATCTAGGAGGATACATTATACTTTTACAAACACAACTAAATATTAAAATTAAATACCTTGTTCCGTTAGGCGGTTCCCAAGAAACTGTAAAACTATGAGATGTTACAGATGCAGGATCATACTTAAGATTTATAGGTCTTAGAGGAATCGTCCTATACTGAGCAACTGTGGGTGCTGATGTCTCATCTTCACTAACCGTCTGAACGGAAATGTTATAAGCTCGACCTGTAGAAAATAATTATATGTTACATTTAAAACTAATTAATTATTTTATAAATACTAAACATGGAGTGATACTTAACCTAAGTATCCTATCTGATTCTATTAAACAGTTTTTGAAGATTTCAGACAAGGGAAAGATTCTCTATTCATCATAGGTACATTTTTTAACATTAAAACTCTCATTGCGAAACAAATATTAAACAATAAACAGTATTAGACAAAGTATACCTGGAACTAAGGCTTTAAATGCAGCTTGCGCAGGCCCAGGTGGTTCTCCCTCCTTCTCGACATACAAAGAGCTTTCCAAAGCATCCTCTGGTTCTATTGTTACCTGAAAATACCAGCAGTTAATAAAATATGGAAAATGAGTAATATTTTTATTCAATATTCAATTAATCAATGAAAAAAATTAACAAACAAATAAGTAGGACAATATATAAAACCCTTCGATTGACAAAACTGGACTATTAGAGTACTATTACCGAGTAGTAATGAATATACCACACATATTATCTCTTACAAAACAATTTAGCTAAAGAAAAAAACAGAAGTCAAATTTTGCCTAAAGGCTCCAGAAGAACTTAATTTACATTTGCATTTCTAATTAATACTTGTAACTATTTTTTTTTTTTTGTTTTGTTTCGTCCAACTTTGGGGTACTCCAGATCAATCGTTAGTACTTATTCTGTGAATTTCTTACTTCCAAGTATTTTTTCATCCTCTCCAATTTCCTACTACTTTCCCCATTGTAGATTATTATCGTCCTCTTCAACCTTGCCACAAGCCTTGTAATTATTGTTTTACTTATTTATTTATTTTTTTCGTATTTAACCTCTTCATTTAATGTTACAACTATATTTTTTGTTGTACCTTTTGTATACTTATTTCAATTGTTTAAAAATATCATGACACCAAGAGAAAAATAAAATATTATTTATTACTTAAATAAATAGTATTCACAATTAATGAACTTAGACTAATACCTTATAATGTGAATAAATCGAGGAAGGTATCGAAGGTTGCCAAAGAACCAGAAGAGTAGTTTCATTTCTGAACCAAACAATGAACTTCCCAGGAGTATTTGGTTCTAAAAAAATAATAAATAAAAATAAATATTTTTTAATTCATGTAATTTGTACATATATGTCATTAGTGTGTATAATACTGCATGAACAATTAAATAATTTAAATGTTTTAATTAGGGATAGCTACATAAATACAAATTAATTACTTGTAGTAAAGTTCTTAGAAGTGTAGGCGACACTTTCTTTGTAATCAAACACAGTAAATAACTGGACTTGATAGGTTCCACCTGGAGTTAAATCTTTAAGAAGATATGGACTAGCACTTGTCAAGTTTATTGTCCTCGTTGGTTTGTTTTCTGCCAAACTCAAGAGCTAAAAAATAATATAATACATATATATATTATAGCTAAACAAATTTTTAAAATGATGTAGATATTTATGATCACAGATTTAATCTAGGAAGAAAGAGAATAAGGTCATACAAAGGCCTCAATCGTAAACCTTCAATTGGAATTTACAAAACAAAATACAGAATAATAGAATGAAAAGTTACTCGTGTATTAACCGGTATCCATGTAACCTACCTTCTTATCTCTTGTAACCTCTTCTTAACACTTATCTTATTTGAGTTAATTTGAGTGTATGATATTAAATTGTTTTCTGTATTTTTTTATTGTATTTGTCTTGTGTATTTTGTTATTGTCTATTTAAGTATACAAGAGTTGTCTATACAAGAAGAGGAACATGTTTAGAAGGGTCTAGAATTAGCATTTTATTATTATTTTGTATATTTCAATTCCCATTAATATTCCCAAAATTTGTAAGTTCAGGTTGTAAACAATGGTGGATATCAGTCTCTGGATACCGGCTAATCCACAAGTACCTATGAAAGTATAAGAATCAAAGAGAAAATTAAGAATAAATATTGACGTAAAAAAAAAAAAAAATAGATCATAGGAACATTAAAAATGAAGTATGTAATCTACCATGTTAATTTTTAGATGGTAGCTAAACTAAGAAACTATTCAAACAATTAGAATTGTTGTCGAAACTCTGTATATGTATTACATAACAATGTATTCACATGCTTTAGATTTAACAGTTATTGTCATAAAGTTTATAAAAAAATAAACCATATATTAATACATATAGGTACGGTGTACTTTTTTTATTGAATGATCTCACCTTTATTTTGAAAGATGAAAAACTTCCTTTAGTCGGTGGACTAAAATTGATAAGCGCAGACTTCCCATTCTTAACACTTACAGTTAGGTTCGAAGGAGGGTCAGGGGCTAAAATATTAATTTTATATTAGTACTAATTAATAACCAAAGTGAAAAAAAAGTAAAACATTATCTCCATATATATTTTATTTTATAAATCTGTTATTATTCATAAGCTAGGCTAAATATTGTAGAATAAAATTCAAAAATATTGAAACGAAGAATCCACATACCAGTTGTTATAGAAGCAGTCCAAGTGAGCCAGTCTTTATTTGTTGAGTTTGAATAATAAAGCCAGAACTCATACTTAGTGCCAGGTAATCCTCGAGAGAACTGGATAACATGACCGATGTCCCTCGAGGCGATGGTGGTGTTGGGTGAGGGGCTTCCGTGCGGGGGCCAATAGTCCAAGCGATAAGTGGAATTGTCCTGGTTTAGGTTGTCGGGAATTTGAATAACCAGTTCAGCTCCACCAGCACCCTGAAAAAATAAGGATCATTAGAAACTTTGGACTAAATTAAATATAAATGCTAAGTTTAAGTAATAATATAGTAACTGGATGTCATCAGTACTTCTTATGAATATAAACTTTTTTATAATTTAAACGTCGGCACAAAATAAAATAAGTACCACTTATTTAGTGTTTAATATGACTGCACCCCCAACTATTCCCTTCCTTATTCAGATCTTCCAGTCAACTATCTCCTCGCATACATAAACTTTTTAATGTGATTATTGATTATATTTGTAGTGAATATGGTAATGAAAAATTAAGTTATTTAATAATAGAGGGAGTGGGAAAACTCAGTGGCAGAGTGCTGAGTTGCTGTGCCTAATCTCTCAGGTTCATGTCCAGGCAGATAAATTATTTAGTCTGTTAACAACCAAATGGATCCTGTGGGATCTGGAGACCCTCATGGGGCTCACCCAGCCCTCTATAAATATGTACCCTTAATTGGGGAAAAATTTTGAAGGTTGAGCATAAGTTCCCTGGTCAACTGTTGTAGCAGATACAGTAAAAACTCTAACATATACGGAACCCAAGATCCTTCATGAGTTGTAAAGAAAAGCTAAAAACATAAACATATAACAAGACTAGTAGCGTAGTGCGGACTTTAGTTTCAAATTAATCTTAAATTTTTATGTAAGTTTAAAAGTTTATTGTAAGATATTTTCCCGCGGTTTTATAGTAAAGATGTAAAAACTTTTAAAAAAAAGTTATATCACGAGGTTATGTAGTGCAGACTTAATTCCAAATTAGTTCAACCATACTTATTCTTAAAAGGTATTTAAGTTATAAAGTTTGTTGAAGGATATTTTTCACGGAATTTTATGGCTCCCAAAAACTTTGTTATAAACCAGTTACATAACGAATTTATACGGTGAAAACTTCATTTGATATAAGTACAGCCATAATTATTCTTAATTAGGAATTTTTCTAGTAAAAACGATTGTGTTTACAGTTCGTGCTTCAAGTACGTAAGACATTAAAGAAAACTAACGGTCGATTTCCTGAATTTCCCAAAAAAAGATCTCTTGAAATTCCCCGTGAATCAGACATAATTAGATCCTATCGTGTAACAAACAACCAATCAACAGGGAGACGATCATGGAACGAAAACAGACTTAAAGGGTAAATATTGTTACGAAAAGCGAGACAGGAAGGTTATTATTAGTCGGCTGTGTACCTTTGGGGCACAGGAAGGAGCTCCCCCGTCGTACAGGAATAGGATCACTGGGGACCATCCCAAGTTGACTCCGGGGCTTGCTGGTTAAGATTAAAACTTAATATTCTAATTTCCATTATACTATTATGAAATGCTGGGATCTCCTAGAGTCCTGATTTGTCTTCCTTATGAAGGTGGAAGAAATCCTGTAGGTATATATAAAAAAAAAATCTGTACCACTACAAACCATGGTCTTGTCTCAGTTCATGGTAGGGACAGTACGATATCATGGAGCAGGGAGGTAATTTGTCCATTATCACGCTAAACCACCAGGTCCCCCCCCCCAATTAAGGGTACCTACATCATATCGGCTGAGGGAAATCCTTGTATAGTTAATATATAAATATTGTTTATACGTATAAATAAGTTAAACCCATTTAATTTTTTTTTACCTGAAAAGCTTGCTTATATATTGTAGAATTATTTGTATAACTTCATATGTATAAGTGCTAGCTAAATTGACTACCTCACTGAAACGATAGTGGATGATTTCCAAGATTCTTTTCTAGAATGTGCCGATCCAAAAATTACTGAAACAAACATGAGCAGTGGAAGGTTGGTAAATAGATTTTTTCTATTCGATTTTAGGATTACACGTTTCTTACTTATACTGCTGTTGTTTGATTTATTTGCACTGCAATGCTTATTTGACACTTTTACTATTTATTCCTATTTCGATGAAGTTTGCACATTTTGATTCCTTTAGGATAAGAAAAATATCAGGCCTTGTCAGAATATGTATTATTTTCTTTTGGCACAAAAATATTGTCAAAATAGCTAATAATCAACAATATCGCATAAATAAATATAAATATCGAATAATGACATGAAATGGTCAGAGGTTGCAGTCAATGATTACACAAAATAAGAATGACTTATTTTATTGTGCCAACGTTCCGGCCTAAGATGTAGGCCATCTTCAGGGGTCGGATATAGAAAAAGAAAATAAATATTTAAACATTGCAATGCCAAGGAGGAATAACAGTTTATATGAACGGAATTGATAAGAATGAAGTAAGATAAATTATGAACTGACTGGTGAGACAAAATAAAGAGTAAGATATATTATGAAATAACTGGTGAGGAATAATAATAATGGAAAATTTACAGAAAAATTTAGTATTTTCTTTATTAGAATTATCCAGTCAACTATTTTCCACTTAAATATAAACATCGGGATAAAATCAGATAAAACTTTTTTTTTCTGAATATATTTTTTTTCTAAATGCTGTGCTATTTTTTTAATTTTTTATCTTTCGGTATTTAGCCCCAGAAACAGGGGCAGCAGCTTACAAAAGACCACGGCAAGAACAAAGCTTCAACAAAGATCAAAGAAGGTTCTTCGACAAAGTGGGGATGTGAAATTACGCCTATGCCAGGATGAAAAGATCGGATCGAGAATTCATAGCGTTTCAAAAAATATTCCTAAACATCTCCAACAGCTTAATTTGAAATCCGCTAGCATTTCAACGCCAGTTTATTTTATTTTCCATAACACTTTTTTTTAATAACATAATTGAAAAATTTATTTATTCTGGGATGAAGTCCCTTTAGAAGGAAACATACTATACATCTGGTTAATAACAATAATTAAATACATGAGATAGGATGCAATAATTTCTTTACACAAAGTATATCTTCTTTAAAAAAAACTATACAACTAATGAAGGAGGGACAACTAGTTTTAATCACTGAGAAAGCTAGAAAATTTAAAACTTATAAGATTTTTTTTTGTTGCTTATTTGGCCCGAACCCGGTATCTATCCTTTCATAAAAAACTTCATTTCCACTCAAACCCTCTAGTTTCAAACCTAGCTTCCTCTTCAATTCCCGATAATCCTCCGTGGCGTCTGAAAAGAAGATGGCCCCGTGACCTTCTTAGTTGAACTTGTGATTTGAGTACTACCAGTGGGTAGTTTCTCTACTTGTCATCTTCATATGTCATTATGTATCGCTTAGCCTATCTACTTGATTTATTATTGTAATATAGTTGTAAATATCAATAAATAAATAAATTAAAAAAAAAAGATATTTTATAAAACTAATTAACCCTTTTTATAATCAACGTCTTCCATTACTTAATTTGAGATATTTTATCCAAGCTTCAAATGTTTGTTTATTTATTTAACGTTATTTTTTGCTACTATGGCTCATCGGATGGTAATTATAATTTGGGTAGGGGTACTCATCGAGTACGTGACACCGCTCTGACTCGGGCCGCCATTTACGGCACCTCCGAAGGACGGTATAACTAAGGATTTTTTACTCCCTTTAAATAATGCGAACCCGCGAATTGTGCTAACCACTACACCACAGGCTACCGACTTTCGGATATTATTAAACGTATTAAAAATAATACGTCAACAATCGCTACGGAACAACACTATTCCAAACAGTTACCAAGGTAATTTTTTTTTATTGAAATAGTTAGTAATTTTTTCAGGAGTGTTATTTAAAAAAAAAAGTTTCCTACAATTTTTATTAATATGAAGTCGAATAACAAAATAAGTACTGTGTTATGTATTTTTCCAGAGATAATTTATCATACTTTATATGCAACCTCCAGTTGTATTATAACATGTATTGTAACTATATGAGATTACGCGATCCCTCCAACGAGCTTTTTAGATAGTTATTTCATAGTGACTAGGTGAGCAGTCTAAACTAGACCAACTGTGAACAGTTTAGAATAATTCGAAAGTTTAAACACGGGATTAGAAGTTGTGAATAACAATTGGCTTAAGCCTTAGTGCTTTAACCACCAGTGGACTAACCTCCATTTCGTAATAATTTATTATTAACAATACTATAATTGAACAGTAAATAAATCAAACTACTTAAAACTTCTGTATCAGAAATCAAAATATAGAGAGTAAACAAACCAACTAATAGTAATGGAAGCAGGATTAGGATAAGGGAATATTTTAATATAATATAATATTTTATATAAAATAATATTTTTCTATGTATATTTTGTATTTCTCGGCTTGTACCGGATAAATACACCAACCCGGACCAAGGTCAAGGGTATGGTTCATTTGAAAGTTAGTTTGGAATATTTAAAAATTTTCTAACGATGCTGGCAGATCCCAGCATAACCGCTTTCTTTACTTCTTCCAGTCCCCTAATTATTTCCAGCGTCTTTATTGATGCAATCGTTTCCTGAGGAATTAAACCATTTCTGGATACAATGATCGGGAGTACTTTTACATCCACCAGTCGGTAGAGATGCCTTAATTCCTCCCAGAGCTCTTGGTACTTCAAAATTTTTTTGCTCAATGTTTTAGAAACTTTACCATCAGCAGGAACCCCAACTTCGATGATGATGGGCTTTTTTATTTTTTGTCAAAGAGTATGTCTGGTATGTTATGGGGTCTATTATGGTCATTGATCAGAGTTTGATCCCAATATAGTTTGATGTCATTTTTTTCTAATATTGCCTGTGGCTGGTATTTGTAAAATGGGTGATGACTGCTTATTAGATTATATTTTTGAGCGAGTGCCTGGTGTACGATCTTTGCAGCATTATTGTGCCTAGTTAGATATTCTCTACCTGCTAATGCTTGGCAGCCAGAGGTGACATGTTGAATCGATTCATACGTTGCTTTGCATAGGCGACATCTATCTTCGATTGCTTGGTGCAGAATATGCTTTCTGTAGGAATTTGTCGCCATGACCTGTTCCTGTATAGCCAAAAGGAATCCTTCAGTCTCGGGGAACATTTTTACTAATTATCACTATTATTATTATTTATTTATTTATTATAATTATTGTTTATTTATTTATTATTATTATTTTTAAGCGGTTTTTTCTACATTTTTCCTGCTATTGTAAAACTTATTCATAAAAGATAACTTTAATTAATTAAAATCAATGTTCTTTAAACATGTAAAGGAAGTCCGGAACATGTATTCACACTTATGCTGCTTGTATATGTAAAATTGCAAATAAAGTTTCTTTGTTTTTATTTTTTTGTTCCAGAAAAAACTATAATCCTGAAAGATATTATAGGCTTTACCCGACACCAATTTATGGGAACGATACTTATTCATTAATGGGCGGTACTAAATGATTAGTAATATCCGATTTAGTATTCGGCAGAGAGAAATTTAGTGTTAAATTATAAGAAGTCATACCAATTATTATATCTTTCTACCTATGACGTAAGCATAATTTTTGACCTGAAATCTCAAATTTCTAGAAGAGAACGTATTTCATGAAAGTACTTGCATCTAAAAGATTTCATAATGAACAGTAGACGTCCCAGTTCACAAGGCATTGCGTAAAAATTATTCGACATAAATCCGATGTATTATACTCTTTAAGTTATGAGGAAATATTTATGTAAGTAACTTTGTTGCTGAAGTGTTTTCTCAAGTACGAAAAAATAAATTTGAATAATTGATTAATTTGAATTCTTAATAA
Organism: Troilus luridus; assembly: GCA_964056705.1. Taxonomy (NCBI): domain Eukaryota; kingdom Metazoa; phylum Arthropoda; class Insecta; order Hemiptera; family Pentatomidae; genus Troilus; species Troilus luridus. The sequence goes on along the minus strand of OZ057414.1, from coordinate 77,346,883 downwards.
GTAGCATTTAAATATTGTTGTAATATATAATAATGTGAGGGATAATTATTATGTAATAATTTATTTACTCTTAAAACATTTCATATACTCCAGCGTCATTAAAATCTATTCCAGGAATTCTCATCGAATTCAAGAAAATGAAATGTTTTACAAACAAATTTGAAATTTCTTAAGCGCTTAAAACATTGGTAATAGTTCCGCAGTATCAGTTGTCACTTCGAGTCGAGTCACAAGAAGTTTTAACTGTTAATTCTTTTCCTTTTTAGGATTCTCCAAAAACACGACTTATGAAAAAAAAAAAGTGTAATTATAGGAAATGTGTATATTTCGGAAATTATTTCATCATGAAACAAACGTTTCAACAAACACATATCATCAATAATTTATTTTATTTCCTTTTCTTATTAATTGTTATAATTTTTAAACATTTTTATTTTGAAGAGAAAATATTTGTACAGGGCCGGGATTCGAACCCGGGTCTCCCACGCCTCCGTCGTGGTGCTCTACCAACTGAGCTAGCCTGGCTCCATCCCTGGACAAATCTTTTCTATTCAAAATATAAACACATCATCTATACTTCGAAGCCTTAGTTGAAACGTTTATTTCTTGATGAAATGGGTACCGAAGTATACACATTTCCCATAATTACACTCCTTTTTTTTTTTTATACTACAACTTACCATTTTTTTTATATTCCAGAATATTTAAAAGGAAATTAATGAAAAGTTAAAACTTCTTAAGACGTAGCTGGAAGCGACAACCTGCGGAACTGATACCAAAATATTTAATCAATCCTTCCTAGATTATTAAAAAGCTAACAGAAATTTTTAACATTTTTCCCCGACAAAAAAACATTAATAATAATAAAAAAATAATAAAAGCCATAAACCTGTCGGAAGTTAGAAAAATATATGAACAATTATAATATGAATTCATTAAGGACGTCAATTTTTTTTTCTTCAAGAATCGGTACGTTAAAAGGTTGTTAGACACTGGTAAACGATGATTTACGAATTACTGAATCGTTTAAATATTTTAAAAAACATACAATGATGAATCTAATAGATATTAATTTTGGATATACGCACTGATACACATATATACAATAATTAATTTAAGCGTTTTTATACATTTTGATTAGCACTGTAAGCTCTGAGATCCACAGATCTGGATTTAGTTAAATACCACTGTTCTTTGACCTACATAAACCTCATCGTCCAGAATAAGAATAGAAGAATAAACGAGCTTATAAACAGTTGGTTCCATATTTAATTGATTTTATTTTAACAGTTTTTTGTTGTTTTATTTAATATGTTAGGATAACAAAATATTTGCTATATTTCTATAATCTAAGGAATCTTCATTAATAGTTTTAGTATGTTTAAAAAAAGGTTAACTAAAAAATGAATGGATCATCATTAATAGATCATCATAAAGAGTGGTATAAGATTGGGATTCAAAAAGAAGAACCTTAAAATAAATGGCATTGCTTTTGCAGATGATATGGCCCTGTTTGCTGAAACAATGAAAGAGCAAATCCTTGAACTAAAGAAACAAGCAGCTAAAATAGGTCTTCAAATTTCCTTCGAAAAAACTAAAATTATGACAAACATCAAACACCCACGTAAATACTTCAAAGTCCAAGAACAAAAGATTGAAATAGCAAAAGAATTTAAATATCTCGGAAAATGGATTAGTTGGAATGCTGGGGAAAGCAAAGCATTGGAATTAATAAAAAAATAAACTTGAACTGGGCTTCCAACTAACAAAAGATACATACAACAAAAAATCTCTTTCCGGGGATCCAAAATTACTTACTGCAAGACGGTGATTAAGCCAGAAGCTCTATATGCAGCAGAAACACTAAACATGAACTTCAAAGGTCAAATGGAGAAACTTGAGCTAAAGGAATGAAAAATTTAAAGGAAAATCATAGGACCAAAATTTCAAGATAATAAGATAGTGTCCATCAAGAAATATACTTTGTACAAGAAAATTGAAAAACTTTCAGATACTATGCGAAAAAGGAGAATACATTTTTATGGTCATCTTCTCAGAATGAACTCTAACATATTAACCAAACAAATCTTTGACTTTTTCCGTAACCGCAAAACAAAACCCAACTGGTTTAAAGAAACTCAGAAAGACCTAGCAGAGTTAAAGATTTCAGAAAATTCACTAATTAATCGAACAGCTAAATTAATTACTAAAGATGAAAACATAAGGTTCATAGACAAATTTACACAAAAATCCAAACCCATCATTTCGGACGAAGAGAGGAAGAGAAGATCAGAAAGAAATGATCGATCCACCGTACCACAAAGAGGGTGAAACGAAAAAAAAGAAAAAAAGAATGGATCATCATTAGGGTGAACTAATAGAAAAACAAAGAAGCACAGAACATACTGACTTGTTTCATAATGTTATGTTATTTTCAGTTTCTTTCTTTAATGTGTTGGGATAATACGCGTTACAAATGTTTGCTTTTATTTGTTGTATACTTTTATGGTCTAGTGAATCAATTTTGGTTATTTTTTTGCAGTGTTAAAATCGGTCAAGTGTGCAGTTCTAAAATTTTGATTCATCATCGGAATGCCTTGACGGTTGAATTGACACCCACGCCCGAAAGTTACGCCAATGTGGGTGATGTAAATCTCAGGAAATAATATCGGAAAGTGTGCTATGACAGGAGATAGCAGTGACTGACGCCTGTGGCCAATGCCGTTGGGAACGGTTTGCCAATCCCGTTGGAGGAGACTAAGCGCTGCTCTCAAGCCTTTCCGTTCAGGACCTGCAGAGCTGTCACGGAAGGTAACGGTCAGGAAGAACAGAGGCTACTGGAACATCAGGGAAGAACAGTTCTCAGAGGAAACGTGGTTGTTTTGTTATTTTAAATTGGTGTATTAAGTAAGTAAACCAGACCCAACAAAGAAACAACATAATCACGAATGGAGGGAGCTTTGTGGAACGTAAGGTCCTAAATAAAGGCAGATGTATAGGAGGATGGTTACAAAATAACCTAAAGATTATTTAATTAAAATTTTTAAAATTATTTAACAAGGGGATACCTCCTGCCTGTTTCAAGTAGGATCAATTACCATTTTAAAAATTACAACAGTACTATACCTTGTTCCAATTGTATAAAGGTAATTTACATCAATTGCGTAGTTGAGTTTGTATTACATTTTTTCAATACAGTTTAAGCTGCAGAAAAAGGTATATAGCCGAGCCTTTTAATTTGTACTAATTTAGCGCCTTTTCAAAAACAATGAAATTACATTTTAAAAAATTACGTTGGTTAATCATTTCATTACTAGGCAAATCATATATTTTTTACTGGAAAACATCACTGAGTCATGCAATAGCTTATTTCGAAGTATAGATGAATTTAGGACGAAGTTAAAAACGAAATGGTAGAACCTATATGTGAATATCACGAAAATGTAATCACAATACGCTGTAAGTTGCATTGAATTCAAGTTTTCAATCGGATCAGTGATGTGAAGGTTTTCTAACTCTATAGGCTTTAATTTCTAAATTATTTCATGATGTAAACTATAAACAATTCTCTTCTTTTACAAGAAATGATTATTTTTAATTCCTTTTTTTATTCAACATACAATTTAAGTGTTGGGTCCTTTGATTCGTTCTGATTCTATAGACCAGCTGTTTAAATGTAATATCCTCAGATATGCTATTGTCTAACATTCTCCTCTATTCCTTCAATACATATAGGGACTACATACGTTTATGCATTACAGCAAAACTCCCGAATTAAAACGTCAAATTGGCTGATGACTTTAAATGCAAAGCCTACACTAAAGGTGTGGTGATTATTGCAGCAGCTGTATTGTACGTCTTCACTGAATTCCCTTCACAAGTCGATTTGGTTTTGGGATGGTAATTATTACCAATTTGAACCTGTCAACCTGTTCTAGAAGAAATAGCAAATTTCAAATAAAAATAAAAAAAGTTCGAAAAACTAAAAAAACACGGTTTTAAACAAAAATATAGACATTGTTTGACGTGTAAGTATAACAAAATAAGAAAGAATGTTTACTATTTATCGTATATTTTTTAATTTGTTTTAGTATGTCGTTAAAAAATTATAGTATGTCGTTGTATTTCTTATTCAATTATTTTTTTATTATTATTGTTTTTTAAATTTAATTGTGAAATATGTCAGGATAATAAAATAAGTGCAAATGTTTGGTCAAAGGAATCATTTTTTTATTTATTATTCTTCTTCTTCTCCCCCCCCCCCCGATGAGGCCAGCTGAGAACCACGTCCCAATTTCAATTCTTCCCACTTGGCTGTTTACTCTTCCATCTCTTCCAATATTCCTTCATCCCTTCACTATGGTGTTTCTTTCTGTCTTCAGACCATCTCACCCCAGGTTTCCTCCCCACTCTTCCCTGGAATCCTCCCATACTCAAGATCTTCTTTCTAAAAATTTAAAATTATTTTTCCAACATATTATTTTAAAATGAAGGTATCGCCATTAGAGCAAACACGTAGAAGAATAAACAAGCTGGTTTGTTTTTTATGTAATTAATTTTATTTTTAGAGTTTTTTTATTTGTTTAACATGCTAGAATAAAAAAAATATGAACGGATGTATACTATTTATCGTATATTTTATGGTATAAAGTAATTTTTTTTTATTACGTTTAAAAACATATTACTTAAAAAAACAAAAGCATCATCATTAGAGAGAACTAGTAGAATAATAAAGAAGCATATAAGAATCCGGTTTGTTTCTTATTTAATTAATTAGTGTTTTTTATATATATGTACATATATATACGAGTGTAAATATATATGTGTGTGAGTGTGCGCGTGTGTGTGTGTGTGTGAATGTAGAACGTTGTAGGATAACATTAATATAAAGCACTTCACGCGTTTTTACGATAGATTAATGTTTTTGCTAATTGCTCTTTTCTTAAACTTATTGAAAATTGTTTTCTACTTTTTAGTTTTGTTTTCTATTAAAGCGTGTTTTAAACTATTTATAACCGAGAACTATCGAACACGGCAATTAAAAAAAAAAACCTACCACTAAAATTGATAAAGGTCTTTAGAACCAATAGTCGATTAGTAAGTAAGTGTAGTTTATCCAATATATATAAAAAAATATTATTATCGACGTATATAGGCATACTATTATTGAAAAGTGTAATTATTAATGCTTTTATTATTATTAAAATAAAAGAACCACAACAGGATTTTCGATTAAGTACTTCAAGAGAAATATAATACAATTTAATCATTGATTATGTACGTCAGGTGATCTCTTTGCCAACTGATTTTTAAACTCATTGAAAATGATTTTCAACTTTTTAGTTTGTTTTCTAAACTTTGTTGTTTTTCCCCCAGGTCTTGTGATGCGGTTAGATGAATCTTTATTAATTTAAGACGTATCATATGTGTTACTATGCTCTCTCATTGAAAATTATTTTTTTCTGTCAAACAATGGTCAAGAAAAAACCCGAAATCACTTTGATGTAAGTAACTAATTATATCCAAAGGGAAATTAAATGCCGACCAGAGTTGGTCACGGTCTGATAGAGCTTGAACCAGTTTAGCAGTTCGTCCAACTTTCCTCAAGCACACCCGCCATTTCCACTCACAAATTCCATTTCCATTCCAAGCTCAAGATAACCACACCCAATAGTTCTATAGCAGTTCGGTTGAGCGTTATTGTAGAAAACAAAACATATATGTAAACATGGTGGAAGGCACATAATAGTAAGGCGATATTCAATTAATAAATTACATAGTAATGGAAAAAAAAAAACTGAACCACAGTAGCCCAAGAAGAGGGGGTTCAGTTCCAGGGTTCAGTTCAGTACATGGTAGAGACTGTATTGAAAAACTTCAAAACAATGGAGGGAGGTGAATTGTCCGAGCCAATCACAAAATCGCTATGTTATTTTCCCCTTAAATGAATGTACCCACTTTATGAAGGCTGGGTAAGCCCCGGGAGGTTAAGTATGTATATCATAAAGAGTCCACTGTGGCTACAGATTAAATAAATTATTGTTGAGATTTCTTTAATTTCTGGTAAATTACGAGATTTCACCCAGACCCCCAAAGAGGTAAGAGTAGAACGTTATTATTGTTTTTATGTAAAACCTATGGTTTATGAACGTTAATAAATAACTAAACTCTTATGAAATCGACAAAATTTCAACAATCGATACCCTTCGATTAGTTCAATTCTCGCTGTTCTCATTTTTTTGCAACTTTTATCAGTTTTAACCGATAACCAATGCAAAAAGAAGTCTATGAAAATAGTCATTGTCAGCAAAAAACGTTTCCAGCAATTTGTTAAATCCTTAAGCTATGAAAATAAAAATAAAAATGTGTCTGCCTTTCGGATCATAGTATCAAAAAAATGCCAAAATCAATGTAAGGACAATTTTTGTTTTTTTTAGAATCCAGAAGGGTTGAATTAAACGCCAGCAGGGTCGTCACAACAGAAGATAAACATAAAATTCGAAGCCGTTTCTCGAACAACATAAACATTATTAAATACAATGCTCCCTCAAACTAAAACCTTAAACAGGACTGACCACTTTCAGAAACTGGAAAATTGGAAATAAATTCTAAATTTGTATAACATATGGGTATTGAGGTATTATAAAAAATATAGATGTCAGAAACATAAACTTTCTACGCCTCTAATAGAGCTACGCGAGAGAAGTACATATGAACTCACAAATACTCATAAATAAGTCATGTAAAAACTGGCCAAATCCAATCTGGGTTAGTTAAAATATGTCAGGTGAAACCTGGAATTCGAAAGTTTTCGCAAATATAAAAATTATTATTTTTACAATGCCTTTGTAAAAATTGTTATAAATGTTTCTTTCCGATGATGAAGGGAAATTAATAGGTTTCGGCGCTTAGTTCATCTTGTTTGGAAGTGGCGGATTGAGATTAAACCATAAATCAGTTCTGAAATTCTTACAGCTTTAAAATATTTGGTTATTTGTAACCATTTTTTCATTTTGATCCTGCTTCCTTGATAATCGGTTCCGCCCCATGTGGTGTTTTATTGACACAACTCACCGACTGCAGGGCACGACCTGAAGGCCGACCAAGGTGCGAAGGCCCGCCCCCACTTCCTCATTAGACCAGGGGCATCATGGCCCACAATGAGGCCTCGCTACGCCACTGGGTTTCTGCTTCAAGCCAGATCCACATGGGGCTGTCCGTCGTAGGGATCGGGAGCTGGTATGGATTGGACAAAGGTCCATTATTATATCATAGGACAAAGGTCATAACAATTTCGGCAGACAAATTTCTGTTTTATCGAAATTCGCTCTGGGATCCAAAACTCGAGTGAAGCACACCCATCCTCTATGCATCCTGGATTTGGTCCAACGAAAGGAATCTTTCTACATCATTATTGACGGCTACATCATCTGTGAGATAAATTAATAGCGTTTTGACACGATCCGATAACTTCCGGTGTAAATTCTTACGTTTTTTTCAGTGTGATATCTAACTGATTTATCCAACCATGTTAACACATCCTCATAGTAAGAAAGAATTTAGAAAGAAAAAATATTCGTTCTCACAGGAATAAAGAATCTTTAGCAAGACGTTCCTCCTAACTTTAATCATTCTCAGAGTTAGTACTCATAAAAAAGAAAACTAAGTCCAAAATATAGAGTTGAGATCCAGAAACATTTACCTCGATTAAAAAATAAATGCTGAAAGAAAAACTATATGTTTACAATTTTAATATTTTTAAGAGAAAAATAGTCTTTCTTTACGTAGAGACTTCACTGTTTCCAAGACAACGGTTGCGAAGAAAGGTTATTTGTTCGAGATCACGCACAATCGCCATGTTATACCGCTATCTTATGTTCCCAATTTATAGAGGCTGAGCGAGCCCCAGGATGGTCTCCAGATATAAAGGATCTGACTCCTAACAGATTAAATAAACCATCTGCACGTTGCTCCCTTCTTACTTAAAAAAATAATAACATTTACATTATTGATTAATAACAATAGCTCAGTGTTGTGTGCTGAGTTGCGATGCGGAAGATTTCAAATCCCTAGTTCAAATCCACCTGGGAAAGGTAAGTTATTTGATCTATCAATATCCACCTGTGGGATCTACATATGCTCTTGGAGCTCTCACAGCCTATACAAAGTGGGTACCGTCAATTCTAAACTGTACCGTCCCTAACATTAACTGAACTAAGGATTCTTCACGGGGTGTAGTGGTACAGATTTTTATTTTAAAAAATAACGATATCTATCTATTTATTATTTTTATATTATTAACTTCAAATTTTTTTCATATGAAAATACCTGAAGGACAAATATTACTTTAAATGAAACCTTAGCCGATAACTTCACTGCAGTAATTAAAAAATACCATAATTATCGCGAAACTTTCGAGCAGTCTGTGTTTATCAGCGATTGAGGATGGGTAAGGTTGTATCAATCTGATACTTTGTATCCGATACTAAAAAGTAGTTGATAGAAGTATCAGATACAGTCGAAATGTACCTGATACTTTTGTATCAATTGATACAAGTATCAGATACGGTCAGATTGATACAACCTTACCCATCCCTAAAAATTACATTGTTTCACGGATTTAAAAAAAAAATATTATCTACTATTAATTACGGTCCTTTTAATAATATATAAATAAATAATAAGCAATAGTCAACCACTGATTTAAGCTCCCCTGACTTGATTACCGGCGGAAGAACAATTTCGCCGCATCTCCCCTTAGTATTAATAAATAAATAAGTAAAAATAATAGTGAACAAGTTTTCACTTATTATCAATATAATCTGCAATTAGCCGCTTATCACATATGTAGAAACGAAAATAAACAATGAAATTAGTTAACAGTAAAGGGTGGTTGAAATAACATTTTCCGAGATCGCCTCCTAATAAATGATTATTCAAGAGCAACTTTCGAGAAAAAAAAAAACCTCGACCTATGTCCGGACAAATATGGGTTCATTAATGGATATATCTATACCATAAAGTAAAGGCAATTGACATAAATGATTGAAATCGGGTGAAAAAAAACAAACAACAGCTATAGCGTTTTAAAGAGTATAGCGTCCGGTGGCGGAAAGACAAATTTTGTATTACAAACCAAATTCTACGTGTCTTGGAACGTGAATAGCAAAAGTTTGAGGTAGGGTTAAAATATATTTTTTATTGTTCAAAACCATAGCTTTAAAAAAATAATTAACCGATGAAAACATGATTTTAATCATTTGATGCCTTGTGCAGGTTACTATTTCGGCGAATAACTCTTTTTCCTTTAAAAATGATAACAAAAACTGATGCCCCTAGAAAGGCTTCGGCTTCTGTGTAGCGTATTAGAAGAGTAAGCGTCAGGATATCTGTATTCAACTACAAAAGTATCAGTATCACTTGTATTCAGATACAGGAAAATCCAGTATCTACCCATGACTAGTAAAAGTATCAACTGATACAAAAGTGTCAAGTAAAAGTATCAGATACATAAAAGTATCAGTATCACTTGTGTCAGATACAGGAAAATCCAGTACCTACCCATCCCTATCAGCAATACAGTTCTTAGAGCGCTCGTCTAATGGTTATAACTTATATTTTTATGGTTACATCATTAATAATAACCATAAAACTAATTACAAAAGAAAAAAGTAATAATACGACCCATGAAAGCCTTGGGCTTAAAACTTGGTTAGAACTGTTTCCAGGCCAAAGGAAAGTTGAGAGGGGGGAGAGGTCTTTGGCACGTTCAACCGCCAGGTTTTAAGTTTGAACTAAATTGAAGTAATTTCTTCAGCCTCGCACTTTCAAAAGCAGGTATAATTAAAAGGGACATAGAAAGCAGAATATTTTATGAATAGTAATGTGTCATATGAGAAAAATATTCGGGTAATTATTCCGCAGGTCGGCGCTTCAAGTAGAGTCACTACGAGTTAAACTTTTCACTCAATTCCCTTTTAATATTTTCCAAAAATACAAGTTATCATGAGCTTTAGTATTAGAAAAGAGGATGTAATTATGGGAAATGTATTTAGTTCGGTAATCATTTAAACATATATCATCTATTCTTCGAAATGTTAAATGAATCATCTATTTCTTAATGAAATAATTTACCAAAATCTATACATTACGCAAAATTACAAACTCATTTCCATAATAAAGCTCACGATAACTTGTATTTTTGGAAAATATTAAAAATGAACCGAATAAACAGCTGAAACTTGTAACTCAGCTCGAAGCGACAACCTGCGGAGCAGGTACAAAATTTCGAGTTAGAAGAAAAATCGGTACTTGTGTGTTAACACAGCCGCAGTTATTTTTGCCTACTTGCTCTCATGCGCGAGCAGTTATATTTTATAAGTTATATTTCTGACAGCTGATTTGTTCTATATTTGGTTGGTGATTTGTTCTAGATTTCTTGTTGTTATTATTTTGTTTATTTATTTAATTATTATTAGATTGGTTGTTGTTGTTACTTGCTACGAAAATGGGTACTTGGGATTTGCCAAAAACAGAGGAGAAGCAATTGTATTTTTTCGGAGCGAAACATTTTACCAAAAAAACGAAAATGTTGCAATTCGCATGAAATGAAGCATTATTAAACTACAATTACCTTTATTAAACTACACTAAGCTACTGCTACTATTAAACTACACTAAATTAGCTTAAATATTTTACCAAAAAAAACGTAAATGTAGCAATTTGCATGAAATGAAGCTTTATTAAACTACAATCCGCTTTATTAAATTAAATTAGCTTTATTAAACTACACTATTAACTAACTAATGCTAAACTACTACTACTACTATTAAACTGCACAAAACTACACTAAATTAGCTTTATTAAACTAGAATTCTTAATTCTTGATGATTATTTAAAACAATTAAAATTCTAATCCCAATAAATAGATTTAAAAACGTTATTGAAGATAACTGTTATAAAAGATAACTGTTACAAAATATAACTGCTCGCGCATGAGAGCAAGTAGGCAAAAATAAATGCGGCTGCGTTAACACACAAGTACCGAAAAATCTTAAGTTTAAATCACAATCCAAATTGGAATCTCTATTTTATGATTTAGCTTTGCGCAGTGAATAATTGATTTGCTCATATTTGAATCAAAACATATTATAACATTATTAAATTTGATAAAAACAAGATTAATAAGTTTTACAAGAATTGAATAATCTCGATATATATGCAATCATTTCATTAATTACTTGGATATGCATCGGTTCATAGCTTGGCCAACACAGAATACGAACCGACACGGACCAGTAGAGTCCTCTGTATGAAGTAAATTAATTAAAATAGCTTCTTGGAATATACTCAAATTTACAAACTATACTTAATTTAATCACTTCATATTATAGTTGCGAATTATGACTTCTTTTTTTTACATTTACCTGGAGGTTGCACTCTCCGCCTCGCGGGAGACCAAACAACATTCCATAATTTATACAACTGTTTATTTAATATTTCTAATCATTACTCAAAATTCGTAACTATACTTTACAGGTATTCTGTAGTTCTGATGGTATTTTTTTTCAATATAGGGTAACCTGAAAAAGAACTTATTTCATGTCTCTATCCCAACTATTATTAATTTTTATTTTCGTGCCTCTTTTTCGCAATTATATGTTATATCTATATAAATCTAAAACATCTGTTTGGGACTATATAGGTTTGAGTTTTTAAATTAATAAATAAAACAACCCAAGGTAGAAATAGTTTTGAGCGTATAAGTGTAGTGTCTCCATCCCGCTTTACATAGGTAAAATAAA